>OZ005656.1:97216146-97424381 GCA_963930645.1 Salticus scenicus
TTCTACCACCATTCAAGCAACGAAAACCAGTACACTGAGAAAAAATATATATCCTCTTTCTCTAGAATGAATAAGTGTCCATTTTCTAAATCCATTAACTAGAAATATAGATTTCCGTGCTATGCGCATAAGGCATGCCAATAAACTGAATAGACGAAATGATCAAGTATTTCTAGTGTACACATTTCTAGATGGTGAAAAAATATTCCGAATACTCTAAATATTATGAATCATTTATATTGTGAGAAATTCTCGCTTGATTTTCTAAAATTTGGTAATAAATCAAGATTATATTTGCAGAAACCCGCCTCTTGTAGTCTCATTTATTTGCAGAGATTTTTAAATAACTTTTCTCTCGAGAATATAGGCAAACGCTCTAGAATTCTAATAGGGGCTTCTAAAACTCGTTTTTCAAGGGGACTATAATTTATAAGGATGACATGGAACTATTTTTTCTAGAGGCACAATTTAGATTCCACATGTCAGTTACATAATTTTTTTCTCAGTGTAGGAGGGAATTAATATCCCTAGTCTACTGTACCAAAAAATTCTCTGCCATCATACATTTTTGACAAGTTTTTAAGATTTCTGTTTAATCAATATGATTAAAGTTTTTACTTTAATAAAGAAAGCTTCTACTTCTTCTTCTTCTTCTTCTTCTTCTTTTTTTTTTTTTTTTTAATCAACATGCGAAGTTTCTTTTTTCTTTTTCAATAGTAATTATACATAAAAAAAAATGTTTAATAAATTAAAATTTTAATGTTTAATAAATATTTCTGTTGCTTTTGGATATCAATTTCCTAGAAAATAATTGAAATTTATTCTAAAATTTTACACTAGACTAAATGTCACAATCGAGAATAGTTAAAGATATTCTATCAAATATTAAATATTGATGAAATTAAAATTATTGAAATTTAGAAAAAAATAATAACAATATAAAGGAATACACACACACACACACACACACACACACACACACACATATATATATATATATATATATATATATATATATATATAACGGTGATCATATAATGCTATACAATATATCTTGACGTGCACTTCTTATTACCAGAAAATCAGGCAATTTTGTCAAGTTGGTTACAGGGAAATGTGTCACTAAGTTGTGTTCTCGACATGACTGTTCATCAAATGTTAACTTTCTTTTATATTTGGAGATTTGAAATTAAAACAGGAAATATATATAGATATCTTTCTTGACGTATATTGCATAAATCATAAAAAATCATCGAAAATTAACATGTACTTCGAAAGAATCGAGGTACTAAAATTAGGTCATAAGGAGCTTTGCCTGTAAGTATTATGAAAGTGCTATACTTCAATTAAATAAAATATATTTTTAGATTTATTAAATTTCTTCTTATTCTTCAATCAGTAAATTTCTTATCATTGATTTTTTGTTGAAATCGTCACTTTGATATCATCAGACTACGAGATAATCATTTAGATTGCAGTACAGTGTGAATACGTTCTTACAATTACTAAGTGATTCTTTCACGTTGAAAAGATCAGCTTGTACTAAATAATTAGGGCTTTTATAATGCATAGACATTTATACAAGTAGCAGGATTGGGTAAAATGTTAAAGAGGTCATAAATTTTCTGGAGTAAAAAATGTCCTCACAATCATTAACTAAAAACGATACTTTTTTCATACATTTTTGAATGACCAAAATAATTTTAAAGAAACATTTATGAGTCAGAACGTTGTTGAATGGTTAGTTTTAAAAACTCATTACAAGTGAAAAAATGTGGACGTGTTGGAACAATAGTATATATATATATATATATATATATATATATATATATTAATGCATCTGTTATTAAGCGTATATTTCTGTTCATAGTTTCATCGACACCAGTTCATATAATAATACACTAATACCTAGAGGTACTACTTTAACGGAACATTGAGACACAGAAAACCAATGGATTTTACCTACTTTAGAAAATATTAATATACAAGTCGGTCTTTATTCGATTCGGAGCTTCATTTTCTACCACCATTCAAGCAACGAAAACCAGTACACTGAGAAAAAATATATATCCTCTTTCTCTAGAATGAATAAGTGTCCATTTTCTAAATCCATTAACTAGAAATATAGATTTCCGTGCTATGCGCATAAGGCATGCCAATAAACTGAATAGACGAAATGATCAAGTATTTCTAGTGTACACATTTCTAGATGGTGAAAAAATATTCCGAATACTCTAAATATTATGAATCATTTATATTGTGAGAAATTCTCGCTTGATTTTCTAAAATTTGGTAATAAATCAAGATTATATTTGCAGAAACCCGCCTCTTGTAGTCTCATTTATTTGCAGAGATTTTTAAATAACTTTTCCCTCGAGAATATAGGCAAACGCTCTAGAATTCTAATAGGGGCTTCTAAAACTCGTTTTTCAAGGGGACTATAATTTATAAGGATGACATGGGACTATTTTTTCTAGAGGCACAATTTAGATTCCAGATGTCAGTTACATAATTTTTTTCTCAGTGTAGGAGGGAATTAATATCCCTAGTCTCCTGTACCAAAAAATTCTCTGCCATCATACATTTTTGACAAGTTTTAAAGATTTCTGTTTAATCAACATGATTAAAGTTTTTACTTTAATAAAGAAAGCTTCTACTTCTTCTTCTTCTTCTTCTTCTTTTTTTTTTTTTTTTTTAATCAACATGCGAAGTTTCTTTTTTCTTTTTCAATAGTAATTATACATAAAAAAAAATGTTTAATAAATTAAAATTTTAATGTTTAATAAATATTTCTGTTGCTTTTGGATATCAATTTCCTAGAAAATAATTGAAATTTATTCTAAAATTTTACACTAGACTAAATGTCACAATCGAGAATAGTTAAAGATATTCTATCAAATATTAAATATTGATGAAATTAAAATTATTGAAATTTAGAAAAAAATAATAACAATATAAAGGAATACACACACACACACACACACACACACACATACATATATATATATATATATATATATATAACGGTGATCATATAATGCTATACAATATATCTTGACGTGCACTTCTTATTACCAGAAAATCAGGCAATTTTGTCAAGTTGGTTACAGGGAAATGTGTCACTAAGTTGTGTTCTCGACATGACTGTTCATCAAATGTTAACTTTCTTTTATATTTGGAGATTTGAAATTAAAACAGGAAATATATATAGATATCTTTCTTGACGTATATTGCATAAATCATAAAAAATCATCGAAAATTAACATGTACTTCGAAAGAATCGAGGTACTAAAATTAGGTCATAAGGAGCTTTGCCTGTAAGTATTATGAAAGTGCTATACTTCAATTAAATAAAATATATTTTTAGATTTATTAAATTTCTTCTTATTCTTCAATCAGTAAATTTCTTATCATTGATTTTTTGTTGAAATCGTCACTTTGATATCATCAGACTACGAGATAATCATTTAGATTGCAGTACAGTGTGAATACGTTCTTACAATTACTAAGTGATTCTTTCACGTTGAAAAGATCAGCTTGTACTAAATAATTAGGGCTTTTATAATGCATAGACATTTATACAAGTAGCAGGATTGGGTAAAATGTTAAAGAGGTCATAAATTTTCTGGAGTAAAAAATGTCCTCACAATCATTAACTAAAAACGATACTTTTTTCATACATTTTTGAATGACCAAAATAATTTTAAAGAAACATTTATGAGTCAGAACGTTGTTGAATGGTTAGTTTTAAAAACCCATTACAAGTGAAAAAATGTGGACGTGTTGGAACAATAGTATATATATATATATATATATATATATATATATTAATGCATCTGTTATTAAGCGTATATTTCTGTTCATAGTTTCATCGACACCAGTTCATATAATAATACACTAATACCTAGAGGTACTACTTTAACGGAACATTGAGACACAGAAAACCAATGGATTTTACCTACTTTAGAAAATATTAATATACAAGTCGGTCTTTATTCGATTCGGAGCTTCATTTTCTACCACCATTCAAGCAACGAAAACCAGTACACTGAGAAAAAATATATATCCTCTTTCTCTAGAATGAATAAGTGTCCATTTTCTAAATCCATTAACTAGAAATATAGATTTCCGTGCTATGCGCATAAGGCATGCCAATAAACTGAATAGACGAAATGATCAAGTATTTCTAGTGTACACATTTCTAGATGGTGAAAAAATATTCCGAATACTCTAAATATTATGAATCATTTATATTGTGAGAAATTCTCGCTTGATTTTCTAAAATTTGGTAATAAATCAAGATTATATTTGCAGAAACCCGCCTCTTGTAGTCTCATTTATTTGCAGAGATTTTTAAATAACTTTTCCCTCGAGAATATAGGCAAACGCTCTAGAATTCTAATAGGGGCTTCTAAAACTCGTTTTTCAAGGGGACTATAATTTATAAGGATGACATGGAACTATTTTTTCTAGAGGCACAATTTAGATTCCAGATGTCAGTTACATAATTTTTTTCTCAATGTAGGAGGGAATTAATATCCCTAGTCTCCTGTACCAAAAAATTCACTGCCATCATACATTTTTGAAAGTTTTAAAGATTTCTGTTTAATCAATATGATTAAAGTTTTTACTTTAATAAAGAAAGCTTCTACTTCTTCTTCTTCTTCTTCTTCTTCTTCTTTTTTTTTTTTTTTTTTTTTTTTAATCAACATGCGGTGTTTCTTTTTTCTTTTTCAATAGTAATTATACATTAAAAAAAAATATTTAATAAATTAAAATTTTAATGTTTAATATATATTTCTGTTGCTTTTGGATATCAATTTCCTAGAAAATAATTGAAATTTATTCTAAAATTTTAAACTAGACTAAATGTCACAATCGAGAATAGTTAAAGATATTCTATCAAATATTAAATATTGATGAAATTAAAATTATTGAAATTTAGAAAAAAATAATAACAATATAAAGGAATACACACACACACACACACACACATATATATATATATATATATATATATATATATATAACGGTGATCATATAATGCTATACAATATATCTTGACGTGCACTTCTTATTACCAGAAAATCAGGCAATTTTGTCAAGTTGGTTACAGGGAAATGTGTCACTAAGTTGTGTTCTCGACGTGACTGTTCATCAAATGTTAACTTTCTTTTATATTTGGAGATTTGAAATTAAAACAGGAAATATATATAGATATCTTTCTTGACGTATATTGCATAAATCATAAAAAATCATCGAAAATTAACATGTACTTCGAAAGAATCGAGGTACTAAAATTAGGTCATAAGGAGCTTTGCCTGTAAGTATTATGAAAGTGCTATACTTCAATTAAATAAAATATATTTTTAGATTTATTAAATTTCTTCTTATTCTTCAATCAGTAAATTTCTTATCATTGATTTTTTGTTGAAATCGTCACTTTGATATCATCAGACTACGAGATAATCATTTAGATTGCAGTACAGTGTGAATACGTTCTTACAATTACTAAGTGATTCTTTCACGTTGAAAAGATCAGCTTGTACTAAATAATTAGGGCTTTTATAATGCATAGACATTTATACAAGTAGCAGGATTGGGTAAAATGTTAAAGAGGTCATAAATTTTCTGGAGTAAAAAATGTCCTCACAATCATTAACTAAAAACGATACTTTTTTCATACATTTTTGAATGACCAAAATAATTTTAAAGAAACATTTATGAGTCAGAACGTTGTTGAATGGTTAGTTTTAAAAACCCATTACAAGTGAAAAAATGTGGACGTGTTGGAACAATAGTATATATATATATATATATATATATATATATATTAATGCATCTGTTATTAAGCGTATATTTCTGTTCATAGTTTCATCGACACCAGTTCATATAATAATACACTAATACCTAGAGGTACTACTTTAACGGAACATTGAGACACAGAAAACCAATGGATTTTACCTACTTTAGAAAATATTAATATACAAGTCGGTCTTTATTCGATTCGGAGCTTCATTTTCTACCACCATTCAAGCAACGAAAACCAGTACACTGAGAAAAAATATATATCCTCTTTCTCTAGAATGAATAAGTGTCCATTTTCTAAATCCATTAACTAGAAATATAGATTTCCGTGCTATGCGCATAAGGCATGCCAATAAACTGAATAGACGAAATGATCAAGTATTTCTAGTGTACACATTTCTAGATGGTGAAAAAATATTCCGAATACTCTAAATATTATGAATCATTTATATTGTGAGAAATTCTCGCTTGATTTTCTAAAATTTGGTAATAAATCAAGATTATATTTGCAGAAACCCGCCTCTTGTAGTCTCATTTATTTGCAGAGATTTTTAAATAACTTTTCCCTCGAGAATATAGGCAAACGCTCTAGAATTCTAATAGGGGCTTCTAAAATTCGTTTTTCAAGGGGACTATAATTTATAAGGATGACATGGAACTATTTTTTCTAGAGGCACAATTTAGATTCCAGATGTCAGTTACATAATTTTTTTCTCAGTGTAGGAGGGAATTAATATCCCTAGTCTCCTGTACCAAAAAATTCTCTGCCATCATACATTTTTGACAAGTTTTAAAGATTTCTGTTTAATCAATATGATTAAAGTTTTTACTTTAATAAAGAAAGCTTCTACTTCTTCTTCTTCTTCTTCTTCTTTTTTTTTTTTTTTTTTTAATCAACATGCGAAGTTTCTTTTTTCTTTTTCAATAGTAATTATACATAAAAAAAAATGTTTAATAAATTAAAATTTTAATGTTTAATAAATATTTCTGTTGCTTTTGGATATCAATTTCCTAGAAAATAATTGAAATTTATTCTAAAATTTTACACTAGACTAAATGTCACAATCGAGAATAGTTAAAGATATTCTATCAAATATTAAATATTGATGAAATTAAAATTATTGAAATTTAGAAAAAAATAATAACAATATAAAGGAATACACACACACACACACACACACACACACACACACACATATATATATATATATATATATATATATATATATATATATATATATATATATATAACGGTGATCATATAATGCTATACAATATATCTTGACGTGCACTTCTTATTACCAGAAAATCAGGCAATTTTGTCAAGTTGGTTACAGGGAAATGTGTCACTAAGTTGTGTTCTCGACATGACTGTTCATCAAATGTTAACTTTCTTTTATATTTGGAGATTTGAAATTAAAACAGGAAATATATATAGATATCTTTCTTGACGTATATTGCATAAATCATAAAAAATCATCGAAAATTAACATGTACTTCGAAAGAATCGAGGTACTAAAATTAGGTCATAAGGAGCTTTGCCTGTAAGTATTATGAAAGTGCTATACTTCAATTAAATAAAATATATTTTTATATTTATTAAATTTCTTCTTATTCTTCAATCAGTAAATTTCTTATCATTGATTTTTTGTTGAAATCGTCACTTTGATATCATCAGACTACGAGATAATCATTTAGATTGCAGTACAGTGTGAATACGTTCTTACAATTACTAAGTGATTCTTTCACGTTGAAAAGATCAGCTTGTACTAAATAATTAGGGCTTTTATAATGCATAGACATTTATACAAGTAGCAGGATTGGGTAAAATGTTAAAGAGGTCATAAATTTTCTGGAGTAAAAAATGTCCTCACAATCATTAACTAAAAACGATACATTTTTCATACATTTTTGAATGACCAAAATAATTTTAAAGAAACATTTATGAGTCAGAACGTTGTTGAATGGTTAGTTTTAAAAACCCATTACAAGTGAAAAAATGTGGACGTGTTGGAACAATAGTATATATATATATATATATATATATATATATATATATATATATATATATATATATATATATATTAATGCATCTGTTATTAAGCGTATATTTCTGTTCATAGTTTCATCGACACCAGTTCATATAATAATACACTAATACCTAGAGGTACTACTTTAACGGAACATTGAGACACAGAAAACCAATGGATTTTACCTACTTTAGAAAATATTAATATACAAGTCGGTCTTTATTCGATTCGGAGCTTCATTTTCTACCACCATTCAAGCAACGAAAACCAGTACACTGAGAAAAAATATATATCCTCTTTCTCTAGAATGAATAAGTGTCCATTTTCTAAATCCATTAACTAGAAATATAGATTTCCGTGCTATGCGCATAAGGCATGCCAATAAACTGAATAGACGAAATGATCAAGTATTTCTAGTGTACACATTTCTAGATGGTGAAAAAATATTCCGAATACTCTAAATATTATGAATCATTTATATTGTGAGAAATTCTCGCTTGATTTTCTAAAATTTGGTAATAAATCAAGATTATATTTGCAGAAACCCGCCTCTTGTAGTCTCATTTATTTGCAGAGATTTTTAAATAACTTTTCCCTCGAGAATATAGGCAAACGCTCTAGAATTCTAATAGGGGCTTCTAAAACTCGTTTTTCAAGGGGACTATAATTTATAAGGATGACATGGAACTATTTTTTCTAGAGGCACAATTTAGATTCCAGATGTCAGTTACATAATTTTTTTCTCAGTGTAGGAGGGAATTAATATCCCTAGTCTCCTGTACCAAAAAATTCTCTGCCATCATACATTTTTGACAAGTTTTAAAGATTTCTGTTTAATCAATATGATTAAAGTTTTTACTTTAATAAAGAAAGCTTCTACTTCTTCTTCTTCTTCTTCTTCTTTTTTTTTTTTTTTTTAATCAACATGCGAAGTTTCTTTTTTCTTTTTCAATAGTAATTATACATTAAAAAAAATGTTTAATAAATTAAAATTTTAATGTTTAATAAATATTTCTGTTGCTTTTGGATATCAATTTCCTAGAAAATAATTGAAATTTATTCTAAAATTTTACACTAGACTAAATGTCACAATCGAGAATAGTTAAAGATATTCTATCAAATATTAAATATTGATGAAATTAAAATTATTGAAATTTAGAAAAAAATAATAACAATATAAAGGAATACACACACACACACACACACACACACACACACACATATATATATATATATATATATATATATATATATAACGGTGATCATATAATGCTATACAATATATCTTGACGTGCACTTCTTATTACCAGAAAATCAGGCAATTTTGTCAAGTTGGTTACAGGGAAATGTGTCACTAAGTTGTGTTCTCGACATGACTGTTCATCAAATGTTAACTTTCTTTTATATTTGGAGATTTGAAATTAAAACAGGAAATATATATAGATATCTTTCTTGACGTATATTGCATAAATCATAAAAAATCATCGAAAATTAACATGTACTTCGAAAGAATCGAGGTACTAAAATTAGGTCATAAGGAGCTTTGCCTGTAAGTATTATGAAAGTGCTATACTTCAATTAAATAAAATATATTTTTAGATTTATTAAATTTCTTCTTATTCTTCAATCAGTAAATTTCTTATCATTGATTTTTTGTTGAAATCGTCACTTTGATATCATCAGACTACGAGATAATCATTTAGATTGCAGTACAGTGTGAATACGTTCTTACAATTACTAAGTGATTCTTTCACGTTGAAAAGATCAGCTTGTACTAAATAATTAGGGCTTTTATAATGCATAGACATTTATACAAGTAGCAGGATTGGGTAAAATGTTAAAGAGGTCATAAATTTTCTGGAGTAAAAAATGTCCTCACAATCATTAACTAAAAACGATACTTTTTTCATACATTTTTGAATGACCAAAATAATTTTAAAGAAACATTTATGAGTCAGAACGTTGTTGAATGGTTAGTTTTAAAAACCCATTACAAGTGAAAAAATGTGGACGTGTTGGAACAATAGTATATATATATATATATATATATATATATATATTAATGCATCTGTTATTAAGCGTATATTTCTGTTCATAGTTTCATCGACACCAGTTCATATAATAATACACTAATACCTAGAGGTACTACTTTAACGGAACATTGAGACACAGAAAACCAATGGATTTTACCTACTTTAGAAAATATTAATATACAAGTCGGTCTTTATTCGATTCGGAGCTTCATTTTCTACCACCATTCAAGCAACGAAAACCAGTACACTGAGAAAAAATATATATCCTCTTTCTCTAGAATGAATAAGTGTCCATTTTCTAAATCCATTAACTAGAAATATAGATTTCCGTGCTATGCGCATAAGGCATGCCAATAAACTGAATAGACGAAATGATCAAGTATTTCTAGTGTACACATTTCTAGATGGTGAAAAAATATTCCGAATACTCTAAATATTATGAATCATTTATATTGTGAGAAATTCTCGCTTGATTTTCTAAAATTTGGTAATAAATCAAGATTATATTTGCAGAAACCCGCCTCTTGTAGTCTCATTTATTTGCAGAGATTTTTAAATAACTTTTCCCTCGAGAATATAGGCAAACGCTCTAGAATTCTAATAGGGGCTTCTAAAACTCGTTTTTCAAGGGGACTATAATTTATAAGGATGACATGGAACTATTTTTTCTAGAGGCACAATTTAGATTCCAGATGTCAGTTACATAATTTTTTTCTCAATGTAGGAGGGAATTAATATCCCTAGTCTCCTGTACCAAAAAATTCTCTGCCATCATACATTTTTGAAAGTTTTAAAGATTTCTGTTTAATCAATATGATTAAAGTTTTTACTTTAATAAAGAAAGCTTCTACTTCTTCTTCTTCTTCTTCTTCTTCTTCTTTTTTTTTTTTTTTTTTTTTTTTAAATCAACATGCGGTGTTTCTTTTTTCTTTTTCAATAGTAATTATACATTAAAAAAAAATATTTAAAAAATTAAAATTTTAATGTTTAATAAATATTTCTGTTGCTTTTGGATATCAATTTCCTAGAAAATAATTGAAATTTATTCTAAAATTTTAAACTAGACTAAATGTCACAATCGAGAATAGTTAAAGATATTCTATCAAATATTAAATATTGATGAAATTAAAATTATTGAAATTTAGAAAAAAATAATAACAATATAAAGGAATACACACACACACACACACACACATATATATATATATATATATATATATATATATATATATATATATATATATATATATATATATATATATATATATATATAACGGTGATCATATAATGCTATACAATATATCTTGACGTGCACTTCTTATTACCAGAAAATCAGGCAATTTTGTCAAGTTGGTTACAGGGAAATGTGTCACTAAGTTGTGTTCTCGACGTGACTGTTCATCAAATGTTAACTTTCTTTTATATTTGGAGATTTGAAATTAAAACAGGAAATATATATAGATATCTTTCTTGACGTATATTGCATAAATCATAAAAAATCATCGAAAATTAACATGTACTTCGAAAGAATCGAGGTACTAAAATTAGGTCATAAGGAGCTTTGTCTGTAAGTATTATGAAAGTGCTATACTTCAATTAAATAAAATATATTTTTAGATTTATTAAATTTCTTCTTATTCTTCAATCAGTAAATTTCTTATCATTGATTTTTTGTTGAAATCGTCACTTTGATATCATCAGACTACGAGATAATCATTTAGATTGCAGTACAGTGTGAATACGTTCTTACAATTACTAAGTGATTCTTTCACGTTGAAAAGATCAGCTTGTACTAAATAATTAGGGCTTTTATAATGCATAGACATTTATACAAGTAGCAGGATTGGGTAAAATGTTAAAGAGGTCATAAATTTTCTGGAGTAAAAAATGTCCTCACAATCATTAACTAAAAACGATACTTTTTTCATACATTTTTGAATGACCAAAATAATTTTAAAGAAACATTTATGAGTCAGAACGTTGTTGAATGGTTAGTTTTAAAAACCCATTACAAGTGAAAAAATGTGGACGTGTTGGAACAATAGTATATATATATATATATATATATATATATATATATATATATATATTAATGCATCTGTTATTAAGCGTATATTTCTGTTCATAGTTTCATCGACACCAGTTCATATAATAATACACTAATACCTAGAGGTACTACTTTAACGGAACATTGAGACACAGAAAACCAATGGATTTTACCTACTTTAGAAAATATTAATATACAAGTCGGTCTTTATTCGATTCGGAGCTTCATTTTCTACCACCATTCAAGCAACGAAAACCAGTACACTGAGAAAAAATATATATCCTCTTTCTCTAGAATGAATAAGTGTCCATTTTCTAAATCCATTAACTAGAAATATAGATTTCCGTGCTATGCGCATAAGGCATGCCAATAAACTGAATAGACGAAATGATCAAGTATTTCTAGTGTACACATTTCTAGATGGTGAAAAAATATTCCGAATACTCTAAATATTATGAATCATTTATATTGTGAGAAATTCTCGCTTGATTTTCTAAAATTTGGTAATAAATCAAGATTATATTTGCAGAAACCCGCCTCTTGTAGTCTCATTTATTTGCAGAGATTTTTAAATAACTTTTCCCTCGAGAATATAGGCAAACGCTCTAGAATTCTAATAGGGGCTTCTAAAACTCGTTTTTCAAGGGGACTATAATTTATAAGGATGACATGGAACTATTTTTTCTAGAGGCACAATTTAGATTCCAGATGTCAGTTACATAATTTTTTTCTCAGTGTAGGAGGGAATTAATATCCCTAGTCTCCTGTACCAAAAAATTCTCTGCCATCATACATTTTTGACAAGTTTTAAAGATTTCTGTTTAATCAATATGATTAAAGTTTTTACTTTAATAAAGAAAGCTTCTACTTCTTCTACTTCTTCTTCTTCTTTTTTTTTTTTTTTTTTTTTAATCAACATGCGAAGTTTCTTTTTTCTTTTTCAATAGTAATTATACATAAAAAAAAATGTTTAATAAATTAAAATTTTAATGTTTAATAAATATTTCTGTTGCTTTTGGATATCAATTTCCTAGAAAATAATTGAAATTTATTCTAAAATTTTAAACTAGACTAAATGTCACAATCGAGAATAGTTACATAAACTTCAATTTACAATGGAATTTTCTAAATTGCACTCAATTCAACATTCCTTCAAATCTTTTCCTATGCATATAAATTTAACAATAGTTTCTGCATATGTGTGCGTATATATAATAAGTTCTATCCCACACAGCACATACGTAGATATTTGATCCATTAAATCCGATTTACATCTAGAATACATTCATGTACATTAAATCAATGCTCATTTAAAAACATTAACTAGATGATCCAAAATATGACATCTATCAGACGTTTATATACGAACATAATATGGATAAACATAGTATGGACGTATAAATAATATTTATTCTGAAACATAAAATGAATTGTCAAATAAACTACCTCTGGATGACGTTTATATACTAACAGTTTATTAACTAACATAACATGGAGGTAAGTTGGAATTTTATTTTCAAATGTTGTTCATGTTTACTTCTTTTTGGCAACATCGATCTCGATCGAGATTTACCAGAATTGTTTACACATGCAACGTAAATAAACTTCTGCTTTTATTACGAATAAGATATTAATACTGGATTGTTTTTTATGTTTATCAAAGTAAGTATTTAATTATGTTTCGTAAAACTAATCAAATTATTTCTAAACGCCAGCAATCGCGAAATTTAAATAAAACGATTCAAAACAGAATGGATGCCATTTTTTATGCTAGTGGTTTCGGATCAATTGTTAATTCCACCGATACCGGACCTTCAAATTCCAGATTTCCTACAATGCCTGTTGAAGATACTCATGATATGTTAATTTCTGATTGTGTTGAATCTTCAACAAGTACTTTAAGTAGTACTGTTCAAACTATTCTTTCAAAACAGCATTATAATGGCCCCAATCTTTTCCCTCATGAAATTCAATTTCAGGTTGCAAATTTTCCCAAATTTATGCTCACATTGAAGCCTCCTAATAAGGTATGCTGCTTATCAGATGGAAGTATTGTGATGTTTCAAATTTTATTAAATTAATGCAAGAAAATGAAAGTGGAGAAATTCTTATTGGGAAAATGTTTCTACTTTATATGTTACACCTTGCAAATCATCATTATTAGGCATATACAAAGCTTCTTTATAAGCCCTCTTTTGACTTGGCCATTGAAATGTGTGAAGAATAAATGCATAATTTCTTTAAAGAGGATGTGTTGTATATAATATATTTCCTCTTCGCCATACCAAAGACAACCAGCAATAAAAGAAATTTTTATATCTACTAAATATCTGCTACTGTATTAAATAGTATTGATCAAAATTTAAATTTTCAGTTTTACTTGTAGTTACTTTTTATCTGGTTTTTAGCGCAACAATTTAGTAATTGCTTTTTTTATGTGGTTTTTGACAAAAGGACAGCTAAAAAACACGAATCTTGTTGCTTTCTCTATGGTATTTGACCAAAGGACAATTAAAAACGGGCTTTTCCTATCCAATATGGCACCACCTTGTCTTGGTGGATAGGCTTTTTAAACTAAGAGTGCCATAATTTTTTTTAAACTTTAACTTTAAACTACACGTGCTGCTCATCTGAACTTAGTTATTAATTTCTGTGCTTCGCTATGTTTTAATTCTATTTCTTTCGTTAATTACACATTTAAATATGACAGATCAATGTTGCGTAATTGGATGCAAGTCTAATTGTGATAAAACAGATGAATAGGTTCTCATTTTTGCAAAATTCCAGTGTTTGGTTTCAGCGGTGGAAAAATATGAAACAGAAGTCTCGGTGTGGATGCCTTAGTGAAGATACATTTTTTGCACTATCCCAGACAACTTCTGCTATCATTGATGTCATTTGAAACCTCCTGGAAAATGGCTCTAAACCTATTTCGACAACAAAATTTCAAACTGATACACTTGAGCGAAGATTTTCTCAATATTGACAGATGTCTGGAAGCAACTATCAAGTTTCTTGTTCAACAAATACTTGAAAGTGAGAGAAAAATTAAATTAAAATCTATTCTACAGCTTCATTCTAATGAATATGGCACAATTGCCTTGAAAAATTTTATAACAGAGTTTTCTGACACTGAAAAACTGATGCATAATGAAGTTGACTTGTCGCCTTTTTCAGAGATAATTTCAACAGAACTGAACTTAACAGATGTATGCGAAACTGATACAGACATATTAACATATATTGCTGGATATTGTGCGAGTAGTTTAAAAATCTCTTGTAGAGGATGTTTGGATTTTTGTCTTACAGATAGAGATTTTCTTGTTCAAAACTTTGATGGAGATTTGTCAGATACTATGTATGCCTACATAGAGATAATCGACCGTGGTGGATTGAAATATCCAACAGAAAACCTGGTATTGTACGTAACATTAACTTATTTAATTTTTGAAAACATAATTACAGACAAATATGAAAAGCAATTCTTTCATTCAAGTGAAAAGCAACACAACGTACTCACAAAATTAACTGAGAGTTATTTTAGAACAAACAATGTTGATTATTTTTGCGATATGTGTTCCCAGTGTGATTGCCCACTTGAAATTATAATTATGAAAGCAGTGAAATGTTTCATTAATATTTGTTTGAATAATTAAATGTAAAAAATATATCATCGAAAATGCATGAAAAGAATGAAGAGAGAAAAATAAAGAAATTTAAAAAGTGAGGATTTAAAACCACAAGATAATATTTTTCCTAATAATGTAAGTTTAGTTATTTAATCTACTATTTCTTAAAAAATTATTTCTAAACTAATGTGTATATATGTAAACAAAGTTAGTTTTACTATTAGCTTTAATAAAAAGTTTTGGACAAATCTTAGAAGAATATTGTTTATTTGTAATATTATTAATTAAATTATAGTGTGAAAGGTTTTTATTTATCTTTTGAAATCTTCAGTTTTGAATGTTTGCATGTACTAACTACATTCATTCTTTTAAAAATTTGTAGAATTGTATGTAAATTTTAAATGTTTTCGAATAATTTTAAACTATAAACCAAAAAAAAAAAAAATTGTATGTAGTATTATGCAGTGGTATTATAGTTAATCTTTGACAATTTTATGTTGCTTTTTGAATAATGTTAATATTTGTCATGAATTTCACTGGCAAAATGCTTTTTCTGTGATATCTTATGAATGTTTATTTTGAAATATGTACAATGTTTACACTTTCATATTTGGAAAGTTTCAATAAAGAGATTTGGTTGAAGTGAAAAATTTTATCTTTTAGTAATGAATTAAACGTTTGGTTTTCCTAAATAGTTAGTTGAAAAGTTTGTACACTTCATATAAAAATGAAAAATTATTAAAATAATTAAATTATTATCTACTTAATTTAATACACACATTTGATCACATGATCTTGTTTCTTTATTTTCAGAATTTAAAATTAACAGATTTCACAATTTTAAGTTAAATTTGATTATGTTATCTGTATTACAGAAATATTATTTCTGTTCTACCATGTTGAATTGAATTTATAATGCATTTGTGTTAAAATTTAAGCTTATTTAAGAAAAAAAAATTCTTGTATAAAGGAAACTAAATATTTAGATATATATCAGTTATTACATTACTATAATAGATGTTATTATTATGAACAATTGTGAAGTCTCTTTGAAAAATATTTATTTTAAACCAATTTAAATCAAATATTTATTTTTTTATTTACTTTTTTAATTACTATCATAAAATATGGTTCTATATAAGATATAAATATACATATGTATTTCAAATCTTTTTTTATTTTTTTTTTAATATACTGTATATAATTTAAAGTAAGAAAGTTAATAAATCAGAATTATTTGTCCTGATTACATTTTAAATCCTGGTAATTTATTTTCATAAAAATGAAAACGATCTACAAAAAAAAAAAAAAAAAAAAAAATAATAATAATAATAATAATAAAGTGATGCCTAATTTTATCGCAATTTTGTTTAATGATTATTCACTGAATTATCTTAGTTTTGAATTTATTTTTCGATTATCAATTTAAATTACCATAAACACCGCATATATTCCTCAGAACGAAGGTTTATTTTAATATTGCCACTATTTCTGCATATTAAATAAATATTACATATTAATTAAATTCTATGAAAGATCTTGCTCTCGTTTTTTGAAGAGTTCAGACGGCATTTGTGACGTCATCCGAGAGCTTCCTCAGCTAAGGCTCCTATATATACGAGCTGGCGCATCCGACATTTTTTTGCCTTAGGGTTGCCACATGTACCCAGCGCGTTTCCCTGATAAATAAACGAAAAACATTTTTTTTATCGTCTTACGTTACTTTAGAGTAATCTGTTTTATTATATTTCATAATTTTAGCTAAGTAAACTATGATATGGACGTTTATTTAACAATATACTGCTATAATCATTCAAGAAGTGAATATAAAGTGTTCACAGACCTTCTATTACTCTGTATTTGAGTTTTGGCGACATTTTGTAACAGAAACCGCCCTAACAACATATCTTAGAGTACATCCATGGGATATCCTCAGAATAAAATGACATCCTGAGAATGTACTGTGCAAAAAATGTGTTTTTAGGAATATTATTGTTGCTTATTGCTCTTATTTTGACCGGATTAGCTTCAGATCAAGATTTCTTAAAATCATTGGAGAAGCGATAAGGACGCCAAGCGGGAATGCTGTCCTCTTCGGAGGCAAAAAAATGGCGGTGATGCGCCTGCCTATTATTTTATTTAGGGGCTCTATCCTCAGCCGGTGTCAGTGGGCCGTGGTTATTCTGATCAGTGGTTCTTTTGTATAAAAAAGAAATTAATTATAAACAATCTTCCTGTATGTGGTTTTATTAATTTCAATAAAAAATATGCTAAAAACATAAAAATTCCAATAAAAGATTTTTTTTTTAATTATTATTTAATTGTTACGGGATAAATTACTTGGGAAGAATTTGAAGGAAATTGAGTATGAATCTAGGATCATTTAAAATTATTTTCATATTTTTATTCTCCCCCCCCCCCCACAAAAAAAAAAAAATATATATATATATATATATATAATATTTTATGGGTAGGGAACCCTCCTTTTTATTACATGAATGGTTAGACCACCATAAATAAAAAATGCACAAAGATGAATATTGGTATATTTTTAAGAAATATTTTAGCATACAGATTGCAAAAGAAATGACGGGGTTCCAAATGTTGCAGATTCGGCAGGAAGTGTCGGGTTTTATTCTTGGACCCTGGTCGCAGTCATCGACCTAGCAATTTGGAGTTTTCCATGTTTTTCTTTAAAACTAGGACCCTAGTGTAGTCAGTAGTCCTTAATCCAACAACCAACCAACACAGATTCGATTTTCCAACATTGAAAGTGTTAATATAAGATATAAACTGGCTAAGCCAGTTTATATCTTAAACTATATTAACACTTTCTTATAAGTACTTAAGTTTCTTTCTTTTTTTTTTAAACCTCACTTACTTTTAAAGAATATTAATGTGTAACAAAAGTCAAATTTGATTAGATAGATTCCATTTCATCAGTAACATCTCTTTCAAACCAGTGAGAAGTAGTGGTACAGTCGGTAACAAAAGTGTCCGAACACTAGCAAAAATTCCTGTGTAAAAAAAGTACACTTCATGCGGTTTTGTTAAATAAATCCTTATCGAATCATGTTCTTACACTGACTAAGAACAGGATTCGACAAGGATTTATTTAACAAAACCGCATGAAGTGTACTTTTTTTACACAGGAATTTTTGCTAGTGTTCGGACACTTTTGTTACCGACTGTATATACAATGTTTTCTCTGTAATCAATGTTATATTTTTCTTTCAGTTTAAATTTTTTTTTTATATGAACACAATGACACAACACTTTTATGTATAATTTACGTCATAGTGTACTTCATAATCTATTTCAATAAGTGTTGTTTTTTGGTGCTCATGTAAAAAAAAAGAGTTTAAATCTAAAAATCTGGTGTGAAACAACTACACGACTTCCATTACCCACTATTTCATGTATTATATGCACTTTTTGGAGATAATGTTATCATAAGACATAGAATTGACCTAATGAAATAGAAACCTAAAAACTTTCCGGCAAGAGAAAGTTAATATACTTGTAAAAACATAAAACAGAGTTTACATAGTTTTTTTTTTTTTTTTTTTTTTTTTTAAGGAAAAGAAATTAAAATAAAATTGGTAGAGTGTATTTATTTATTTATAATTAAATGCAAAAATTTCACACTTGTGATCAATCTGGTATTTTTCTTAATTTCAGGAACGAAAAATCCCCTATTGATCCTCATCCTTTAAAGATTAATTTTCTGAATAAGGAAACATAATCAAAAATATATATACAGTGAAACCCCAATCTATCGTTCCTGTATCCATCGTTTTCCCACATTGATCGTTTTATTTCTATGATCCCTGCACAAACTGTATTTAAATAATGTTAACGGAACTCGCATATATCGTTCTTCAAAAAGTCGTTTTCCCGCATTCATCGTTGTAAAATTTTTCTTCTGACCAAAATGAAATTGAAAATCGAATCCATATGGCAATTAAACTGGAATTACTTTCATTTTAAAACAACTCTTTTCCTCCTCCACGGAAGATCAAAATTCTGATAGCATATCTCCAGACCATCCTCAAAGGTAAGTTCCAGACCGTCGCCATTTGCCCATATTGTAGCACTAGTGCGATGCAAAACCCAACCAACCTCAACTACTTAAACTTATGCTGCTTTAGGTGAAGAACAGGGATTGTGCAGATATTGTAACATGCGTCTATGGATTACAGAATGCAAAGGGCCCTCCGTGGCCGAGTGGTTATGTCACAACACTGTTAATCGCCTTCGAGCGTAGAAGAGCGGGTTCTATTCCCGCGCTGGCCCTAGGTGTCTTTCCATTTCTTCGTATTGTAATTCTGTCATATGCTATCTGTCTTTATCTGACGAAAATTTACAAGCGGACTACAAGTCAAGCATATAAATCTTATGTATATGTGTTATCAATTAATTATGAATACAGATCGTGTGTTGTTACTCGGAGAATAAGTTATTCTACTTTGTATAAAAAAAGAGGAGAATAGATGCATCCAGTATGGCCAGCTACTACATTTTTTCACATTCCTGAGGCTGAGCCTACGCCAGTGCTAAGTGTGTCTGCCGTAATTACAGTATTTAAAAATGCACAAACTTTTTTTTATATGCACATGAAATTGCAGAAAAGGACAAGAAAATGTTGCAAATCTGGAAAATCCTCTTTAATTTATAAAATGAACAAAAAATCCAACATAAAATTACTGATTTTTAAAAATTAACATCACTTAATGTTCTACAACTTTGATTCATTTTTTCTGACAGTTTGGAGAGTAACAAATTAGTTTTAAAAAGTAGTATACTATATATATTGCGTGTATTATGTAATAAACATTGTTTTATTTGTGTTTTGGCTTTAACTCGCATTCATCGTTTTCTCACTTTTATCGTTTTTCTTCACGCACCCCATGAAAAAAGATGGATTGCGGTTCTACTGTATTAGATTATGAATAATTTTTACATTGTATTCATTGGCATGTGCAGGGATAATATTTTTTCGTACATTTTATCACCACTATTTCAGAAGAGTAATTTTTATACTATAGCATTAAATCCTCCAAGAAATATTTCTTTTTAATATTGGCGATGACAAAATAACAAAACGCACATAAAAATACAGGAACGCTGTGACTGCTGCATGCATAGTTGCCAACTTAACACTTTTTGCTTATTGTAAAATTTTAATAGAAATTTTGTTTTAATTTAATTTTTGTTGTAGAAATTTATAGAAAATTTTTATTAGAATTTTCTGGTAGCCAAAAAGGGCTAAGGCCATGAATGTGTGTATAATAGACATACATACAGATGCTGTCAAAGGTGACTTTTTTTTTTAAATATTCTTTTCGTACCTCTGTTTCCAAAAAATAAAATGCATGATATATTTATGCAGGTGAATTTGCACTTTGCCTGCATAAATTTATTATACATTTTATGTTTTGGAAATAGGGGTATGAAAATAATAAAAAAAAGTCCTCTGTGGCAGCCCTGTATATATTACGTAGGTATGATACATATATACATACATAATATGTACATAGATTTGATGTTTATCTACATATACAATACATAGATTTGATGTTTATTTACATATACAATACATAGATTTGATGTTTATTTACATATACAATACATTGATGTGATGTACATCTACATCTATATTACATACATCTACGTTAATAATATATAGATGTTATGTACACTACATGATATAGATGAACATACATGTCTAGTAAAGTCAATTTTTGGTCATTCTAGATGTAATATAGATGTATATCTGATGTACTTGGAGAGACATCTGATGGTTATATCTACGTTGATTCTATGTAATAGTTACTATACTGGATGAATTCTAGATATAGTTTATGGATGTAATTTACGTCATATAGATGTAATATATACTTAATTGCGTTGTCTGGGATAATACATTTTTACAAAAAATTGGAAAGCATTTGTTTGTAAAATTTATAGTTAGAAAAGTGTTTTGATATTTATTAATCATACATACTTAATTTTAATTATATTTTTCTTGGAAAAATGTAACGTAAATGATTTCTAGAACCACAAATTACACTCATTTTAATTACTGTACAGCGAAATAAAGTTAATAATTGATTTTCTTACAATAAGAAAAATAACTATTCTAATATTCAACGATATTTTACTTCATATTTGTTTCTTAAATTACATATAAATATTAGAAATATACATTCACAGTTAGATTTTTCAAAAAAATATAATAATGGAATGAGAGCTAATTTTATACAATTATAAAAGTTACTAGTGTCAGTAGGATTTACATTAGTATTCTCATAAAATGCAGTGAAAAATGCATAGAAAAAAATAACAAAATGCAGAAAATAATAAAATAATATTATTAAAATGATAATAATAATAATAATAATAATAATAATAATAATAATATAATTTAATAATAATTTAATAAAATGCAGAGAAAAATCAACAATTTCTGTCAATGTAAGGAAACTCTTTTAAAACATATCTAAAAGTTTATGGTATATTTTTTCCTTCAAAAAACGCCAAATATCAGCATACTTGATTATATATTAAAAAAATAAATAAAACAGAAAAATAAGAAAATAACTTAATACTACTTGTATAACTTCAAACTTTATTTTAATTTTTATGAGTAATGCCGACCGGTTGTCGTCCTGGATAGCTCAAATGTTAGAGCCTTGACCTTGTAAGTCAAAGATCCGGGGTTCGACTTCCAGTCCAGGCATTATTTTAACTCAGTCGAAAAAAAAAAAAAAAAAATCAATAAAACCTTTATTTCATCAAATTTTTTAGGTGTGCTTTTTCTTTTTGTGTGAAACGAAAGATGTAATGGAAAATGTAACGTAAATGATTTCTAGAACCACAAATTACACACATTTTAATTACTTTATAGCGAAATACATGTAATGTGTGTAAAATGAAAAAACAATTCTCTAACTTTCAAAAAAGTTAAATTTTCTTGAATATATATATAAATTATTTTTCAATATTATGAAAACTACTTTAACTACCTATGTAAATGTTATTTTATTTCATTTATATATTTTATTTTATTTTATTTTTAACAGTTGATAGCTGAATTTATTTATTTTTTTAATTCTTCAAAAAAAATCATAAAAACTTATATTATTTCCCTTCAATTATTTTTCTGAATCATTAATAAAAATAATATTCATTTATATACAATTGGTATGAATTAACGCATAATATATTTTTATTTCTTATAATTAACACACTTCAATTGCATTTAATGCATTTTTTTTTTTTTTTTTATCAGCATTAATTTACAAAATAGCCCTTTTTTTTATTGCATCTACTTAAATATTTAAGAACAATTCTAAAAAATATCAATAAATATTTTTAAAGAAAATTTAGTATCCAGATACTGACAAAACATATTCAAAAATATAGGAAGCACCTCCTTTAAACACACCAATATATCATCAAATTTGTACAAAAAATACACAATCAAATCATCATGAACATATTTTAAAAAATGTTTATAATGCTAATTACTTGTAAGTAAACATTAACTTACTTAACATCTTTAAGTGTTAACTCAGATATTCGGTGGAGTATAAATAAAAATAACTATTCCGTTCACTTAACACTAGTAGTTGCAATCAGAGTGCAACTTTTCGACTCATTCCAGCGCTTTCAGGAAACTGAATTACATATCACGCTTCAACAACATTTCGTTCTAAGAAATAACAAACACATTTATTTAGCTTACGTACTTAGTAAAGTATAGAAACAATGCTTAATTTTTGCGTCAATACTCTCATTGTATTTAGAGAAGTTACTTTACTGTATGTTTAATTAATCTTCTATTCTTAAAATATTTTCAATATCAGAATTACAGTAATATATTTTAAATTGTTAAGATATATTGAAGTGAATTATTTTTGTTTACAAAGTTCATAATTTTCTGCTAAATTAAATTAAATTAAATTAAATTATAGTTTATACACACATACATACATACATACATACATATATGCGTGTGTGTGTGTGTGTGTGTGTACATATAAAGAGAGGAAGTGAGAGAGAATAAATTATAAATAACTAGAAAAGCCTCGGTTCGGGAACGAACTGAATTCCAAAGGCGGGAAAAATTTCAAAAGCCATTATTAAATTCATGAAAACTGTGAAGGTAGTGAATCAACGAAGGCTTTGTTCGCTTCGCTGGTCACTATATTTCAAGGAAACTCTTTTCTTTATCACTTTTATTTATATATATTCATGAAATTGTTCGAAAGCCCGAGGCCCACTGCCTTCAGCTGCGACCTACTCCTTCCCAGGCTCTCGGGTGCATGACCCTATTGCCTGTGAAAATAGCTTACCAGTGGGCTACCAGTTGGGTGCTTTTAAGATGACAGTTTCGAAACGGACAGTATAAAAAAATTGAAGGTGGAATGTTATATTTGAATCCCAGTTACATATGAACAACACTATAAATGGTGTACATAATATTTTCTTTTACGTCATTTTCTATATTTATTTGATTTGCTCGATTAACCATAAAATGACAAAAATTTTACGCCAAATATAATATTACAATATGCTATGATCGGCTACTTCTATCGCATGGAGTTAGTTAATAGTAGTTCGTATGTAGAGAAATAATTAAATAATGAAATATGTAAACGTGATCATGGTACAGTCTTAATATAGCTTCCTTTGGCAAATTTTGAATTTTTATCGCCATTTTAGACAAAAATACATAATTTATGGGAACTTTTTTTTCTGTTTCTTTCTTTTCTTTTTCCTTTCCTTTTCTTTCTTTTCTGTTTTTCAATATTTTATAATTTATTTATATTTTTGATGCGCTACTTGGCTTAAAGTGGCTTTCGGTAAATTAGAGTCTTTGGCGAAAAATGCCCGATCTATTTCAGCGTCAACATTTTAAAAATTAAGCAGGATTATCAATTGGTAAAGCTCGCTGAATTAACTTTCTTGCCAGGCGCGATTTATCAGTACCAAAAATACTCTATTTAAAAAAGAAAAAATAACTAAAATTGAGGTAAAAGTTTATGGTTGTTTTTTTTTTTTTTTTTACTCCATTTTCATATTTTCATTTTTTCATATGCATGAGCAAATTTAATATTTTATAACTTTTCATTTTTTGCGTGAAAGCATATTTAACTTTATGCTGAAAAAAGTATAGTAATAATAACTTGTATTTATTTATTTAATTATTTTTATTCATTTATTTATTTATTTTTATTTGTTTATTTATTTTTATTATATGTATTTATTGTTTTTTAATTATTTATTTATTTACTTATTTTTTGCGACAATAAAAAATTTAAATGTCCAATTTTAAGGCAATTAGCAGTTTATTATTTTCATATTTTAATTAACATTAAAACTCTAAACAAAAATTCGTTACAAATAAGGTACCAAATATTAGGGTGATTTTTCTGAATCTGTCGGATTAAAAAACTTACCGATTGTACAATTAGACTTTTTTAAATTAACTAAAGTAAAAATTTTTTGTGGCAACTTGCGTCAACACACAGACAAACAGACTTCAAAGAAACCTCTTAACTGTTTATACATATCGATATATATTTCTGCAATTATTATAAATATTATAACTTAGTATGATGTTTAAATATTTTCTAAGAAAGTCGAAACTCTGGTGTAATAGATAATAGATAAATAATCTAACAGAATTGTCAAGATTCATTGTGCGGTTAAAGTTTCTATTACATTATGTGCACCAAAAATCACCAGAGACTTTTTGAAACATAAAAACCTCTTTTTTTAAATATTCATAAATATTCTTTTTTCAAATGCATATTTATGTATCAGAATGATTATTTATACATAATATGTAAATGCTTGCCTAGAAATTTGGAGAAGGGGGGGGGGGTCGAAAAGTACGACTTAGATTAAGATTTATTTGTTTAAAAATATAAAATTATCATCAGCAGATCTAAAACCAATTTTAGCATTGCTAGCTTTTTTTAAACTTCATAATAACAATAAATATATAAAAACGCATATTAATTTTGAAAGAATTTTAAATCAAGGTCTATATAAAAGTTATCCTTAAGTTGTTAAAAAAGTAAATAAATGTATTACATTAATAACTTTTATTGTTATAGAAAACGATGTAAAGAAATAAATCGAATTTTTAAACATTTGATATCAAATGAAATCTGAATTACTTATATATTATTAATGTTGAAAATTGATACTTAGCGTATTTTTCCATGAAAAGCAATATTTTTTACTGAAAATATTATTCAAACCAAATGCGTTAATTTTCATAGTCATAAATCTATTCTATTTTAAAAATTACATGATATATTTAAAAAAGAAATACTGCAGAAATATTTCCATGTTAATAATGAAGTACAATGATTTATATTTACCGAAAAAAGACAGATTCCAGACTACTATAAATTAAAAATTATTATACAATAATAATAATAATAATAATAACTTTATTATTGTTTGTTTAATTTCCAAATCAATTGAATAAATTATCGAATTTGAACTTTTTTTTCAAGTAAATAAATGACTATCAATTAACTTTTAAAACTAACAACTAACTTTTGAATTCAGGCATTAAATTTATAAATGATGTATTGAAAACTCATTAAAAACACATACGTTAAAAACTCTATCCACAGAAAACACATTCCATCGATATCATTTAGAACATGATTTAATCAATTTAAATAAAATAATAGAAAACACCCTTTCTACTCATCAGGAAAATTCGTTTATAAGAATCTTCAGAATTTTTCGAAATTATTAGAATTTTTATAGAAAATTGTAAAGGTACACGAAATATACGCAATTTATAATAAAGATGCGCTATAATAAGCAATGCATTGTGAAACAATGCTTTGCCGCTTTCTTTGCAGCGCTCGTGCCTGTTTTGTTAGCATGACAAAGGTATGCATTTTATTTTCCTTTGAAACAATTTTTGTGAGTGTTTTATTGTAATTTTAACTTAATACGAAATGTATATTCTCAAGCCACATACGATATTTCCTTTTTTATGCAGTATAAAAATGCATAAAAGTAAGAACAAAAAAATTGTTCTCATTTCACTAAAAATACTATTATCATATTTAATAAAATCTATCATCGTTCGCACATCATTAATCAATTTTTAATTCATACAATATTTTCTGGTAACTTGAAAAAGATTGCGCACCATGCGAACATATATATATCTATAACTATATCTATATTTATATATATATATATATATATATATATATATATATATATATATATATATATATTCTTTTTAATCAAAAATACAATAGTGTTGCGTGTAATGTATTAATTTTTCTCTTGCTAGTTTCATAATTATTCGTGGGTTTACCAGGGGGAAAAAATATAATTTTTATTCATTGTGATTCCTTCCTTTTAAATTAAAGAAGAGTATTGATATTAAACAAAACTTTTATCATTGAAATTCAAAAATTTCTTGAAGATAAGTTATTTTCCTCAATACATCATCATTTATAATTTTTAATTAATGAAAATTCACTTGCTAAACAATGTTTAATTATGTTTCCTACATAAAACTATTTAGAATAGAAATATTTTCAAGTAATAATAAAGTAAATATTTTAATCAAAATTGCCATCATTTACCACAAAAGTTTGAATGAAAATTTTTTGTGTAAATCTTTTTGTATAGATTTTTTTTTTTTTTTTTATAATCCCCGTTCCCTATTATGATAAAAAAAATGTATTATTATGAAATAGTTTACCATTTAAAATTTAATTTTTAATTTTTCTTCTATTCTTGAAAGTCTTTTTTCAGTTAAAAAAAATAAGAAATCAATATGAAATATGTCAGTAATTGGGTTTAAAATAAATAAATAAATACATAAATAAATAAATATAGATATAAGTAATTTTTTTTTTTTTTAACATTGTATTAAACGCGAGTGAAGTAAACTTGCGGGATACATTGTGAATTCATTTAATATAAAAAATAGCTGTTGAACAAATATTTTGTTTTCTAAGTAAACTGCAACATATATATCATATTATAATTAAAAATGTATTAGCAAATATGAAGGTTATATTAATAAAACAATAATTCTGCAATAAAACTCCTTAATTAGTTTAATATAGTTTTAAAAAATTGTATTTCACTGAAGTTTCTTCATACAAACTAATTTCCTTAAATGACTGGACACGTTGAATTTCAGATGCCGTGTCAAATATCCCCAAAAGAGCTTGAGAATTAATTTTAAATTTTTAGGAGCAGAGGTGGGGAGTTTATAAAAATTCTTTACAGCTGAAGATTTTTTTTAAACTAGCCAGATATATATGATACGTATAATAACAGGAGACTTGGCGCTCCTCCCCATGTGCGTTCATGTCACGCACATAACCAAAAAATGTCTGCTTTCTATACTTTTATAAACCGTTCCCTTAATATTTGTTCAAATCATATTTTATTAAAATCTGAAATTAAATACCTGAAAGCCATCGCAATTGACAGAGGTTATGACCCTTCCATTATAGACAAAGCTTTCAAAAATTACAACTCCCTCGTATTTCGTCTACTAAATCAGTCACATGAAATATCAGTATTGTTTTACCCTATTTTTCTAAAATCAGTCAAACCATAGCAAAATTCTCAAACAATATGATTTTAAAATAATATTTTCGCCTTCCAATAAACTCACCTTTTTTTAGTTAAAAAGATCCCTTTGATATGCATAATTCTTAGGGCATTTATAGTATTTCCTGTCAGTGTGGTTTATCATATATTGGCCAAACTAAACACAGTCTTAAATTTCGTCTAAAAGAACATATGAATTACGTCCGCAAACAAGAAACCAATAAATCGGCTATTTCTAAACATTGCTGGGAGGAAAATCATAATTTTAAATTTAATTCAGCTAAAATAATTTGCAGACCTAATTCCTTTCATGAACTCGATTTCTTTGAAGCATTTTATATTTATAAAAATTTTAAAAACCTTGTAAATTGTGATTTCGCTGTTCCCTATTTGTCTGATTGTTGGAAATTTTACATTCAGTCCACATTTTCTTAATTTTTCTATTGTTTACACAGCTACACATTCCTAAATTCACTATTGGCCATACTCCCCAACTCTTATGTAATCCTATTGGTTGAACTAAATCCGATCCCTCTCCTATATATACGAGCACTTCTCCAGATTCAGAATTCTTTTTGCACTGAAGACGGTACGCTTAAAGCTACCGAAACAGCTATATGCACCTCAAATATTCTTCTTCGGCGTTTCTGACGTAGTAGTTTATTCTCGTTTTAATATATGATACATAGTCTATAATCTTCACGGCAAAATTCACGCAAAAAAGAAGGTGAAATAAGCATTTCGTTTTATTTATTCATTTATTCAAGCTTCCGAAGCACCGTTTCTTAAAATACGGTGTTCAGTATAGAATAAAAACAATTTACAAACATACTAAAAGTAGTTGCCTCTTCAAACACTGTTCATGGTGTTGAGAGGAATTGTTTAACTGTTTTACACAGCTTTTTGTCTGTTTTACTATGTTGCTTGTAGGCAAAGAAACAGACTATTCACTCAACATGCCCGAAAACTTTATTCGCCAGTAGCGAGTAAATCAAGCATTTCCCCACCACTGTATAACAACTCATGAACATCATCGTTTTATATATCATATGATTCAGCAAACGATTTGTCCTGAAAGTAAAAAGAAAAAAAAAAAAAAAAAAAACTAGGAAAATATTCAAGGAAAAAAAATCGTTTGGTATCGCGTTGTCAAAAATATTGCTTAAAATGCATTCTGGCGGTGGCATATGATTATAAGGCTTCTTCTATTTTCGAATTTATTTGTAGGAGTCTAGCACATGTATTATTGGAGATATAAATATTTAAAAATAAATAAATAAATAATTTGTCTTTTTTCGGTTTATTTATTTTAGGATGTTAACACAAATTCATTTTTAGGTAACTTGGCATACTACATTAAGCACAACATACTGCAAAGTCAATATAAAAATGCTGAATATTTAATAAAATATGAATAAATTTGCTGAATAAATTTAACGACGCATGCGCAAGAGTTAAGACAGTTTTACTTGCATATTTTATTTTCCGAATGTATTGAGGTATTTATTTGAAAACCCAAAACAACTATTCAAAACGTTTTCGTCAATGCAATAAAGAGATTATCGATTCCTCATTAAAATATAATCTGGTGTGTCACTCACACGACTTTCTCTTACCCTGAAATTTAATACTATAAATACAAGTTGCAGATTAATAGGTAAGATAACGAGTACTGTTATGTAAACCTGTGTTAAACAATTCAAATTAGGCTTCGGAAGAGTTTTATATGATAATTAGCTCTGTGTGAGGGGGTTACCGCCCTCCTCTTGTTTTATTAATGCACCTACATTTATATAGAATTTAATTCAGCTATTAAAATATAATTCTGATTTTAAAAAATAATTTATTAAAATTATTATTTAAAAAAATTATCTTTTATGATAATGCATTTTTTTTTTTTTTTTTTTTTTTTTTTTTTTTTTTTTGTTAAAAGTAAAAAAAATCGATAAATTTGTTCTAAATTATCGCAGATCGATGGTTCAACCATTGGTTTTAAAGGTATTGGCGAGCTCTTTTGAAAGATACCCATCATGAAAATTTATTCCCCTTGAGGGGAAATCACCCCCAGGGGGAAAGGCGAGGCTCCTACATACGCAGTTTTTTTCCTTGTTGAATATCTCTATTACAAAAAATATATATTCGTTTTATTTGGTTTAGTGCAGTCTATAGATTTTAAACTCCACTTACCTGCAATTTCCCCCATAGACGTAAAGTATTAGAATTATCTTGATTGTCCCTGTACGCGAACCATTTGCTCGATCTTAACGAAAAGCTTACTGTAGCATCCTTATATGATAAACATTTAGAATACCAGGTTTGGAATGTCTGCTACTGTTTGTTCTTGAGATATGCTGATAACAGACAGACACACAGACATACACACAGACCATTTGCTAAACACATGATTTTCGTATTCAGGGAACTTCAAAATGTATAAATCTAACAAAATCTCGCTTTAGAAAATTTGACCCAAAAACAATACTTTCTCTACCTTATGGTAAGAGAAAGTAAAAAAAAGTTAAGAAAAAAAAAGAAAATAACAATAATAGGTGTTGTCCAAACTTTTATGTTGAATCTATAAATGGTTATAAAATGCGTCTCAAAATGATAGAGCCATACATAGATAACAAAATTTATTGTATGATATATATACATATATATACATAACATATAAATCAAAGAGGAATTCATGCAATGACGAATATCAAATCAAATGAAAAGTTTCAGATATCATGCATGTCTTAGAACTGAAGAAGATTGAAAAAGCAAAATATAACACTCGACAGTTTCATATATATAAACTCTATAAAAATACAAAACGTGCTTTTATCAGTCAATACTATTCTAAAAATGATGACAAATATTATGTTAAACATTGAATCGGATAGCATTAGACACAGTTGTATTTATCTCGAGTAACAGTATTTTTCTCTCACAATATTTTCCTCAGCTTTAAGGTTTGAGAGTTTAAACTCTTATAATAAATGGCACTGCCGTCTGTGTTCAGAAACCTTGCATGTAACTGCTTCCTCCCTCTGCTCCGTTGGATTGATCTGTGGAGAACATGCAGGTCAATTTATCATAGGATATATATATATATATATATATATATATATATAGGCTAAATACCATTCTCAGATAGAATTTGCATTGAAGGGGAGGTCATTATCTTGTTCAAATTCAGCAAATGGGTCATTTTATAATTCTAAAAATACTAGCAGATAATCCTTTAACGATTTCTGATACTTTCGAGTATTCAAATAACCCGCTAGAAAGCTTATTGGCATTTGCCACTTGTGTTAAATGCCACGCGATAGTCATTCCTCTATCTTCTTGTTATAGCTTAGAGGAATTTATTTTATCTCTTCTAAGTTCATACCAAAAACATTTCAAGCCATCTGGCTCATGAAGGTTGAAATTTTGTCATTACTCGAGATAATTGCACGCCCGTTTTGAATCTACGACAAGTGATAATTCTCCCAATTACCTCTCTTAGTCATGTGCAATATTGAAAGTGTATGTCGTCCTTGCGTTTTTCGATAGCAAAAATGTTTATACGTGTTACGCGATGCACTGTATCTTTTGAAATGCTTATATCAGGAGATTAACCTACTTGTATATTTCTTGTGTAGCTGGTTATCCGGTGAATAGAGGAACGCTTCTGTCTTGACGCTAGTACTGGACTGCAACCAGTAGAACCATGGAAATTTATATAATTTTCTTTCATATGATTAAAACGTTTAATTTTTCCTGCAATTGCTCTAATAGATGGTATATCTCTATATAAATCGTCGGTATTCCAATACTACATTTCAGAACGTGTATGAAATCAAAATATAAACTAATAAACCTCTTCAAACACCATAAAATTAATGAAGGTACTACTGGTTTCGAAAGGAAGTGGCCTTCCTTCTTCAGGTTGCCTTAGGGGCAAAAGCTTGCTTTTGTCTCCAAGGCAGTAGTACGTATTTTGCTCATTATTCTTTACAAATAATCCCGAAAAGTTTTTATAATGCCTACCGGACTCCTTTTTAAATTCAGAGCAAAAGCTTCACAGATGTATATAAAGTATATTACATTCTTTATCATCCCAGAGTTTCAAAATAATCCATTAAATATATTTTGAGATACTTGATTAAACGTCTGAAGTTGAATACGTATTATTATTTATGGCAAGTTAGTGTATATGAAAAAATTTCAGTCAAATGCAATTTTTTAAAAAACATATTAATCTAAAAATGTTTTATTACAGAATTGTAGTATAATTAGAACAACTTTTATATTTACTATTACGGTTTTTTTTAATTATAAAATGAAGAAATGTTTTTACAGAAATATAATTTAATAGAACCGTTTCATGTACTACTGCGTTTTTATCTATAATATGTTTTTTATATTGCAGTTACATAAAAAATATATTTCTTCAATAACTAACCTTTATATCAGTATTGTTCAAAGCATTTATCAAAGCTTTTCTACGTTTTTTGCACGTATACAATGTAAGTTTGGAGAAAATCACTAATATGCTGTGCTTCGATATTTTTATTATTGTACTTCGATTATATGGGTTTTATTTTCGAATAAGACATGTGAGTTGCCGAATCGTCAGTGGAGGCCTCCTCCATGAGAAACCTTTAAAAGTATGGGTTCAGTCTCTGCGTCTAATGCTTTAGCGGCCGCAAAAAGCACTCTATTGACTTGGAATTTGGTACACATGTTCATTAACCCTATTATAGTTTGGGGTGTGTATTATATTTGTAGTACGTGCTCAGAGGCACACCAAATATTTCTTATCATTACGGCCTATAGACAGAGTTTATGTGTACCGCTATAGCAAGCGCAAAAATCTTTGAATTGACTTAAAAATTGGCACACATATTCAGGCGCTATACAAAAATAACTGTATATATTTTGGGGCCTATATTGTTTATGGATCGTGTACACATGAAAGGATTTCTTATTACGACCTGCACTGTAAAAAATAACGGTTGGTTTTGCAGTAGAATGTGTTGTCAATATGGGTGCTAGTGCATTCTTCTGTGAGAAAGGAGTAATTTACAGCAGAAACAACTGTAAAAGAGTCTCTCTTTACAGACGTCTCCACTGTAAATTGCATTTTTTAACAGTAGAATGTGCTGAAAATATGGATGCCAGCAAATTAAGCCGTAAAAACTGCCGTTATTTTATTACAGTGTGTGAGAAAGATTTCATTCCAACTCATTTTAACACAGTTACGATGCATTCAACAAAATGAAATTGGCATGCAATATTGAGATGCTTGAAAGCATGTTTCCTGTATAAAATATTGTTTAGAATTAAAATTAATGTACAGGACCTCGCAAAAGTGTTTTGAAAATATCACGTAATCATTCAAATTTATGTCAAATTTCGGATATTCATTGATGCACTACATAGAATAAGTTGTATATTTTTTATTCGTTTATATAGTGTTTACGGTTTGTTGGCAAGGAAGAGACGCAACGAAGAATTTCCTGATATTACAGTCTGTGGCCAGATTTTCATCACGCTCATTCTAACAAGTTTATGCTACGTTCAACAAAATAGAATAAACATACATTATTAAGATGCTTGAAAGCATGTTTTCTCTAGACAAAAAAGGTATGTATAGACTAAAAAATTTATTTAGCGAATCACACAAAAGAGTTACTGATGATATTCGGTAATCATCCAGCGATATCAAATTTTATTCAATATTAATTAGTTCCAATGATTTAGTTTATACTTTTTATTAGTGTGAATAACTAGTGTGGCTCGTGGACAGGGACACTCAAAAGAATTTTCTACCATTATAATCTATAAACGGCATTTCTTATGTGCATTTTAACATGATTATACTTCACGAAACTTAATTAAATAAAGAAATATTGCATTAATAGAACGTTAAAAAGCAATGTGTCTTAGAAAAATGGTCCGCATAGAAAATGTAATTAGTTTACAGGGCGACACAAAATAATTTCGATAGTTTAAGCTATCTTTTGCATGGAATTCGGCACTGGTGTTTGATAGTTGAAAGGAATTAACACAAAGCTATGAGTTAAGAAGGAATATATATACAAAAACATATATAATAAGTAACCAGAAAGAAAAATCATGCAGTACGCATTGATTAGTAACACTTTCCAACTGTACAAAATTGTTGTATCGTATTACTTTTAATATTCTTTGCCTACGTTATCACGCAACAGACAGAAGCACCGAAAAATATACAGATAGACTAATTGATTTTAAAATTAATATTAGGCATTTTGGAAAGTGTTAAAAAGGCTTAACACAAAAGAAAATGCAGCCATTAGATTATAATTGCAGCTTTTGATCTCTCTGAATGTTTTAGTGTAGCCCTGTAAATCAGAAAGTTAATCATATCATATTCTATACAAAATATTATTTTAGAATATTAACAATACATTTCAATATTGTTATGATTTTTACAGTAGTATGATTTTTAAATATAACTTTCAAAAACTTCTGTCCTAAAACGCAATGCATTGGCTTTTGTTTTTGTTGTTCCTGTAAACAAACTAGTTGTACAGGACCTATTAATGTCATTTTACATGGGGAAAATTCTATAGGGAAAATATTTATAAAAATAACGAATGCTTTTGGGTGTCCCTGTAAATAAACCAGAAGAGATATTCACTCCATTTTCAATATGGAACATCCGATAGTGAACTTCAATACAATAGATAAGTTTCGAAAAATTCCATCAATATTTACAGAAGCTGGAGCGCAGGCAGACAGACAGACAGATGGACAGATACACAAACTGAAATCATATTCACACTTAAAAATGTTAGAAAGCCTTAAAAACGCTTAATGTAAACGAAAGTACAATTCTAGAAATTTTTCATTAAAAGCTCTTAATATAAATAGATATTTTTGTGTCACCCTGTAAATCTAATGCTAATCATGCTATATTCTATGCAAAGCATTTTTTTTTTTTTTGTGCATATAAATAACATATTTAAATTTCCTAAAACTTCGTGGAAAGTGAAGTTATTAAAATTTGATTTATAGAAATATCTCTCATAAAACGCAATGCTTTGGAATACTTTTGAGTGTCCCTGTACATAAATCGGTGGTGGTATTTCCTCCATTTTATACAGGAAACATCCAATAGTGAATATGAATAACATATTTCAATTTCATTAAGATATGTCTACACTAAAGTTATGAAAATATGGTTTATAGAAATACCTCTCGTAGAACACAATGCTTTTAAATACTTTCGGGTGTTCCTGTACACAAACCAGTAGAGGTATAAACTCCATTTTCAATAGTGAATATCCGATAGTGAACTTGAATAACATATATCAGTTTCAAGAAATTCTATGAATATTTAGGAAAGTTAGAGCTCGGGCAAACAGACAGGCAGACAGACAGACGGACAAGCAGATACACAAAATCGAAATCATATTCACGCTTAAAAAATGTTAGAAAGTGTTAAAACCGCTTAACGTAAACGAAAGTACTATTCTAGCAATTTTTTATTAATAGCTCTTAATAACAGGATATTTTCGTGTCACCCTGTATATCTAATGTCAATCATGCTATATTCTATGCAAAGCATTCTTTTGTGCATATAAATAACATATTTCAATTTCCTAAAACTTCGTATAAACTAAAGTTATTAAAATTTGATTTATAGAAATATCTCTCATAGAACGCAATGCTTTGGAATAATTTTGAGTGCCCCTGTACATAAGCCGATGGTGGTATTTCCACCATTTTATACAGCTAACATCCAATAGTGAACTTGAATAACATATTTCAATTTCATTAAGATATGTCTACAGTAAAGGTATGAAAATATGGTATAAAGAAATACGTCTCATAGAACACAATGCTTTGAAATGCTTTCGGGTGTCCCTGTACACAAACCAGTAGAGGTATAAACTCCATTTTCAATAGGGAATGTCCGATAGTGAACTTGAATAACATATATCAGTTTCAAGAAATTCCATAAATATTTACGGGAGTTAGACCGTGGACAGACAGACAGACAAACCGAAGTCATTAACAATTTTCAACCTTGTTGGAAAGAGTTAAAAATGTTAAAAAGTGTTAAAAACGCTTAACGTAAACGAAAGTACAATCCAAACAATTTTTTGTTAATAGCTCTTAAAGTAACTGGATATTTATGTGCCATCCTGTAAATCTAATGCTAATCATGCTATATTCTGTGCAAAGCATTCTTTTGTGCATATAAATAACATTTTTTAATTTCCAAAAACGTAGTGGAAAGTAAAGTTATTAAAATTTGATTTATAGAAATATTTATCATCCAACGCAATGCTTTGGAATACTTTTGAGTGTCCCTGTGAATAAACCGATGGTGGTATTTCCTCTATTTCTACAGGAAACATCCAATAGTGAACTTGAATAACATATTTCAATTTCATTCAGATATGTCTACATTAAAGGTATGAAAATATGGCTTATAGAAATACCTCTCATAGAACACAATGCTTTGAAATACTTTCGGGTGTCCCTCTACACAAACCAGTAGAGGTATAAACTCCATTTTCAATAGGGAACGTTCGATAGTGAATTTGATAATCATATTTCAATTTCATTAAGATATGTCTACAGTAAAGGCATGAAAATATGGTTTATAGAAATACCTCTCATAGAACACAATGCTTTGAAATACTTTCGAGTGTCCCTGTACATAAACCAGTAGAGGTATAAACTCCATTTTCAATAGGGAACGTCCGATATTGAACTTGAATAACATATATCAGTTTCAAGAAATTCCATAAATATTAACGGGAGTTAGAGCGCGGACAGACAGACGGACGGACAGACGGACAGACAGACAGACAGACAAATCGAAGTCATAAACACTTTTCAACTTTGTTGGAAAGTGTTAAACATTATTTAATGAATAACGAATGATACAAATGAAAGGTTGAGGCTCCTGATCTGCAGAACTACTAGTTTAATTCCATATTGTCTTCTACATCCCCTGAGGTAAGGGAAGCATGTTCATTTTGTGAAAAGAGTTATCAACATGTCTTCGATATGTTACAATGAAATACATTTGTCATGAATAAAGAAAATGGGCATGGTTTTATTTTTCAGTGTCTTATCTCCTTTATAGTAACCGGATATTAGCGCTTAATACCTCAATATAAATCAAAAGAGGCACATAGAAGATATGATGATAACTCTTTTCATAAAATGGACATAGTGTTTATTTCTGGGGTACAGATATCTACCATAGTAATTTTACCTTTTTTTTTTTTTTTTTTTTTTTGAATATAATAAGGCACAGCAGTCCAAGTTTCCTTCGAAATATGTTGTCAATTTTAACAAAAAAAAATATATATATATGTATTTGTTATTCAAATATAATTAATAAAACAAGATTTTGCTTTTGTGTATATTATACTAAAAAAAAAAAAAAATATTTATCCTCCACAAATCTGATTTTCCATTAGTGTTTTTGTTATAATCTGAGTATATTACAGTTTCATAGTTATTATATCATATTTTATTCTTTTTTAGATAACACAGCAAAAATAAATGCATATATATTAATTAATTAACTCGAATTTTAAGAAAATTTTCCATTTATGTTTTTATCAAAAAAAAAGAAAAAAAAAAAGAAAGAAAGAAAGTAAAAGAAAAGAAAGTATCTGCACTAATGAAATAAAACTTCTGTGGAAAAATCTATCGTCTGTTCTTTAATTTTGATTTTTGTTGGCTGAAGTATAATGTATTGCATTCAAAATATAAAGATTTGACTTCCTATTTACTTCATTTTAATAACTCTTGTTTTTCTATAACAGTAACAATTTTAAAATAATGTTATACTGTTTTTTTATTATTATTTTTTTTTTTTTCTGCCTTTAATAATGAATTACATTCAAAATATTATAACTGAGTTCACAGAATTTTTGTTTTCTTACTCTAAAATTTCCTAAGTAATCTATTTTTTAAAACAATGAGCTATAATTAAAAATATTATTATTATTATTATTACTATTATTATTATTTGTAATTTACAGAAACTCTTTTTAGCAAATAGAATAGAATTTATTTTATTTATTTACATATTTTTAATAATAAATTGTAATTAAAACATTGTATGTGAATTCATAATATGTGATTTCATAATAATTTTATTTCTGTGAATTCTATAATATGAAAATGACGAATTAATTTTAATTATACTGAACATTTATTGGATGGTAAAATATAACCTAATCTGCACATATTTCAATTTTTAATTAATATAAAGTTTCTATATAATCATTTTTCCTCTCTTAATTGTAATATTAAAAAAAAATTCATTCAAACTTTTTTTAAATAATTAATAAAGATTACAAAACTTTGTCGATACATCTGCAGGAATTTAAGGCCATAGGTGACCAAATTAAATTAATTAACGGTTTTGTTTACAACGAAAGGAATTTTTTGTAACATTTTCTTGTATCTTGATTTTTTTTATTATTAAATTTATCTTTTTTTAGCAGTAACTGAATCGAAAAACTCTCGAATTAAAATTAAATAAATTTAATTAATGAATTCCAAATAGTTGTTTTGCGTGTGATAAATATTTATAAATATTTTATTCTTTCACACACAGCTGACGCTAGATGACACTGAATTGTGCGTTTCATTTATTTATTTATTTATTTATGCATTTTTATCAGCAGTTACTTGGATGCAAATTTATTGTAACAGACATTCATGAATGTTTAGATTTGGCACGAAATTTTATTTCTTTGTAAATTTTAATTGCACTTCATCATTCATTAATGAATGTTTCAACTTTTTTAAAATTACACTTTTATTTTTAGAAAATGTACTTTTAAATTTGAATATTTTTTCTTAATATATATTTTAAAATTAATCTGTGCTTCAAAGCTTTTATATATATAAGCAAAACTTCCATTAAAAGACATCTACAAAAATTACGAATTAGGCCACCGGAACTGAAAAAGAAACAAACGAACATTTATAAATAATAATATTCTGATAAATACCGAGGAATTTTTTTTTTACTACCAATGCTCCATTTGGAATACTTTGAAGCTAAATTTTTCTATCGCCTATTTTTGCTAAACGATTTTCCGAAAACTTATTGTGTTATATTACTAAACTAATCATTTTGTATTCTATTTAAAACATTTGTTAATACTGCTAAACAATCTATATATATTTTGTGTGCTAATTTCTTTCAAATTATAGCCATCTAGTAGACAAATGATACCACACAATAACACTACTAAAAAGAACTGTATTTAAATTATGACTTGTCTAAAAATAGTTTCACAATGTTAAATGGGTATACATCCCTAAACAGAATATTTTTCATTTAAATGCATGCCAAACTGCCTGAACGTAGATATTCATAATTTTTTTAAATAAATTTCAATAAATTTATAAGAATATGATGGATGGGAATTAGTAATTTAAAAATAGCCTTATCATTTACAGGAATGCTTTAGACTCTGTCAGTTACGAGAACTTTTATATATTTAATTTTATAGTTCAGTATGATTATAAATACCCATTAATGACCGAGACATTTTCTTCGCAGTGGAAGTAGACAGAAAGTGCTGGGTTCGAGTACAAGTGTCGTTCATTCTCTTAGCTGTTTGGTGTTCTTCGTGTTGAAATACTTCCGTTCGAAACAAACTTTGCAATTTTTCAGAGTATGTTGTTTACTTACAAAGTTCAGCCTTTTTACCTTGTTTTTATTAACTACGATTCTTGTTTGTTTGTTTATTTGTCCAGTACAAACCTTGCAATCTATTTTTTACTAACTTCCCTACTAGCTAGACATTTGAAACTTTCACAGTAGCTCAGAACCCGGTGACAACACAATACTTAGAAGTCAGATTTTCGAATTTTCGAATAGTTTTCTTTTAATTAATTAAAATCTGAAAATAATAAGCTCTTAATAGCAATAAAGTAGCCATTAAAATATTAGCTATAATTTAATTGTTGTCAAAAAAAAAAAAAAAAAAAAAAAAAAAAAATACGAGTCCATATTTTTTTGACATAAAAATAAATGCATATAATTGCACGTGAACGTTAAAAAATTATTAAAAGTTAAATTATGCATCTCACAAAAATTGATGTCATTATAATTTAAAAATTTTATACACATTGATAAGTGCTAATGTCGCTTTTGTCACGATGCTAATATACGTTGTTCTAAAAGGAGAAATATTTTATTTTAAAAAACAACTTTTTTTTTCACTATTACTATTATTTCACTGAACTGAATCCACGTGCTTAAATATTGCTTAAGTATTATTTTTTATCCTCGCGTATTTTATTATTGATTCATCAGAAAATTTAAAAACATAGCTAGACATTTGAAACTTTCACAGTAGCTCAGAACCCGGTGACAACACAATACTTAGAAGTCAGATTTTCGAATTTTCGAATAGTTTTCTTTTAATTAATTAAAATCTGAAAATAATAAGCTCTTAATAGCAATAAAGTAGCCATTAAAATATTAGCTATAATTTAATTGTTGTCAAAAAAAAAAAAAAAAAAATACGAGTCCATATTTTTTTGACATAAAAATAAATGCATATAATTGCACGTGAACGTTAAAAAATTATTAAAAGTTAAATTATGCATCTCACAAAAATTGATGTCATTATAATTTAAAAATTTTATACACATTGATAAGTGCTAATGTCGCTTTTGTCACGATGCTAATATACGTTGTTCTAAAAGGAGAAATATTTTATTTTAAAAAACAACTTTTTTTTTCACTATTACTATTATTTCACTGAACTGAATCCACGTGCTTAAATATTGCTTAAGTATTATTTTTTATCCTCGCGTATTTTATTATTGATTCATCAGAAAATTTAAAAACATGGTATATATATATATATATTTTTTTTAATCTTATAATTATTAATTATTAAATGATTTTTCTTTATTAAAAAAAAATATTTTTTTAATGATAAATACTTCGATAAGAAAAATTGTATTTAGATATTTACCATTTAAATTATGAATAACAATGTAAATAAAAAAATAGGATAATTTTTATGTTATTATCACGTACAGCAAATGTATATGTTCCTGATAATATTATTCATTTAAAGAAAATAAAAATAATCTTATTATAATGTTTTTACCATAAAATTTATGTATGATGTTTAAAGATAAACACTCTTACTTATTGCCGAAAGGTTAGTACAGGTTTACTAGGCGAGAATTGTGAGTATTTTAGGTCTGTGTGTACAGTGACAACACTTAAAAAATTAACCTATTGACTTGAAACTTCATACAAATATTTATGAGGTGCATGTTTTTAGCAAAACAATTTTCATTATATTGGTATATGTGCAGGAAAACATAGTAAATTTTCGTAATATCATGGTCATTTGACGACATTTCGTTTAAGTTTATTTAAATCTAATTATATAACATACAAACACGCGCTATTAAGATGTTTATAAGTGTGGTTTTGTGTACAAAAGGACATGAATAGATATAATAATTAATCTACAAGGTAATGCAAAAAATTCCGATACAATATGCAGTTATTATATATTTATTTCAAATTCAGTTTAAATTTTTCTGACTTACATGGTGATAGTTGAACAGATTGTATTTCAATGTTCGATTGCATTTCGATTTTCGATTTTCGATGATCGATTATTGATTGTATTTTAATTTTCGTGCATGCTGTGTTTATGATTCGTATTCAATGACACCCAAAACGTATTGTAACATTATGATCTATGCATGGCATTTCCTTTTATACGCGTTTTTAAATAGCTATACTGCTATCAACATGATAAAAATGTTAGATAATATCATGTATTGTACATAGAATAAGTATTTTTTCAGTAAAAAATGCAGTACATTCTATGATGAATGAATCTAGAATTTTACACAAAAGGATTGATTTCATTTTTTAAAAAAGCCATGAGTTTGATTAAAAATCCGATTTAAAAATAGCCGCTATGTTTATGTATGTATTAAGATTGCTGCTCTTCATACAACAAAATGAAATTAACACACATGCCTGCAATGCTTAAATTTTGGTATTTTTATAAAATTATGTGTTTAGAATTAATATTTAGTTTACTAGGCTACACAAAGTAATTTGCACACTTTATGTAATCACCTAATTCACAGGAAATTACGACAATTACTGCATACATTTTGGTATATGTATTTTTTGTAAATCCTGCATAATGAACTTCAATATTCATAAGTTACCAGTCTATAAATGATATTTTATTTAATTTTCACTTAACAGTATTGAACTGCATTTAACAAGTTTAAAGTAACATACGTTATTAAGATACTTAAGGGAATTGAATCTCTACCTGTCGTCTCCGAAAGCCGAAACCAATGTTATTCTAAGGGAAATTTTTCCTTATTATAATTCATTAACTAATACATACTTTAAAATTCCGTTTTCACTTTTCAAAAATTCACAACTATTAAACATTTTATAACTTTCTAAAAATTTATTTTTTCTATTTTTAAGATATAATTTTGTAAGTTTAAAAATAAAAATTTTCACATTGTGAAAATTCACATTTTACAACCTCAAAATAAAATACTAATTAATTTTAAAAATAATTTTTAGAAAGCGATAAATTATTTCATATTTATGAAGTTCTAAATATGAAAACAGAATTTAAAAATATAGGGTAAGTGCACCAGTGATTGACAGTTTTAGAGCAATCTCTGATCTTATTAATGCTCTAGTCATGAGAAAATATTTGCAGAAATCTGAGGTTAATACATATGGCATGAAAGACTTTCAGAACCACATTTATGTTAAAATATATACATTTGATAACATTTTTTTTATGAATTTTTCTTTGACACCCACTCAATGATTCAGAAATTGACACTGCCAGTTTTTCCTTTCATTAGTGATTGTCACCTTATGTACCAGTGTTTGACATAAAATGTTAAATAATTTATTTGTAAAGTATGTTATTTCTTTTCTTATTTATTAATTATTCCGTGATAGATGTCAATTACTGGAGCATGCCAATCACTGGAGCACCTTCCCCATATTAGTTAATAAGTTATAATGGGGCGAAATTCACCATAAAATAAAATTGACTCTGACTTCGGGGGACTATACGTGGAGAGGCTTCTTAAAAGCAGGTTTTCAGTAAAATGAGGCGTGAATAGAATAATTAATTATTTTACAGTACTATACAAAAGAATTCCCGTGTGTTACATGCTATGCGTTGTAACTACTAAATATGTTTCTTCGGTACGCTATTTCCATTTTGTTTAAAAAGGAAAAAAAAAAAAAAGTAAAAATAGATCTGTAGGGTCTCTTCATAAATAAGTATATCTCATTATAAAGTATGTAGTTTTAATAAATTAATGAAACTGCTTACGAATGAATAACGCAATATAGATGCTGATGCTTTCCAATTCATAGTATTGTAATGTTGTCAGAATCTGCCTCTGTTCATCAGCACAAGGACTTACAAGTGAATCAAGTCAAGCAGACAAGTCAGACGAATATGTTAACAATAAAACAAAACAAACAAACAAAACTTTTCATTAATGTATTTTAGATTAGATATATAAGTGAATAAATGAAATAAAACAGAAAAAAAAAAAATGACTTTTTTTTCTTCAAATGTTGGATAACTTTAAATGAACATAATAAAAATACCAGCATGTTAATATAAATCCAAAAAAATAAAAGACTTTTATTTTAAGTAATTGTTTTAAATGAAGTTCTCTTAAATAAAATTCATAATATTTAAAAATAATAATTAAGTTATTTTAGAATATATTTAGATGAGTTATCCTTAAAATGCATTTTTACTTGTAATTTTATTTATTTTTCGATAAGCAAATCAGACTAATAGTTTATTGAACTTTATTTCTTTTTTTTTTTTGAATTTTTTTATTATTATTATTTTTTTTTTTTAACAGAAATTATGCATTTGTTCTACGTACATCATGTCATCAGATTTTTCAGTAGTAATATTTTAACACACATATTCAGTTAAATTTTAACTAAACATTTTATTTTAAACAAAAAAATAAACTTCGTCACGCAAGATAATCATTATGCATCTTTAATTAAGGTTGTGAAAATGTTGAACATACTGTATAAAAAATAACAAGTGTTACATTTAAAAATAGTTTATTGTAAAATTTTCTAATCAATATTTAGTGTTTTGAAAATCTAAAATGCATGAGTTCCCCATATTCTAAATATTGCAAACATTTTCTCTGTAAACAAATATAACAGCACATGCCATCCTTAAAAATTTTGACCTTTCGTTTACATGCATATATGTATATATATATATATATATATATATATATATATATATATGTATGTATGTATGTATGTATGTATGTTTATGTCTTTATGTGTAATTGTGTAATTTAATTTACTGGCCTACATGCTAAGCAATGTGTGAAAATAGCAAGTTTTCGAACATTCTCAAAGGAATGTGACAGTGCGCACATCAATGCACTCAAAAATTTCGAAGCATTTAGTACACTCCACTTCGAAAACTAGATTTTTCTTTTTTCAATTTCATAACTGCACCCAAAATACTGGAAACATGAAAGAAGACTTTCCTTGTATTTACATACATATCGCGATGGCCGCTCAATATATCTTGTCTTTATTTGAGTAGACCGTCTCACAATTCTGTAACATATTTTTAACTGAATGCTTCGATTTGTTTGTTCCTGGAGAGCAACGGTATAGTGGAAACTATAAATAAGACAACAAAATGTCATCATTCCCAAGAAACCGGCTCGTTCGCGTATTCCACCAAAAAAAAAAAAAAAAAAAGTAATAATAATAATAATAATAATAATAATAATAATAAAAGTGTGAGACGTTTGTCAAACGAATTAAATATTTCAAAAAAATAAAAATAAATAAAAAAAAAATCAAAATAAATAAATAAATAAATAAAAGGACCGTTTCGGATTCGAATTTCAGTTAATCCTAAGATTTTTGTTTTGAAATATTTTCCATAGTGATATATTTAGGAAGCAATCAATCTGAAATCAATAGAATTTGATGTATTATAAACAAATGTACGAATGTATATTATAAAATTAACAAACATCTTTATTTCGATAGGTGCATATAAAAAAGTTACTTTAATTCAGTAACATTTAAATTTATTTCAGAGGCTCATATGATCTCGTCCACCCAAATATTAATTGTATTTCACCAAGCTTCTTGGCATTACAAAAAAAAAAAAAAAAAAAAAAAAAACTGAAACCATTATTAAATTTGTCATACTATAAACATAAAGGTGAGAGACAAGATTACGCCATAATGATACCATGGATTTTTTTACAGGTTAAAAGTAATAGGCTAGCTTCGCGTTTTTTATTGACAAAATTATTGAAATATAATTATGGAACTACTGTGTCATTAACAGATAAATTTGTGTTGCAACAGAAAGTGTAATTGAGTAATTTAATGGCACATAAAAAAATAAATGCAATTTCTCTCTCTCTCTCTCTCTCTCTCTCTCTATATATATATATATATATATATATATATATATATATATATATATATATATATTTCATTTAACGATTATTTGTTGAAAATCGTAGGAAATAGGTATGTAAAATACAGAAACAATAAATAATATGAAATCACTTATTAATGAAATAAGAGAAATAAATACAATCGTGTTTTAGTTTGATTAAAGGAATTGTAAAGATATATATTTAGATTCCTTTTAAAATGAATAGTACACGTTGTGTGGTTGATTTTCTAAATAAATAGTATATAATGTAAGATTATTATTTTTGAAATAAAAGATATGTGATGTGTGCAACATCAAAAATACTATGCCAACAACCAGTACATGTTTTGTGCCGAAAAGAGCTCTATTAGTCAATGAGAAATTCAGTGAAAATAAAACTTTTTTTTATTTAATATGGTGTTTATAAATATAATAAAGTCTGTGTAAATTAGCGCTATTTGCGATTGTTGTTAATAATAGGAGTAACATCAATTTCAATATGCATGCATTTCGATATTTTATCTTATTTCGATTGTTTGTTTTTATTCTTAAAATTGTCGAAATTACAACTTCATAAATAAAAAAATATATAATTAAGGTTTAATACAAACGACTGGGATAAGTACAGAAGGAAAAAAAAAAGCTACACATGAAATTAAGGTGGTCTTGTCGTGACCAATCAAAAGTTGGCTCGCAACTTAGAACTTGCAATTCACGAAAATATTAAGTGTTTTCTTAAATATGCAATACTGCAGATTTTTATGCTGATCTTAATTAAAATTTCCAATCTAGTACTTTTGATTAAATTTATTTCATTGAAGTTTTCACACTTAAAATACAATATCTATGAAAAATTGTAAAAGATAAATTATTACTGTTGATAAAAAGAAATAATAAAACTATATAGATACATATACTGAATACATATAGCTTTTTAATTGTATATACCTCATTAATATGTATTTTCCTCCAAAATATATAATGTTAAAATGATATTGACTATAGCTAAACAAATAATTATTTAGAAGTTATTTGAATGACCTTTTCAAATAATAGTGATATCATTTATTTTAGGACGAGAGGTATACCATGAAGTGCAGATATGAATAAGGTATTCACACTTGTGATATGCATCTTTTTTCTTCTTTCGCACGCTATTGAGCCAATGCCATTTACATTTAGTGCATTCTTCACTCCCTAACACAGAAAAATATTGTAAGAATATATATATATTTAATGACTTGAAAAAAAATCAAATTTCTAAACATTCTTCATTCCCAGTCCATTCAAAACTCAAAATACACTTTGGTGTAAATATGGAAAATAAAATACTTTCCATAACATTTTTATAAATTAATTTTTAATCAATTTTTAGACTAATTAACATGAAATATTGCATTTATTTTTTTTCTTCAGTGTATATGAATAGAAGGAACACTGTGGAAAAAAAATAATGAAATTTAGCAGTACGTTTTGAAGAACTTATAAAACCTTTTCTATTGTGGCTTTTCGGTTACAATTGCATGATATTTAAAAGTTTGTTCAACGGTTGTTATATAATAAATGTTTATACTATCTCACCACCTCCTTTAGCTCGGAAGAATTTATATCAGCAGCAATTATATTACTTACTAACCAGCTTTGCTCGTTTTGCTGCTAACTGTAGCAAAAGGAATTATTTTTAGTTCCCCATCATACTATAGGTATGGGGAACATAGGTAATCGTGAAAAATTTCGACCTCGGTTTTTTGACTTTTTTCTACGTTTTCAGGTGTAAGGAATCCGAAAAAAACAAAATTTGTCTGGTGTCCGTCTGTAGGATGTCTGTTAGTTTGTTAGTCCCGTTAGTTTGTTAGACTGTTTACACGGTATCTCACGAACAAATGATAGCAAAGAGGTCGGACCAGTTTTAAAGTATATTTTATGACACTGGCAAGAACCCTATTTATTTGCAACATTCTAATTAAAAAACTTCAGAAGTTATTCGAAATTTACTATTTTCTTAACATTGGAGAATAGGGAAAATTTTTCACTTAAACGTGCATGAAAAGAAATATTTTTATCGTAAAGGTGTAAGAATAGCTCTTAAATATCAGTTTTGATGCCAGGATGAACATCATTAACTATAAACATGCGACTTTGAAAATTTCGCAAGGGAGAAAAATTCCTGTTCGCTGTTAACCCTTTATCGGCCCATTGTATCATATAGCAAAAAATGAGTTTACTCGGAAATGGATATAGCGATTTTCAAAACAAATTGTAGTTAAGTGTTTTTCGGGGTGCTTGGATTAACCCTCATCTTCAGAAAAAATTGCGTTCGCTTTTAAACTTTTAATGGCCAATTGTAGAAATTGGTTTTACTCGGAAATGGTTACAGGGATTTTGGTGAAATTTGGAATTAAGGGCTTTTGGGGGTGCTTAAACGATTGGAATTGTCCTCATCATCAGAAAAATTCGCGTTCACAGTTAAACTTTTAAAGGCAAATTGCAAAGTATGGCAGAAATTGGGTTTACACGGAAATGGAGAAGGCGATTTTGATGACACTTTGGAGTTAGGGATTTTTAATGAGAAAAAATGATTGGACCTCATCTTCAGATAAATTCGCGTTCACAGTTAACCCTTTATCGGCCAATTGCAAAACACAGCAGAAATCGGGTTTACTCGGAAAGGTATATAGTGATTTTGTTGAAAGTTCGGAATTAAGTGTTTTCGGGGAGGTGCTAAAACGATTGGATTTACCCTCATCTTGAAAAAATTCGAGTTCTCAGTTAACCCTTTATCGGCTAATTTCAACATATGGCCGAAATTGGGTTTACTCGGAAATCGATATAGAGACTTTGAATGAAAGTTTAGGGGTACATAAAGGATTGGAAATATTTTCATCTTCAGAAACTTTTGCGTTCGCTGTTAAACCTTTAAAGGCCAATTGCAACATATGGCAGAAATATGGTTTACACGAAATTGGGAATAGCAATTTTGATGAAAGTTTGGATTTAGAGATTTTTTCGTGAGAAAAAGCAATTGGAAATATCATGGAAGATAAAATTCATTTTTAAACTTGGATGAGACCCTTATATGATCTATGCATACATCGCCACTTGAAAACAAAATTGTTGAGCAACTTGGTTATAAATTTCGAAAACAGTTTGCTATTCATAAATTATTTTTGAAATAAAATTATTTTAATACATATACCGTAGAATTGCAACAGACTTAAAAAGAAAAGAAAAAAAAATCTAAAAAAAAAGAGTTTGTTTTTTATGCAGACGAATAAATTATTTTTGTAACATGCAAAAACCTTGCAATATTATATTTTATTTTCGAGTTAGGATTATTATTTCTTACTACTTATCCCACAGTTTGTAATTAAAATCTTAGAAACCACAATCAGAGTAAAGTTCTTTATTAAAATGTATATTTTCGAACCTTTTCCACCGAACAATTTCTAAAAAAAATGACTTTATTTTTAAAGACGATAACAAATCATTTGGGAGATCACGTCAATCTAACATGTTGTAAAATTTATTTTGGCTTAATCTATATTAATACACTAAGTCGTTCCACATATTCACAGTAAAATGTTTAACTTTCATGCATACAATTTTGACAAAAGAAAAATTGTAGAACTTTCTTTTTCTAAATCATGTTACTGTTTCTTATCATTAAAACTACATTAGAAATAGCCTATATATTTGAAGTTTTTAGCTTTATTATCGCTATAGAAATTAAACATAAATACTAAAAATTTTCGAAAGAACATTACATTATACTTTCCTATTGCGCTTGGGTTACAGACGTGAAAATCCCACTATACACAATACCTGGGAATAAGTGGTAACTGTGTCAGGTTTGGCTGAAATCGATTCAGTGGTTTGGAAGGAAATGTAAAACCAACTTTTACATATACGCACAAGGAATTTACATATATATATATATATTACATCATTCCTCTTTTTAAATGCCATGAATGTTATCCATGTTAATTAGCTTAATTATATTTTGCTTTATTTGAAAATAATATAAATAGCACTTTTGAGTTTTACAAGGGCTTGCAAAATAATTCACACACATTACGGCTCTTCAGAGACATTTCATTGAAGAATTTTTTAATTCAATTTTTGCTGCAGAAAACACAATTAAAGCAATATAATTATTTTGAAGCAAACGAAATTTTTTTCTACAGTATACGGTATGATAGCATTTATAAGTTTTTAACAGAGGTCACCCTGAAATATTTAGGTATATTGTAGAATATTAGAAAGAAATTGCTTGACGTGTCCGTTCAAATGTGAATTGCTTTCAAATTTTCCAGTTTTTAAATTGTCTGCCACTCAGTCTCTCCTACAGTAACTGTTTCTAGAATGTTTTCTTATCTATATCTGTTATTCAGGTATATTAAAGATATGTTTTACTATTGAATGTTTACTTCTAATCATTACGCTTATCAGGATTTCACTGTGCAGAGAAACAAAAGTAAATTTAATTTATTTATTTATTTTTATTATTATTATTATTATTATTATTATTATTATTATTATTATGCTTTACACGTAGGTATGAAGTTCCCTGGTTTACGAATAAATATTTGCCTTATAGTTTATAATTTGTTTTCGATAATAACTGTACGTGTTTTACTTAATTTTCAAAATAAAATCTTCAAATAAAGCAATATGTATATATATATATATATATATATACATTTGCGTTAAAAAACAGAAAGTCTTGGCAGGGATTACGAATAATTTTTATCTGGGTTTTTTACACGAGTATAATTTTCACTAAAAATATTTGGAGGTAAACATGAATATTTTTTACTGCTATATTCTCGGGCCCAGAATCCAGTTATTGATTCCAATACCAAAATATAGTATAAAATATATTGTTTTATTTTTAATAAGGATTATTTTTGGAAATTTTAAAAGGAAACTATGCTTATTCAATAAACTATCCAATTATAAGTTTTATAGTAATTAATGCTTTTTTTTTTTTTTTTAATTCATAAACAGAAAAAAAGATTGTGCGATAATAAACACTCATAAGTAGAACATAATACCAATATCTCACAATTGCAGAAAAGAAAATTTAAGTTTCAAATATTATTTCTAAAATAAAAATAATAATTAAACTTGTAAAAAATAAAGATTAGAAACTTGTTTGAATTTTAGTTTTGTTGATATAACCAAATATGCTAAAAGTAATTACCACAGACCCGATTTTCTATATATGTAAAAAACCAATTATAAGTTTTATAGTAATTAATGCTTTTTTTTTTTTTATTCATAAACAGAAAAAAAGATTGTGCGATAATAAACACTCATAAGTAGAACATAATACCAATATCTCACAATTGCAGAAAAGAAAATTTAAGTTTCAAATATTATTTCTAAAATAAAAATAATAATTAAACTTGTAAAAAATAAAGATTAGAAACTTGTTTGAATTTTAGTTTTGTTGATATAACCCAATATGCTAAAAGTAATTACCACAGACCCGATTTTCTATATATGTAAAAAACATTCAACAGGTGTATATTTTCTTTTCACTTAAAAGGAATTTTGAAAAATTTTAGAAACAATACATGCCTCAGATTAACATTCATTTCTCTTAAATACTTCTGTTAATGTTTTACTGACAAGGAAACATAAATGTATAAAGATTTACTAAAGCTTTAATTCGTAATCCATTTAATGCTAAACATGTGTTTTAACTCAAGATATTAGCATAAAATTAGTCTTCAACTCATAGGATAATGTCGAGCATTTCTTATTCTTTCTTATGCAACAATCAATATATGTTATTATTTAATACAAATTTATGATCAATACGAAAAATTGTATTAAAACTATTTCCATAGACCTAAAATACATCAAAAGATTAAGTTCTATAGAATGCACTCATGAATTATCTTTTTTTGTTAAAAATAAATAAATAAATAAAATGTTCCAAAAACATCCATTTATGCTACGAAACAAAACAAATTATTCAAAGTTTAAACGATTAATTCTGAGGGTTTTTTTTTCTGTCTTCATTATTTAGCATGTATATTTCGCTTGAAAAATACATTAGGTGCATGCATTATGTATCATCACAGCTCATTAAACAAAGGTTTACTCTACTTTATGAAACATTAATGAATGTGAAAATACAAGACATGATAAACGATGTGAAAGAAGTCAGTTTGATATATGAATCATCACGTAAGGCAGAAACTGGTTGTGGAAGTAATTCCATTTCCGATGTTAATATATTTCATCGTGTACTCGAATAATGCTTCTGATTCGTTCATTAAGTATTATTTATTGTTGGATGCATTTGAACATAATTAATCACCATATCATTTCCAAAATATTTTATGATATACAATATTTGTACAATTCGTGTTTTTATATATATATATTCTTTAAATTAAAAACAAAGTTGTAAATAATTTACGATATGTTCATTTTAGAGAAAATAAGGGGAAAAGGTGTAAGTGTAATTACGGTGTAAGTAAAATATTAATTTACAGCTCAACTGATAACCTAAATTTAAACTCAATAGTCCTCATATCTCTTTATTTGAACCTTCCTTTGTATATTTAGACTTAGAAAATTAAATTACTTATGGAACTCAGATAGTTTTAAAAGATTGAAAAATTGCTTACATTTTCCTCTTTGACAATTTGTCCTGCTAAAAATGCATCTCTCAAGTTTTGTCATCCGTTGAACCATTTTAATTAACAATTTTGTATGCCATAAATTTGTAACGCGGTGTTTACACTTCCTATAACCACTTCGTTGTTAACCATTAGTAACCTTGGTAGCCAGGTCGGTGGATAGACAGACTCGTAATTGAAAGGTTGAGGGTTGAATTCTTGAGCTGGCCGAAGACTGTTTTGTACATTAGTGGTGGCGCTGGTGTACATCAAATCTACAGTGGCATTAATGTTCTTAATGTTCCATTCTAAGCTATACCTCTGGAGGTCACTGATGCGGAGAAACCATCCTTTCAGTAATGAATCAAAATTTTCAAGGCGTGTGTCAGAATGACCCTAAGCGGTTTGTGCTAAGTTGTCGCTAATTTCTTGTAGCATAGCACTCTAGCGACCCAAAAGTCTTCAACTACTTCAAATGCATCACTTATATGTATGTTAATTATTCAGATATTTACCCCTTGCTTTTGGATACAACTAAAATTCACCTTATCCTTTCTATAGCTAATTGTACCAGATTTTACACTCAACCAAAATTCCACAAATACAGTATCCCATTTCATCCCGTAGTCTCTAATGTCTGCTTCCTATTGTTTAGCTGATTTTCTCACTACAATTTTTGCTAATCTTCTTCCTGCAAATATCTACTCTATAAAGAACTCTATCAACTTCGTGAAAAATATTCAAAATTTCCCTCACATTAATCTTAGTATGGGTTCTTTCGATATAAAATCCATTTTCACTACAGTTCCAATACGTGGCGTCTTCTTCTGTCATGAAAAGAGATAAAAAAGAGTTTCATTTCATGTCTTTTGAAATACAAGAATTAAATTCTTTCATCCACATTTGTTAATCACAAACTACTTCCTCATTCCAAAAAATATTTTTTATCGCTCAGAAGGTTTATCCATGGGCTTTCCTCTCTCCCCAATTCTCGCTTATATTTACATGCATCATTTTGAAATTGTGCTTTTTAAGGAAATGTCTTTCCCTTTTTTTGGACACGTTACGTTAATGACACATCTCATCACAATATTGACCATGTCTTAAAAACTATAAACTTAACAGAGAGTAATATCCAATTTACATATGAAATAGAAAATAATGACTAACTTCCATTCCCTGAAACCGTTTTATCTCGCACTGAAGATGGCTTTTTCACTATCATATCTCGTAAAAATTTTGCAGACTCTTTACCACCCCATGCGCATTCATGTCATCCACCTACCCAAAAATTGGCAGCTTTCTACACTTTCGTTAATCGTGCCCTTAATATTTGTTCCGATTCTGCTTTATTAAGCTTTAATATTAAATATGTGAAAGCCATAGCAATTGATAGAGTTTATGGCCCTTCCATTAAAAATAAACCTATCCAAAAGTTACAACTTCCTCATACTTCGTCTACTAAATTAGTCTCTTCTAATATCAATATTGTTTTGCTCTATATTCCTAAATCCAGTCATGTCATAGATAAAATTCTCAAACAATATGATTTTAAAATAATTTTTTCAACTTCCAATAAACTCAACTTTTCTCAGTTAAAAGACCCTATATATATGTATAATTCTTAGGTCATTTTTCCCTGCCAATGTGGTTTATCATACATTTCTCAAACTAAACACTGTCTTAAATTCCGTCTAAAAGAACATATTAGTTACGTCCGTAAGCCAGAAACCAATAAATCTGCTATTTCTTAGCATTGCTAGAAGGTAAACAGTAATTTGAAATGTGATTTAGCTAAAATAATTTGCAGGCCTAAATTCACTCATGAATTCAATTTCTTTGAAGCTTTTTGCTTTTAAAAAAATCTCAAAAATATTGTCAGTTGTTGTGAAGATGATTTCTTCACGTAGTCGTGATCGTTGACTAATGTAGATTTCTGTAAAGAAAGTTAGGTTAGCAATACTTCAATAAGGAGTCCAATGGCAGTCATCAGTAAGTCTTTATTGAATAATTCGTCCAACAAAATCTAGGAATATTTCCAACAATTTGTGCAGAGCGTTGTAAAATGTTTACTAATGAAGTACGTAAACCCATGGTTAAATGTTGAGATTGTCGCATGAGATGGGGGAGAGAGCGAACGTAATTACATCGGTATTATACTATGATCTGGAGCAGTTCTGAGATCCTTACCCTAGAACAGATCCGAGATGTCTGAAGAAAAAGAGCCAAATTTTAGAAAAACAGCCAAATTATAGGGCTAAATATTTTCATTGTTTATCGGATAAAACAATGTTAATTTTTTGAATTTGCAATGACGGTTTATAATTGTAGTAACCCTTCAATCGCCAACATTTTGCCAAATTACCGTTAGACGAGAGAAAGAGACGGTTAAGAAATGCAGTCATCAATATTGCGCAATCTAAAATAAATTACATCCTGTGTTGAAATAATATAAATTCTGACAATAAGTTTTCTTGTTTTATGACCATTTGAGAACACTTTTTTTTTTTATTTTATAATTACGTTTAATGTCAGAATTTCCGTTAGATATTATTTCTTTTATTTTCTTTTTAATCCCATAAAATAAAGTACTTTTCTATTTAAAAAGATAAACACTTATTTATGATTTAGATATAAAAGACATACAATTTAGATTTCTGAATGATGTGTGTTAATGTTTTATGTTAATAAATAGTGTAGGTCGTATGTATAATTAAAATTGTGCAATTTTTAATGACACTTAAAAAAAACAATTCTTTCTTCAAATGTCTGAAAACAAATTATGTGAATAAAATATCACACATGAAATTTAATTATTTTATATTGCGATAATGCATTATTTTATCATTAGATTTTGTTTTAAACAAAAACTCAATTAAAATTTAACCAAACATATGTGAACACCTTCACATATTTCTCCCCCTCGCCTAAAAAGAAAAAAAAATCGAAAGGTAATTAAAAAAAATCGCTCTCTCTCGCATCAAGACAAATACATACTATAAATTTCAAAATAACTTTCTATATAAAATCAATATTACTTTAAAAATACTTTTCATATTACAAAGTGGCTAATAATGTAAAATTAAACATCAAATATATATAATACCAATAATTAATTAGAACTTGTTTGTATTGGACATAGTTATCTTTCATAAGAAGCAACAATGTATATTGAAATCATGACATTATAATTATAAAATAAGCAATGCAATGTAGTATTTATAATAATTCACAGCTGTATGACAATGCATTCTCAACAAAATTTTCTTGAAAATGTATGACAAATTGAAGGCAAGGAAAAAGGAAATCAATAATTACAAAATTAAAATATTTTAAGTATTCACAAGTTTATGCAATCTATTAATTTGCCTGAAATTATTTATTATTTACTAATTTCAATAAAAGAATATTTTGATGAGATATGTTGGTATGAGAAATTTTTTTTTTTAGAATATAAAGAAAGTACCAGAACGCCAATATGTGAAGACCTAAAATTTATACAAATTGAGCCAGTGTGTGTGAATCAGTATACAAATTATAATTGACATTATGGGTTGTGAGGCCACAGCCAAAAATAACTTACTGAGTTAGGGTGTGAGGCAGAAGAGGCATATATATTATGTGTAAATAAGATTACAGCAAGCATTCTGCAACACGACATAATTAAATGTCTTTTGTTTGTGTAAAGTGAATTGCGAAAATGAAAAAAAAATATAGCCCAACCAATAAAGTAATAGGACACAAGTATGAAGTCTGGAAAGTTTTTAATAGAAAATGTAATTAGTTTTTTTGTTCAATTATAATTAATCATTTCTAAAAAAAAAAATGAAGTAAGTTCATTTTTCAAACATTATGTGGTTTAAAAATGAAGAAAGATATCAATATACTACTAATTCCCTTTTCGTTAACAAATATAATAATTTATAAAACATGAATCACAACTGAAAAGTGTAAATTGTCAACATGAACAAATTCTAATAATATTTTAATAATATTTATATTTTATTCTATTAATAATATGTATTATTCGTGATGTTTGTATTGAATAATGATTAAATAATTGAGAAATACAAAATGTTAAACTTGTTAAGTATGCATGATACGATACTTTTTTTTTTTTTATGTGTGTGTGTGTGTGTGTGTTTAGATCACTTACGTCTTGGACGAAGATGTGTAAATGACTTATTTATTATTAGAACCTATATATTTTATATTCATTTACTTATTTTTATACAATACTGCAAGGTAAGCCATGTGAAATAATGTGTAAGATGGATAAAATTATGTGCATTTAACAAAAGTAACCCTATTGCAAGACTAGAATGACTAGATTTACATGCAGGTTACCTTAAAAGTGTATGTATATAATGTATAAAAATTGAATAGTTCCTTTTTTTTTAAAATAAGGAATTTACCTTCAAATTGGACAATAATATTAAACAAAAATTTAAGTATTTGTGAAAATGTTTGTAATTGTGTATGTGGTATTTATTATATATGTATAAAATAAATAAAATATAAGTGTATATGTGTACAGTTAGAAAACATCTGTATCTCGAAAAACTACACATTCATGTGAATCATTAAAAATTGATTCACAGTGTTTGCAAATTGGAAAAATAACACAGAAAGAAATAAAAATGTTCAAGTGTAAAAATAATTTTTCCATACCCATAACATGAAACAGTAAGAAATTTATAATTAACATTCTGCATAATTAAAGAGAAAAATTGTGTGATAGACTCTTTAACTTTATCTATTTATTTATTTTTATTATTTGTGTGTGTGTATGTATAAAGAAATTAAAAAATATATATTCAATACAAGCGAAAATTTTTAAACTTAAGGCTAAAAATAATCAATTGAAAAAGTCTTCTGAAAGAAACTGCAATGTTTCACAAAAATGTCTCGTCATTTACCGTCCAAAAAAAAAATATATATATCGATCCAGCCGAAAAAAATAATGTTTAGACAATGAATAACAAAACAGTAAACGTCCCATACACATAAAGGCCTAAAAAATGCATGAGCCATCCTTCTGCAAAACACAACAACCCCACACAAAAAAATACCTTAAATTTATACTAACGAAGACGAAATAGCTGCATTAAAAATTTAAGAATTTATAATTTTAGAGAAAAATATTCAATAACCAGAATTGCGAGAAGAGTCCATTCTACCTTCTGTTGAATGTTACGAGTAAGATGGATAAAATTATCATTATTATTATTATTATTATAAATAATTTATCTTTTATAAATCTCTAACTATATTTTATAAAAATAGAATAACAAAAATTTAAATTAAAAAAAACTGATCACCTGACATGTGAACACATGACATGCCAAATATTTAAGTCAGAGAAAAGTGTATAAACTCAGAAGAGAACATGGCTGAATAATTGGGTTGTGAGGCCAATTAAAACATGCCATAATGTGTGAAATGTGTCAAAACGTGTAAAAATGTGTAAAATAACTATTGAAAACATTGCCATTTAACCGTACCCCAAATTAATCAAATGACAATGAAGTTCTGACCTAAAAGCCAGCACGCATAAGAACTCATGTACATAATGCAGCAAAAATGTATACAAAAAGAAGCACATAAATTTGTTACTTATTTGTGATGATTTTTTTTTTTTTTTTATATATATATATATATAGTTTATTGGTAAAATTACCTTGTAAGCAAGTAAAAAAAAACATAAAAATGAAAAAAACATTACATTCTCTATATATATTACTAATAACTTTAAAACAAAGTGTATGTTTAATTGTATTCGTATATTAATCATAAAATACTTCAAAATGGAGAGAATAAAATGTAAACAATAGTATAATTAGTGTATTATTGTGTTATGAAATGTCATTTAAAATTGAGCAGAATTATAAATATTATATATAATGTATATCCCTTTATATGCTCATGATTATAAAAATATTTGATTTTTTTTTTTTTTTTTTTTTAGTATGAAGATTGCATGTGTGTGTGTGTTGAAAAAGGTGAAAATATACATACTTTACATCTAAGTATATACAGTAAAATAACCAATACAATATGTGTTTATTTAACTTATTGTATATATTTATTAAAAATAATTAGTGAATGTTTGAAAAAAATGTTCGAATAATAAGATTAATGTAAGATGTGGTTTACCCAACACAATTTTCGGTGTTGACAATTTAAACTTATAGTCAAATATCAGCACATTATATAAAAACAATCTGCATAATATATAGACCAAAGCAACACAATTGTGTGAACAGGGAGTGTGTGTTTATGTATATTTACTTTATTTATTTTTTAACAAGAAACTGTGATAACATAGTTAATTTAATTTTTTTTTTTTTTTTTTAATGCGAGATTAAAATTCTCAATAACTTTCAATTATGTCCGTAAACATTCTAGAATGGTATTACTGATGAAAAAAAAATAGCCACAATATTATTATTTATGATCTCTGATGACAGCTCTTTAATTAATAATGAAATAAAAAAAATGTGCACATGAAATTGTTTACAAAAAAGGTCATGACAATATAAACTTCTAATGAGTTCAAAGAGGCCTCTTAAAATGAGCTTAAAATCAATATAAAGACTAGCTACAAGGGCTATCATAAATGCTCATATCAAATTCCATAAAAACTCGAGTAAAGGAAGCATAAAAAACTTCTCAATAAAAGATGAATTTAAATTGTTCATCAAGTCGACTAAAAATTAATCATAATCATAATCAGCTGACATGTATAAAAAAAAGCAAAAATATTTGCTCAAAAGTTGCGCAACGCTGTTGTTCTAAAAAAAAGATGCATCGAATACACAAGGCCTGATATTTGATGTTATAAAATTTGCTAGCAATTAGATGTAAATACTAATATTAATGTATCTACATATTAATAAAAATAAAAAGATACACATACAAATAAGAATATAAACCAACAAATAAATATTTATGATAAAATGTGAGTAAATAAGTATACATGATGCTTTAACACAGTTAAATTATATTTACATTAAAAAAAACATAAAAATATTATTATTCTTCTGATTACTATTTCCTTTAATATTATTTTATGCATGGTGAGTGACAGATATGCATCTCAGTCTTTCAGAAAGAATAAAAAAAATATAAAAATAAACATGCTTCAACAAAATATTTTCACCATTGTATGAATAAAAAGAGTGTATTTATTTCATTTCATTTTATTTATTTATCTATTTGTTAGCCTCTCAGTTTCTTTGTTTATAAATTTTGTTCAATCAGCATAATCAAGTTCTTGTAATATATGAAAAATAAATAAACTTGATGTGTGTAAAAAGTGTAAACAAAAATATAAAAATCTGTTATTGTACAGTGTTAAAAATATATATATAGGCACAGCAAATTAATACGAAAGTGAATTTTTGAATGTACGTGAAAGATGAAATATGTAAATTTATAGCAATGTGTGAAAATAAGAACATCATGCATGTAAAATATTATGGGCGGGAAAGTCTTTTATGAACAACAGCTGTTTTACTGTAATGACGTAATCCCGTCACATCTACATGCAGTGAACAAATGTAAAAAATGAGAAAAATATTTAATAAATAAAGAATCAATGTTTATCAATTTAATTACCTTATTGCCTTCATTTAATTATTATTTTTTTATTTACATATGTATATGAAAAACAAATGCAGAACTGTAAATTTAGCAAAGTAAATATTTTGTATAAATGAAAATAAAATTCTAGCAAAAGTAAAATTGTGCAATGCAAGGTAATCAAGGCAGATCTCTCCCCATAAAGAAATCTGGCCAGGATTTCCAAAGAAAGAAATATACCCCGAGTACCAAACAAACACTACCGCACTCAAGACGTCATTAAATGCAACAGTGGGGCACAAAATTACAAAAATTTAAATCTTAATAGGAAATGTGTAAAAATTTTGAATTGTAGAAAGGATAAATATAATGTGTACAAATTATCATTAAAAACTTTACAACTCGATATTATTTAATAGAACCTAGAAATAGTGTATGTATAAAAACATGATTGAAAATGTGTTAGTGTAAGAAAAAAATTTTATTACAAACGTCCGAAAACAAATATTTCTAAAGTTTCAGGATGAGCCAAACCAATCAATTTATCGATGATTAATTACTAATATTCCCCACAAGAATTGAAAGATCAATTTTATGAAAATGTGAAATGTGTAAATGCAAAATATTTATTTAAAAAAATGTGTTTGTAAGTGTGTAAATAGTGGGAAATGCTCACCTGCCGCTTATAAACACCTAGTTTCGAACGACTGCAGAAAAAATTCTTACTTAAATTATTTTAACTTTTTTTTTTTTTTTTTTTTTTTTTTTTTTTGATAAAGTTATAAAATGTACATGTAAAGAAAAGATGCCTAAAATCATAATGTAAAATTGAAGTATTTTGAAATGTTTAGCAAGAAGGTATGAGAACATTTTAATGAAGGGCTACCTATTTGTGACAACAATGTAAACTATGTGTGAAATAACTTTGTTTGAGTGTGAAACAAGAATGAAGAAAAATTAGAAATAAGTTTTAAATATATAAAACAATGTATAAATAGATAATACTTAAAAAATATTTATGGTCTTACCAAAATAAAGTAAAGCATATTTCAAATACAAAGGCCAATATAATTTATGTAGAATTCAGCCTGAAATACTGAGAACAGATTTAACTCGTTTATCTTCTTATTCGATATAAACAACTTTGATTATAGATGTGCAATTAAACATCACTCCCTTCAGAAAAAGATGAGATATTATAATATTTATTACTTATTAAGTCTAGATATTCCATATTTTCTTTTTAAAAAGTTAATCTATTTCAACTTTTATAACATATAAAGTTGATAAAATGTATATATATTCATGTGCATTTTAAATTACCTGACAGAAAATTCAAAAATCTCAAATTCTCTAAACGAAATTATTATGAATCTAAAAATGCTTCCCTATAAAATTGATAATATATATATATTTGTATGGATTACCCATCATTTTAATATATAGATTAAATACAAGAAAAAAATATATAGAACGTATAAATAAGCAAGAGTACTACTATACAAGTAAAAATTATAATAAATATAAAACAAGAAAAATATAAATTTAAAATTATTAATACATATACTTTTTTAATTAATAATTAATAGAGTTGCGTGCTCCATTCAAAAACTATTTAAGTGTTATAGAATATACAAAGTTTAATTTTCTACCTTCAAACACTTTCTTCAAAACTAAGGAAAAAGTACTTACCAATCTTGAACAATCAAAAAAAATTTTTTTATTTATTTATTTATTCATTATTATTATTTTTTTTTTTTTTTTTTTGAAGCACTGAAATTCGTATATCTTACGAAACTAAACCGATATTCATTACAGCAACTTGCTCTTCCTGGTAAATTAGTTCATTTTCGTAAATTATCGAAGTTTTGAAGGAAAGTTTCAAATATAAATGTACGTAGTAGTCTTTTTGACCGAAGGAGGGAAAAATATTTCAAATATGTTTAAGGTTTTCCTCCTGTATGAATGTGTAGACACCAACGTAATGTCACATTTTTTTTTTTTTTTTCTTTTTTTGTGATTGTACGAAAATGACGATTTTAACATACAATTTTATAACGCTGAGTTAACTAAAGTTGGTTTGTATACTTGTCTGTAAAACAGCACACACGGGGAGAATCGGTACAAGAATGCAAATACCGTAGCCTCTGCCATGGGATGGAAATGCACAACCACTGGAAAAAGACAAAAGCAAGAGTAATTCTGTTTTAATATTACCGTAGAATTTTTGTTCACAAGAAGAGGTGTAAAATATGATGCGGAAATTATTTTCTTAAGTTGAACAGAAGAAAACACAAGTGGCAAAAAAATGTAGAATATCACTGTATTGTTTGGCGTAAATTTTGATCGGGATTGCTTGAATGGAAAATATCCGAATACGATGAAGGTTATATTGGGTCCGAAACAGCTGCAAGTAAATCGAGAGAATGGCACACACTCCAAAGTACTGTCGTCTGAACAGAAAGACAGGAGTTGGGAAGTCCTTTATCCAAAAACTAATCCATTCTCTCTGTAAGTTAACAGGTAAAAATGCTGTTACTAAAGCAACTAGTGTATCCATTTTCTCTTTAAAATATAATAATTCTTGGAATTTTTCTTTAGCACTATTCATTATACAAAAAAAACTTCTTCTTTAGTCCTTTTGAAATTTTCAAAACAAAGAGTGTAAATAGTTACTTCAGTTTCACCTAAATCTAATCACCATTCTAGAGTCTTTCAAAGTACTCTAGTTTTTTTTAAAGTTTCTAGAGTCTTTCTTCTAGAAAGTTTTTCAAAACCAAAAATATGACTTTGATGCTTTTCGATGGCAAAGTTTAAGTAACAACTTGCGAAAAATATTTAATAAAATATATATAAGAATAAATACAGCCCCTCTCCCCCATGTCGACCAATCTCAACTCCTGGTGCTTTAGTACCAATTTGTGTGAAGATGATTTCTTCACGTAGTCGTGATCGTTGACTAATGTAGATTTCTGTAAAGAAAGTTAGGTTAGCAATACTTCAATAAGGAGTCCAATGGCAGTCATCAGTAAGTCTTTATTGAATAATTCGTCCAACAAAATCTAGGAATATTTCCAACAATTTGTGCAGAGCGTTGTAAAATGTTTACTAATGAAGTACGTAAACCCATGGTTAAATGTTGAGATTGTCGCATGAGATGGGGGAGAGAGCGAACGTAATTACATCGGTATTATACTATGATCTGGAGCAGTTCTGAGATCCTTACCCTAGAACAGATCCGAGATGTCTGAAGAAAAAGAGCCAAATTTTAGAAAAACAGCCAAATTATAGGGCTAAATATTTTCATTGTTTATCGGATAAAACAATGTTAATTTTTTGAATTTGCAATGACGGTTTATAATTGTAGTAACCCTTCAATCGCCAACATTTTGCCAAATTACCGTTAGACGAGAGAAAGAGACGGTTAAGAAATGCAGTCATCAATATTGCGCAATCTAAAATAAATTACATCCTGTGTTGAAATAATATAAATTCTGACAATAAGTTTTCTTGTTTTATGACCATTTGAGAACACTTTTTTTTTTATTTTATAATTACGTTTAATGTCAGAATTTCCGTTAGATATTATTTCTTTTATTTTCTTTTTAATCCCATAAAATAAAGTACTTTTCTATTTAAAAAGATAAACACTTATTTATGATTTAGATATAAAAGATATACAATTTAGATTTCTGAATGATGTGTGTTAATGTTTTATGTTAATAAATAGTGTAGGTCGTATGTATAATTAAAATTGTGCAATTTTTAATGACACTTAAAAAAAACAATTCTTTCTTCAAATGTCTGAAAACAAATTATGTGAATAAAATATCACACATGAAATTTAATTATTTTATATTGCGATAATGCATTATTTTATCATTAGATTTTGTTTTAAACAAAAACTCAATTAAAATTTAACCAAACATATGTGAACACCTTCACAGTTGTGATTTCACTGTACCATACTATCCTGATTGTTGTAAACTGAACTTTCACTCCACATTTTCTTAATTTCTTCTATGATTTTTACAACTAGAGTTTCTAAAATCCCTATTGATCAAGCTCCTCACATTCTGCGTATTTCTTTTGTTTGATCAGAATTCGACTCCTTTCCTATACATAGGAGCACTGCTCTCTCCTCTGAAGACGGTACAATAAATGTTACCGAAAACAGCTTTCTGCTTTCCAATTGTTTCCCCTTGGCGTTCTAGACATTGTAGTTTTCCTTGTTTAAATAATTTCACGCCAAGTCGTCTATAATTATTACATATAAATTAATTTTGAATATTATGAAGAATACTTTAACTCTCCGTATATATCTGTCATTTTATTTATTTACTTATTTTTAACAGTTGATAGTTTTTTTTTATTATTATTCAAAAAGAAAAAAATCCTTATATATATATATATATATATTCCCTTCAATTAATTTTCTGAATCGTTAACAAAAATAATATTAATTAATACTTAAATATATTTATATATAGTTGATATGAACTAACACATAATATCTTTTAAATTTTTTTAATTAACATACTTAAATTGTTCAATCTCATTTATGAAGTTTTGCATTTTTTATATGATGCAAATAATTTTTGTTTAGATGTAAAACGTTACAAAATTTAGCATACAAGACATACAATGTTAATGCCAACTACATTCAAAAATTAATTATAAATCTGCGTAAATTTTAAAACATAAGACATACATTTTGAATGGCAGTTACATTCAAAAAAGTAAATGATTAAGTCCTTTATTTGTGATTGAATTTTTTTTTTTTTTACTTACACTTATTATTACTCATTTCTCCCACTCACGCAAGCCTTCATATAATGAATTTTTCTATAGAAAAATACATTATCCATCAGAAAACAATAACTTACTAGACGAAATCAACAAGTTTAAGAAAATGGAGCAAAAATATTTTGAAATTGTGTTTGGAATTGCATGATGCTCAAAACTAGATATATATACATATCATATATATATATATATATATATATATATATATATATATATAGAGAGAGAGAGAGAGAGAGAGAGAGAGAGAGAGAGAAAGAGAGAGAGAGACAGAGAGAGAGACAGAGATATAATATTAAGTTGTATTGCTTTATAGCAAGTTTAACTTTTACAAAATATCATTTTTTTTAATTACCAGTATTGATTTACAAAATAGTATTTACTTTATAAAAATTACGAACGCATTCATTTAAACATTTAAAAATCAATCTAAAAAATTTGGTATCATGATACTAATAAAACATATTCAAAAATGGAGGAAGCACCTAATTTTAAACACACCACTTTATCTTCAAATTTGTACATATAATACACAATCAAATCAATAACATCATCATTAAAATATTGAAGAAAATATTTATAGTTTTAATAACTTGTGAATAAACATACTTAACATCTTTAAGTGTTGTATCAGATAGTCACTGGAGTATAAATAAAAATAACTATTCCGTTCACTTAACACTCGTAGTTGGAATTAGGGTGCAACTTTTCGTTTCATTCCAGAGCTTTCAGGAAACTGAATTACATATCGCGCTTCAACAACATTTCATTCTAAGAAATAAAAAATAGATTTATTTAGCTTACGTACTTAGTAAAGTATAGAAACAATGCTTAATTCATGCGACAATACACTCATTGTATTTAGAGAAGTAACTTTACTGCATTGTTAATTAATCTTTTATTCTTAAAACACAATCATAATTACAATTATAGTAGTACATTTTAAATTTTTAAAAAATAATGAAGTGAATTATTTTTGTTTACAGAGTTCGTAATTTTCTGCTAAATTAATTAATTTTAGGAGGATGTATGTATGTGTGTGTGTATGTATGTGTGTACGTATGTGTGTATGTATGTGCGTATGTATGTATGTGTGTGTGTATGTGTGTGATTGAACCCACTAGCGCCTAAATGCTTTGCTCGAATGAGCTGTAACTTTGTACCCATGTTGCAACTTACCGTACCACGAACCCTATTGATTTTGATGAATCTAGCATTTATAGTTTTTTTACAGGGACACAAAGAAAAAATTTTATTATTATGGCCTAGAGGACCAAAATCTTAAAAGTGCGACAGCATCTAAACACCCTATTCAATTGAGCAAAAAATTTATACACATATTACGGATCACAGATACTCAATCTGTATAGATTTTGGAGAATCTACCGCTTACAGTTTTTTTAGAGGGACAAAAGGAAGAATTCTTTATCATTTTTGCCTATGGGACCAAATTTTAAAAAGTTCGATAGAGTCTAAATGCCTTATTAAACGGAGAAAACAATTTATACACATATTGTAGGTAATAGTTGCATGAACTGCATAGAGTTTGGTGAATCTAGCACTTCTAGTGTTTTTACAGGGACACAACAAATAATTCTGTATCATTATGGCCTATGGGGTAAAATTGTTTAAAGTGCGATAGCCTCTAAATGCCTTATCCGTTGGATTGGAAAATTTATATACGAGTTATAGGCCACCATCACACAAACTGTATAGATTTTGGTGACCTTAGCACTTAACATGTTTTACAGGGACACAAATAAAAATTGTTCATCAACAAGACCAATAGGCTTAAATTTTTAAAGTGCGACAGCGACTAAACGCCTTATTCAAATAAACTGAAAATTTATGTACATGTTGTAAGTCACCGTCACACAAACTTTATGAACTTTATAGAATCTAGCACTTATGGTTCTTTTTCAGGGACAAAATGCAAATTTCTTTATCATTGTGGCTTAAGAGATCAAACTTCAAAGTACGATAGCGTCTAAATAACTTATTCGATTGAGCTGAAAATTCATATAAATATTATAAGTCACTGTTGCACTAACTATAAATATTTTGGTGAATCTAGCATTTCTAGGTTTTTACAGGGACACAACAAAATATTCTTTTTTTTATGATCTAAGTGTTCGATTAAGTAGAGTTAAATTAAACATCATGTCCTATATAAATAAAAATACTCAAACTCCCTATTATAATTTTCTTTCTTTTGTTTATTTAACGACTTCTCTTACGTTACTTTATCTACAGAACCATTAATTACTCAATGTTCGGAAAGTCGAGTGGAGTCACTACAGATTTTTAAACGTACATGATACGTTTGAAAAAATACACTGCAGATATATTTCTATGTTAATTATGAAATACAGTCACTTTTAAGTAAAATCAGTTTCTAAATATGCTTTTATATTTCCCGAAATACGACAGATTTCCGACTACTGTAAATTAAAAAATATATTGGTAATAAAATATTTTTAAAAGAGAGAAAAAAAAACATATTTTTTTTAGTTTGATTTCCAAATGTATTGAATAAATTATGTATTTCATAAATTTATTTATCAGCAATTAAATGACTGTATGCTACATTTTTAAAATAACAACGAACTTTTAAAATAACAAACTTTTGAATTCAGTCATTAAATTTGTAAGCGATACATAAAATAATAATAATAATAATAATAATAACAGAGAACGCATTACATCAATATCATTTAGAACATGATTTAACCAATTTAAATAAAGTAATGGAAACTACTATTTTTGCTTATCAGAAAAATTAATTCATTTATAAGAATCTGCAGAATCTTTCAAAATTCATAGAATTTTTATGTAAAAATTGCACCTTTACATTAAATATACGCAATTTATAATACAGATCTGACATAGGAAGTAATGCGTTGCGAAACAAAGCTTTGCCGCTCTGTTCGCAACACTCCTGCCTAATATCTTCGCCTGACGTAGGTATGCGTTTTATTTCGCCTCTTAACAAATGTAGGAAGGTAATAGGAAGTAATAGAAGTAATACATAGGATGTAATGCGTCGCGAAACATAGCTATCTCGTTTTATTTGCAACACTCGTGCCTAATTTTTTCGCCTGACGTACACTGTAAAAAAAAAAAATCCCGTAAGATTACAGGGAAAGCCCGGCAACAGAGATTCCAGACAGAGCCCGTAATAAAAACATAGGTTTTACGGGCAAAGTATTTTTTTACAGGCTTATAACGTAATTTAAGGTTATTATATGTTTATTTACGGTCTAAGCGTTTCTTTTTACGGGCTTTCTCTGGAATCTCTGCTGACGGGCTTTCCCCGTAATCTTACGGGATATTTTTTTACAGTGTAGGTATGCGTTTTTTTTCTACTTGATACGAAATTTATATTCTGAGTCACACATGCACAGTGTCTGTTTCTGTTCTGAATTTTAGGCAGTTAAAAATGCATAAAATTATAAACAGAAAGTTGTTACCATTATACGAAAAATATTAATATGATATGTAATAAAAATTAACATCCTTCATACATCGTAAGTCTATTTTTATTCCATATATTATTTTCTGGTAACATGTACAAGATTGCGCTCAATGTGAATACTTTTTTAGCCATAAATACCAATGGTGATGCGTGTATAGTATTAAATTTTTTCTGGCTAGTTTCATAACAGTAGGTGGGTTTACTAGGGGAAAAAATCATAAAATTTATTCATTGTGATTCACTTCTTTAAAATTATAGTAGAGCATTGATTTTAAACAAAACTTTTATCTATTGAAATTTGAAAATTCCTTGAAAATAAGTTATCTCCCTCAATGCATCATTAATAATTTTTCAATTAACGGCAAATTCACTTACTAAACAAAGTTGGATTATGTTCCCTAAATAAATTTGTTTTGATTTGTTTTGAATAGAAATATTTTCAACGGATAGAAAAGTAATCTTTTTAATCAAAATTGCAATTATTTAAAAACAAAAGTTTGACTGCAAATTCTTTGTGTAACTTTTTTTGTATAGAAACAAACTTTTTTTTTTTTTTTTCTGTTCAGAAATTTTCAATTATAATTCCTGTCCCTATTCTGATGACAAAATTCAATTTTTACTTTAATTATAAAACATTTTAAATTCTTAAATTCCCTTTTATTTTTGAAAATCTTTCTTCAGTTTACAAAATAGGATATCAATAACAAATATATAAATAATTTCTAAAAAAATACATATAAGTCATTTTTTTAAACATCGTATTACATCCGTGTAAAGTAAAATTGTGGATAATATCGTGAAATATTTCAGTATAAGAAGTAGTTATTGAATAAATATTTTGTTTTCTAAGAAAATTGCTATATATGTAATATATTATAATAAAAAATGTATTAGTTAACCTGAATGTTATATTAATTAAAAATATAATTTTGTTGTAAAAATCTTTAACTTTAATATAGTTTTTTAAAATTATGTTTCATTGGCGTTTCTTCATACAAACTAATTTCCATAAATGACTGGACACGTTTAATTTCAGATACTTTGTCAAATATCTCAAAAAGAGCTTGAGAAAATATTTTGAAACTTCAGAAGACGGGTAGATAATTTTTAAAAATTCTTTCCAGCGAAGCATTTATTATTATTATTATTATTACCAGTCAGCAATATATGATACATAGTCTATAATATTTGAAGCAAAATTTAGGCAAATGTAAAGTGAATTGATCATTTAGTTTTATTACTTTTTGTTCCCAAATCCTCGTTTCTTAAAATGCGGTATTCAGTATATCATCAAAACAGTTTAAAATGTTAATAAAATGTAAAGTAGTTGCCTTTTTAAACACTGTTCATGCTGTTGGGAGGAGTTTATTTGACTGTTTTACACAGCCACGTTTTACAAAGTTTTTGGCTGTTTTACACAGCGACATTGCTGTTTTACCAGCTTTTTGGCTGTCTTACGGTGTTGAATATAGGCATAGAAACATACTATATTCAGTCACGATGTCTGGAAAATTTACTCGGCAGTGACGAGTAACTCTAGCATTTCTCAACCCCTGTAGAAGAATTCTAGAAAACCATGCTTTACATATTATATAATTCAGCGAAAGGTTAGTCCTAAAAGTGAAAAAAGGGACTAGGTAAAATTTAAAGAAATGAACAAAATATTTGGTACAGCCCTATATAAAATATTGCTTAAAATGCGTTCTAGCGGTAGCATAGGTTTATAAGGCTTCTTCTAGATCAGTATTCATTTGTAGGAGACTAGGACATACACTCTTGTAGATATAAAGATTAAAAAAGGAAAATAAATAAATAGCGTTTTTCCGATTATAAATTTCAGGGTGTTAAATAAAATCAAAATCCATTTTTAGATAACCCAACACACTACATTAAACACAACACACTGCAATGACAATATAAAAATGTTAAATATCTAATAAAATATTAATATTTTTATGAAATAAATTTAGCTATTGATGCGCAAAAGTTAAGACAGTTTCATTTGCATAATTTATTAGCCAAATGAATCGAGCTATTTATATGAAAACCCAAAATAAGTATTGCAAAAATTAAAAAAGTTATCGCCAACAGAATGATGAGATTATCATTTCCTCATAAAAAAATAAAGAGAAAAAAGAAAAGTAATAATAATAGTAGGTGTTGCCCAAATATTTATTATGATTCTACTATAAATGGTGATAAATAGCGTCTCAAAATGATGAAGCCATGCATAAATTCTTGCGAATAACAAAATTTATTGTATGAAAATCTACATTCTTTTTTACATAATATATTCAAAGAGAAGTATTAAATCAAATAAAAAGTTTTGGACATATCTTAGGCTTTTTACATATCTTAGGCCTCAAAATGATTGAAAAATAACATTAATAACATTCGAATGTCTTATAGTGATAGGGATATATATATAAAATGTATATAAACTCAAAAAGTACATTTTTCTACCAATAAATTCATTATGTTAAAAATGATGCGAAATAAACAGTTAGGCATTGAATTGGATAGCTTTAGGCACAGTTGTATAGGTGCATTTTCCCTAGTTTTAAGGATTGAGAGTTTAAAGTCTTATAAATATATGGCACTGCTATTTTATGTTTAGATTCGTTGCGTGCATGTTCCACCCATGTTTTCCGTCGCATTGAGGTTTTGAGAACATGAAAATCAATCCATCTCAGAATATATACATAGGCTAAATATCACTCCCAGATAGAATTTGCATTGAAAGAGGTGGGGGAAGGTCTTGCTCAAATTCTGCAATTAAGTCATTTTGTAATTGGGAAAATACTAACAGGTAATTTTTAATAGTTGCTGATACTTTTGAGTATTCAAAAAACCCACGAGAATGCCTATTGGCATTTTGCCACTTGCGTTAAATTCAACCAGATAGTTCTTCCTCTACCTCCTTGTTACCGCTTAGAGGAACTTATTTTATCTCTTCTAAGCTAATATAAAAAATATTTCCAGTCATCTGGCCCGTCAAGACTGAAATTTTGTTATTACTCGAGATATTTTTATGCCAGTTCTGAACTTACTACAAGTGACAATTCGCCCAATCGCCTCTCTTAGTCTTGTGTAGAATTGAAAATTTAGGTTGTACTTGCATTTTCCGAGAGAAAAGATGTTTACACTTTTTACGCGTTGCACTGTATCTTTTGAAGTGCTTATATCAGGAGAAAAAGGTACTTGTCTGATTTTTGTGTTGGAGCTGGTTTTCCTGTAAATAGTGGACCTTTTTTTGTCTTAACGCTAGCACGGACGGCAGTCAAAAGAATTCTTGGTCCATAGGAACTTTTTCTACCACATGATGAAAACATTTAATTGGTCATGTAATTGCTCTTATACACGGTTTATTCCTGTACATATCGTCAATTTTTCGTCTTTCTAACTCTGAAAATGTCTTTACATGCCTCATTACCACATCAACGTTAAATTTCAGCAAAAAATAAAAATAATTATAATAATAATAATAATAATAAATAAAATAAAATAAAATAAACACGTGTCATTATATTAAAGCAGATGAAATTATCATTTTAAAATTCCATTTAGCGCAGAATAACAGCGCAAGCCTGGTAAAATTCGCATGTCTAGTAACTTTATACACGTGGCACTACCATTTTGAGATACTTTTTAATAGCAAATATCGATTTATGTGTGCCGATTTATAGCAAAATGTTTACGCGTAATAATGTAAAACCTATCGAACATTAATTATATATCTGCAGTCCCTCATTTATGGCCTTCTTCTATGAATGAGCCGAAATATTTGAGTTGCGTTGTTATATTGAGACGTATATTATTGTATTCGTTGGCTGTAAATAGGGTAGATGCATCAGTAACTGACACTTTGACAGATAATTCACTATAATAAGTTTTCTTTTTAGAACTTAAATTAAATGGTGTCCTCTAGTAGCAATTTAGGCATTTATCTTTAACTTATGCAAAATTTCTTTTCCACCAGGAGGTTCTCGGTATAAAAAAAATCAGAATTCCAAATCAGTGTTATGAAACTTCTGATTTTCAGTGTTTGGCTTAATACTGAGATTAAGGTAAGTATATTTTAAATATATTCTTGTTTGAAGTATTTTTCCTTTTAGAAAATAATTTAAACTGAAATGTATTTGAAAATAGTACATAAAACAAGGCTATTGAGTTAATTTTGAAAAAAAAAAAAATGTTCTGCTCATTTATTTAAGGCTGCCAGTTACTGGACTCAAAACGATCAATTTCACTAGTAACTGACACGAGTGTCAGTTTTTAGTGTTTCAGTGAAATTCTTGATAATTGCATAAGATTTCTAAGAAATATTGTAAATGCTATTCATAATGCTAGCGTGCAATTGCATTTTTAATATCTGATATTTATCCAATAACTGATACCATGTCATTTATTGGTTCTGATAATGCCAGTTATTGCTTTTGACACATGTCAGTATTATCATTCTGCATGTAACCTGTTTTATAAGTTAATTTGTATCATTTTCATTTTTATGGTTACGTCAAAATGATGGGAAATTTCCTGTAATTCTGTATAGTCATGGCCATATAAATCATTTGATGCTTTACTTAATTGAGTTTTGCAGTAAACATAACATAGTACTTGTAGCACAGCCACATATTACAACCTACATTTTACAGCAGTATGATGTTTGATTCAAGGTCAATGAATCGGTCTTGGAAAAAAGTTGTTCATGAGTAGAGAATAAATAACTCTCATATTCAATTTACAAAAGAAAAAATTTGCCCAATTATTGAGTTATCTAATTCTGATATTAAATTATACGAAATTTCACAAGAAGAAAATATCAATTAAAAGAAGAAAACATGCCAACAGACACAGTTAATTAAAGTGAAAATACTGAAGTAGAAAATTAAACTGAAACACAAAGTAATGTACCTGTGATGTATCATTATGACTTTGTTGTCTGCAATATAAGAATTAGTAGTTTTGACAAAGAAAGTCAAACTCAAGATATAGTTGTAACTGATTGTACGTTTACCAGTAGTCAGTCAACTGCCTGTTACTTTAGAAATTACAGATGAGACAAATTCCTTTACATTCAAAAAACTCCTATTTTGACTTGAACCAAAACAAATAAAAATATCTCAGCAGTTGCAATTACTAATGAATAGGAAAACTATTTCAGATCACAAGAGTAAGAAAAGAAAAAGAAATAATTAGAAAAGGAGCAGCATAAAATTTAAAGAGAAATTGGAAAATAAAGCAATCTGAGAACACAATGATGCTGAAAAAAAAAAAAAAAAAAGATAAAGAAAGAAAGAAAAAAAAAAAAAATCCAGAGTTTGAACAAATATCGTAAAAAAGGAAAACAATACTAGTATTATAACCTTAGAGAAAGAGTGTTACTATGAAATTTTGTATGAAGAAAAGTACTATTGATCTGAAATATTAAATTTGTAATATTAAGTTTCTTCAAAAATTTTTGGAAAATAAGTACACTTAGTCAACTAAAGCAGACTTTACCAGTGTTTCGAAAGACTACATATTTTATAAGTCATTAGATATGATTAGAAAAGATTCCTTCACAGTTGATAGCGACATTATAAAAAGAATAAAGATGTTGTATCTAATTATGAAATCCAAAAAGTAAAACCAACGAGCAAATGAATTAGTATTGCAAGAGAAAGCTTGCCTCTTTATACCTAATTAAAGTTTTTTAATTACACTGATTTATAATATGTATTTCCCTGGTAATGATTCTCAGAAAAGAGAAAAAATATTTTTTTCTTTATATGATTTCTGCATTGTAATGTGAAAGTCTTAATTTCCTATAAGTGGTCTTTTTTTCGATGCATAAATATGCTTTTTTACCTGATATTTCCCCTTCTTTTTTGAAAAATAATTTTATAAAATAAAATATCCTCTTTTAATAAAATATTTTCGCTTAAAAAAAATATGTATTAAAAAATAAAGGGGCTGTTTTTCCAGGAGATTCTTAAGTGTCAGTTACTGGAGCATGAAGTGTCAGTTATTAGTTCCAAAATTTTCTCTTGATGTCAGTTACTGGGGAAACTACCACGACAACTTAAAAAAAATATTTAAGAAATAGACAAAATCTACATTCCCGAGTAAATTATACTCAAAACGAATTTTGAAACTTCACTTCAGTTTTTTAAAGAAAAATTTTCTTCCAGGATAAACTTAGTAAGTAGCAATTACTAGTTTATTTTTATATTGCTCTTAAAGTGTCAGTTACTGGTGCATCTACCCTAAATGTTGATAAAACCCCATCATTTTCTCTTCCATTTCTTTTTTTTTTTTTTTAGGACTTTTTTTTTTAGGACTTTTTTTTTTTTTTTTAATCTCAATCTGGGATTTTTGCGTTGTCGATTTCGATAGTTGGACATTTGTCTAAATCTAAAATTTATCGAAAATATAATTGAATAATTTGAAAGCGATGTTATAATTTGAAAAAAGAAAAAAAAAAACTAATAGTCCTCCGTCCTAAATTAATTTCTGCTTTTGCCAGAATATCATCAAAATATTTTTTTTATTATTATTATTGAAAGGAAAAGAAAAGAAAATTAATAATAATCAGTATCGTTGCAAGCGATATCGAAAAAGTTTTTTTAATAATTTTGAATTAGGAAATAAAAAGTTCGCGTGAAATAATATGAAATAAAAATAAGTAAAAAAAAGAATTTAATGATTTAATGTTTTTTTTTTTTTTTTGAAAGAAAAAGAAAAGAAAATCAATAATAATCAGTATCGAAAAAGTTGAAGAAGCCTTTTTTTAGATAAAAATACATAATTTATTTTAATTTTTAATTGTTATGCAAAAAGTTTATGAGTTGATTTTATTTTATTTTTTTTTTTTTTTAATGAAAAGAAATTCACGCGTAAACATTAAAACTGATATAAAACTTTGTGAAAAATTAAACATGCAGGGTAAAATTAACGTCATTATAGCTCAAAAAGTTTTTAGGACTGAGGACTATTAGTCTCAATCTACGGATTTTTATGATACCAGTTTTGCGATAGTTGGACATTTATCGAAATCTCAAATTTATCGAAAATATAATTGAATTTGAAAACAATGTTATAATTTGAAAATAATAATAATGATAATAATAATACTAGTTCGTTAAAATGCGGATATCATAATTGCGCTATTAAAGACCTTTGCGAGAGACGTCCGAGTTACTTCGGTGCCAAATTTCATATTTCGCGAAAGAAGTCCTACACTAAAGCTTTATTTATTTATTTATCTATTTATTAAGGAACGTATAAAATTTGACAAAAATCAATGTTTTTGGACCTGAATAAACAAAGTAACTTTATTACTTTAAAATTGAAATATAAGGAAAAAATAACATAAAAGTACAATGGTAGGTCATGTTTTAAACCTGTATAAGCTCTAAAACAAACATCCCAGCTGTTAACATTTGTTATACAATAATGCCTTTACTTTATTGTAGCCCGCTTCAGTGAGACAGATGTGCCTATAAATGACTTTATAAATAAGAACATGCCTTAAGTAAGTTGTTTATAACATTTTAAAATAAATTGAAAATAAAAAATGTATAAAGTTCCACAATTTTTCTCGCATGGGGTAATTCTGAGGTAATATTTTCAGCCCCCACCCCCATGTACCCTGTAATATATAGAAATAATTACATATTGTTAATTATAACTTAGGATAACCTTTTTCTTATAATAGCATATTTTGTCAATTTTTTTTTATTTTTTATTTTTTAAGAGGAATTGAAATTTAGCCCATATTGTCTACGATACATTTTTTTGAATTTTCACAATATTCGCATGGGGTAAAAGTAGTTATGTGCATTTGTCTACTAAATTATGCAAATGAAACATTAATAACTTTTGAATATGCGCCGTTATTTTTTTAATGCCTATCTTTCATAAATATTTGATATTTTTTACATTATGATTGATGTATATTACGCCTTATATATTGCATATCAATTTTCCTAAAAGTGACACTGCATTAGGTTTAATATAATTCCTATCAATATATACGAAGAAGAAGCAATTTTTTGCAGTTTTTTACAGAAATATTTATACATCTGTTAACGTATGTGCTATCTCATACAAATGAATACAGATAATTAAGAAAAATCTTCATAATCATATACTACATCCAAAATACATTTTAAGCATTACTTTTTACAGGTGATCCCAAATCGATTTCTACCTGTCTGTAGGTCTTCTTTTTGAATTCAGAGCAAAACATTAACTAACGTATGGGTCGTTCTTTGTAAAAGTGAATTCTCTTTATTAACGGATTTTGTAATAACTGGCTTTTTGCAAATTCATATGTAGAGTAAAACTAGTTGGCATACTAGTTGGCATACTAGTTGGCATAGGTGGACTCTGCTCAGTTCCCCATCATATTTATGTTCTCAGAAATTTCTAGTGCGAGACATATTACTAGTGGATCTGCAGATCAGGAGCCTCAACGTCCTATTTGCATCAGACATTATTCAATAGGTCATTTTTATTTATTCCTTATTATATAATAGTATATATTGATTCGATCGACTTATTACCAAAATCAAATACATTCCTGAGGGGGGCGGCAGCCCCCCTCAACCCCCCCGTTGTATCTCTCTTTGTATACCTATTTGTATATGATATAAAGTGTTACGAAATTGTAAATAATTGCATTTATTTTTGTATAAATTCTTTCAAAGAGGTTTAGTAAGTTGATAAAATGCTAATTTTGTGCCTTTATAGTCGTTTTAGCGTTAAAATAGCCAAATTTTCCTTTAAAAACGCATTAAAAAGCTCCTATAAGGGAAGAAATAAATTTGGCGCCAAATTTGGCGACTATTTCCCTCCTTAGCGATTTTTTTTGGCGATCTTGGCGAGAAAATCCTTATTAGGAATATACCAAATATGGAAGCTCTAATCTCATTGGCTGATGTGATACGAGAATTTTCCAGAACAGTCTGTTTTCAATAGAAAAGTATAAAAGGAGCATGATTTTCGCCAAGGCGGTCAGTCTCAGATCTATATCAGTTTCGTCAAATGCTTGCTCAATGGGCTCATGAATATGTGTACCAAATTGCAAGTCAATAGCGTTATTTTGGGTTCCGCTGTCGCGGTACATACAAATTCTTCCCATAGGCCATAATGGTAAAAAAAACTTTGTCGTGTCCCTGTACACGAACGTACAAATGAAATGCACACCGAAAACTATACAGCTAATTTCGTGGGCATCATGAACATGTGTACAAAATTTCAAGTCAATAGCGTGTTTTTTGCGGCCGCTATCGCATGACAGACAGACAGACAGACGGAATCCAAAATCCTTTTGACTCTCAACAGAGGGCCTCCATTCACATTTCGGCAAAAATTGGAAGTCAATAGCTTGATTTTTGCGGTGGCTATCGCGGTACATACAGATTCTTCCCATAGGCCCTAATCATAAAAAATCCTTGGCGTGTCCCTGTACACGAACTACAAATGGAATACACACCTAAAACTATACAGCAGATTCCGTTGGGCTCATGAACACGTGTACCAAATTGCAAGTCAATAGCGTGATTTTTGTGGCCGCTATCGCGGTACATACAAATTCCTCCCATAGACCGTAATGATAAGAAAACTTTGGCGTGTCCCTGTACACAAATTACAAATGGAATACACACCCAAAACTATACAGCAGATTTCGCGGAGCACATGAACACGTGTACCAAATTGCAAGTCAATAGCGTGATTTTTGTGGCCGCTATCGTGATACATATAAATTTCTCCCATAGGCCGTAATGATAAGAAAAACTTTGGCGTGTCCCTGTATACGAACTACAAATGGAATACATACCAAAAACTATACAGCTGATTTCGTGGGGCTCATGAACATGTGTACCAAATTTCAAGTAAATAGCGCTTTTTTGGCGGCCGCTATCGCGCGACAGACAGACAGACAGACACAGCCCAAAACCGTTTTGAGTCTCAACAGAGGGCCTCCACTGACGTTTCGGCAATAATGTTAAAAGATATCAATTTGACTAAAGCTTCATACAGTGACAGAATGAAATCCCCGCCTAATAGGCTATCCACCGTTCATTTCGATATATTTATCTTATTCTAATCTATTAATTTATTTTATCAGGGTCAATTTCGTTGTTTAGTTTTCATGCTACTATTTCCAATGCAATAATCCTCAAACTCATATTTATATGAAAAATTTGCAATTTCGCTATGTTGATAAAATCGTAAATTACGAATAATTTACGAAATTTTCCTATTAGAATATTTGTATTCAATCATGTTCAAAGAAATATCATAAACGTAATTTTGAAGTTGTCTAACGTATTTAGGATCCTCAAAATGGAAGTTTATGCTCAATTTTGCTTTATTCTGACATGTTAAATAAATCGTAAATTCCAAATAACTTACGAATTTTTTTAATTGGAAAAATCATAGTCTATGATATCCATGCCAGTATCCTAAATATTATTTCGAAAGTGGTTTGACATCTTTACGATGAAAATATCCCTCAAGATTGACGTTTATGTGAAATTTTGCTCTTATTCAGCCATGTTAAGAAATTCGTAAATTTCCAATAACTTACGAAATCTTTATATTGGAAAATTCATAGTCATTAATATTCATGCCAGTGTCCTAAATAATGTTTCAAAAGTAGTCTGACATCTTTACGATGAAAATATCTCTCAAAATTGACGTTTATGTGAAATTTTCCCCTATACTGCCATGTTAAGAAATTCGTAAATTTCCAGTAACTTGCGAAATTTTCAAAGTAGCATATTTATAGTTACTGATGTTCATTCCGGCATCAAAACTGATATTTTAAAACTGGTCTGACATTTTTACAATAAAAAGTTTTCATTTAATGCACGTTTAAGTGATTTTTTGTCCCATTCTCCCAGGTTAAGAAAATCGTAAATTTCGAATAACTTACGAAGTTTTTAAAATCGAATGTTGCAAATGAATAGGGTTCTTGCCAGTGTCGAAAGTAATATTTTAAAACTGATCTGACCTCTCTGCGACAATTTGTTCTTGAGATATCGTGTACACAGACTAACAAACTAACGGACTGACCCACTAACACACTAACAGACTAACAGACTAACAGACTAACAGACACCCTACAGACAGACACCATAGAAATTTTGTCATTTTCGGATTCCTCACACCTGAAAACGTGTAGAAAAGTCAAAAAACCGAGGTCGAAATTTTTCACGATTACCTATGTTCCCCATACCTATAGTATGATGGGGAACTAAAAACAATATTTAGTATGTGCTAACGATCTTTAGTGTTTAAAACAAATCACTTTCGTGTAAGAATTTATAAATTATAAGAAGTTATATTAGTTTTAAGAAAGAAAAGAAAAAGAAAAAAAAAAAAAAAAAGAAGAAGAAGAAACATGTAATGCCATTTATGGGATTTTATTGCAATTATTGGAGTTTCTTCACTTTTATAATGAAAGATGTGACTAAATGTGATACAATTAAGCAACAATATACTTGTTTAAAACATATGGAGTTGCACCACTTTTAAACTATGTAAGGAATAGCACGTTCTTTACAATCCTGAGTTTCAGAATAATGTATCAAGTACATTTTGAGATACTTGATAACATGAACAAAATCGAATATGTATAGTTATTTAAGGCAAGTTAGTGTATATGATGAAATTTCAGTAAATTGTACTTTTAAAAAATATATAATAAGCTAAGGACATATCATTATAGAATTGTAATACAACTTAGGATAACCTTTATATTTAGCAATTCTTTTTTTTTTTCATTATTATTATAAAATAATGAATTTTTATTATAGAAGTATAACCTATCTTAATATAACCATTTCATGTGCAATTAAGTTTTTATTTATTATTATTCAATTATTATTATGTAATTCTTTTACAGGGCTACACAAAAGAACTATATTATAGTTTGATATTACTTGAGAATTTATGGAATTATGGATTATTTCAGGTTGAGCCGTGTGTTAGTAAATATATCTCATTATGAAGTGTCTACCTAGTTTTAATAAATGAAATCGAACTGTTTAGAAATGAATAACACATTATGGATGGTGATGTTTTCCAATTCATACTGTCGTAATGCTGTGAGAAGCTGCATCTGTTCATACGAAGACTTACAAGCAGACATCGAATCAAGTATACTCGTCAGATGTATATGTTAACAATAAAACAAAACAAATAAACAAAATTTTACATTAATGTATATCAGACTAGATATATAAATGAAAGAAAAAAACAAAAACATAAAATAAATTTCATGATTTCTTTTTCAAACTTTGATTTCCTTATAAAAAAAAACAGTTGGTTGGATAAATTGCATAAAGTGCCATAAATAGTTACATGAGGCATGCACAATGTACGGGGACCTGCGCAATGTTTTCAGGAAAGCAAAAATTAGAGAAAAGAAAAAGAAAAATATTATCTAAATAAATTCGACATATTTCGTAATTTTTTTCATTATACTTTCTAAACTCTAAATATGAAATTTTCACACACACATACACACACACACACACACACACACATATATATATATATATATATATATATATATATATATTTGAAGTATTTTTCAATAGTTTATGCGTTTTACTCAAAATTTTACATCTTGTCTATGGTAGTTAAATATTTTAATATTTTATAAATTAATGCTAAAGTCGTATATATATATATATATATATATATAGCTTACGTTTCATATGTTATAAACTACTGAAAAATTGTTGTAAACTATTGACTATTGTTAAAAATTTTATTAAGTTTTTTACAGGTAGGGCATCTCACCCGCCAGTTCGGGAGAGATGGCGAAATGTAGCAATGCAACAATCTTATTTTTTTCTTTAGAAAATTTACAATATTGTACAAAAAAACTACTTAGTATTAATAATCAATGTCTGTTATGTATTTACCACAAAATTTCGTTGTCATTGTTAATACCCAATTTATTTTATAGCTCCTTTTCTTTAAGTGGGACATCTGTCGCGGAATTACCTTATCATCACTTTTCTACAAATTTAAAAAGTATTTAGGAATTCACTTCGACATTTTACCTCTCGTCTTTTTAAACGATTTTACAATGCTATGAATTTTACATATATTATTTGGCTTAATTACATTTTGCTGCATTTGAACATAATATAAGTAGCTCCTCTGAGTTTGACAGGGACTTCCAAACAAATTGTACATATTACAGATTTTCAGAGACATCTCTTTAAAGAATATTTCAGTATAATTTTAATTGCACAAAACACAATTAAAGTAGTAGAAGTCTCTTGATGCAAACGATTTTTTTTTCTACAGAATATGGTATGATAACATTTAGCTTTTAACAGAGGTCACCCTGAAATATTTATGTATATTATAGAATATTAGGACAAATGAAATCTTCTTTCAGTTGTGAATTGCATTTTAAATTTTTCCAGTTTTTAAATTCCCTTTCAATTACTCTCTCCTACAGTAAATGTTTTTTTTTAACTATTTAGTGCACTTAGGTACGAAGTCTTCCGTCATACAAAAAAAAATAGTTGTCTTATAGTTTATACTTTGTTTTGGATGATAACTGTCTTAGATTTACATAATTTTAAAAATTAAATCTTCAAATAGAGAAATATATATTCAATAAAATATTAATGGTAAAAAACTGAAAGTCTTAGCAGGGAATAAAAATGCTTTTTATCTGTTTTTTTTTTTTTTTTTTTTTTTTTTTACACAAGTATAATTTTCAGTAAAAATATTTGGAGGTGTATAATGGTAAAAATGAATATTTTTACTTTTTACACCCGTTCTTCTCGGACCCAAAATCCAATTATTGATTCCAATACAAAACGTAGTATAGCATATATATATATTTAAATTTACATACATATATATATATTTGAGGAGCAAACATTCAAACCGTGTTTTCTCCAAAAAAAAAAAAAAAAAAAAAATGAGTTAGTGATTTTTCTGTGAGCTCAACATTAAATAGCACAAGATTATACTGTTATTTTAGACCAAAATTATTTTTATCACATTATAAACGCTCTTAGAAAGTTGGGGTTTCAATCAAACAGTGTTTCCTCCAGAGCCTGTTTTCAATCAAACTGTGATTTCTCCAGCCGACCAGTCGGAACTGTTCTTTCTGGTCGTGTGACTCGTACATGTACCAGCTTTTCATGTTTGTTTATTTCGTTAGTTCTATCTTGTTTTCTTCGTTTTAGAGGAGTGTGCTTTATTATTATTATTTTTTTTTCAAATGGAAGAATTAATAGATCGTGTATTAGTGAGTACTTCTAATTATGTGGAACTAGAAAAAGACTGAGAATTGGTGGGAAAAGAAAAGAAGCGAAAAAGGAACGATATTCAGCATATTCAGATTACAATGTTTATGCTCCATGCAAACATTCTAGTAATACTTTTTCATGCACTGAGGTTAGACCTAATGAAGTTAAGAAGTTTCGAGATAGACTTTACGAAATTCTGGACAAACAGCGACAAGATTCTATTATAGCCTCATAGGTTGTTACAAAAAATGTAACTCGACGTAGACCTAATAACCCAACCCAAAGTAAATCGCAATCATCTGGCTCACAGCATGCATTTTCTGCTTCTTATTTTATTACTAGTAGCAGTGATAGGAGAATTCCTGTGTGTAAAAACAATTTCATGGCTATAACTAAAATAAGTCGTACAAGGCTAGCCAATATTGTTACTAAAGTACATGCTAGTAAACCTATTGAGGAAAAGAGAGGAGGGGATAGAAAAATCCACTTAAGCATTAATAAAAAAAACGAGGTAAGAGAATTCATCTCAAACCTAAAGGCATCAGAAAGTCATTACGGAAGACAAAAACCGAAGCGATTGTACTTGAACTGTACATAAGTATAAGGAAGTTGCATGAAGTTTACAACAAGAACTGCAACGACGATCTGAACAAAGTTAATTTCACTATTTTCAGGAGAATATTCATAAATGAATTTAATATAGGTTTTAAGTCTCCTTCTAGTGATGTTTGCAGCACTTGTTCTTTACTTGACTAAAAAATAAAGTCCTGTCCTGCTGGGTCAACAGAAAAAGTAGATCATATGACTGACAAAAGAATTCACATACTAAGAGCCAATGCATTTTATTCCATTATGAAAGAAAATACAGATGAATCAGTCGTTAGTTTGTGTTTTGATTTACAACAGATTCAACAGCTACCAAAATCAAATATTCAAGATGCTTATTACTTAAGGCAATTCAACTTTTACAGCTTATGCATAATGAGTTTGAATGGTCTAAATACAACATTTTATACTTGGTCTGAGGAGTTAGCAGGCAAAGGCAACACTGAACTATCGGCGGCTTTATATTTTGTCACCTAAACAAAATGGACCTTGAAGGTAAAAAAATCTTTGCGGCTCTTTAGTGATGGGTGTACTACTGCCCAAAATAAGAATAACATAATTCTTCAAATGCTATTGCACTTTTTGTACTCTACAATGTCAAGCATTGAAAACATACTTTCCTGTACTTTCCTGTCTCCTTCCAGCAGATCGTATATTTGATCGTCTTGATAACATCATCAGAAAAAAATGTAACAATAACATCAAAGGAACAATACTATGAACTGTATCAGAAAGTTGGTAATGTAAAAATAATGGGGATTGATTGGAAACTTCATAATACGAAATCATTTAATGCTTATTTCAAAAATTTACCATACATATCAGTACTGAAAAGATTAGTTTTAGAAAAAAATGGAGAAAGTGTGATGGTCAAAGGTTTCAAAAACTATAAATTCGAAGGTATAAAACAACAATCTGGAGCAAAACGTTTTAGGAAGGGGATTAATACTGCTATTATACGAAATGTTGTTTTACAATGTCTTCCTCTGAGTCATGGAATATCAATTGAAAAGAAAAATGACGTAGACAAACTTTTAAAATTGATGTATGGTGAAGAGTGGAAAAATCAGCTTGATTTTAAATGGTATAAAGATATCATTTCTAATAACTTTCATGTAGAATAGGAAGAAACAGAGGAAGCATGCAATTCCTTAAATGAAGATATTCGTTTAAAAATTTAAATTTTAAATTGACTTAAAAATTTTAGTTCTTCCCTAAAATTTGCAGGATGATTTTTCACGTGTAAATATTTAATTTAATTTTATAATTACATAACAAAGTCTGTTCTGTTAATTAGTTTTATTACATTAAGAATGTTATTTCGTCAATATGCGAGTTACATACTTTTTCATTCAAAAAATGTTTTGTCCACATTGGAAACATTCAAAACATGTTTTCTCCTCTGTGTTTCGGTCAAAACACGCTTTTTCCAAATTTCAAATGCGTTTTTTTAATTAACTCTAAGTTTATTAGGTAAAATATGCCTACAGATCTTCCTAGTATCCAGTAATACAGCTAAACAAATGATAATTAGGGTCTAAGAAAGGTTATTTTTTAATTTATCAGTTTTTTGTGTTTTCTGAAAAATTGTATTCGAAGAAGAAAACACGGTTTGAATGTTTGCTTCTCATTTATAAGAAGTATTTTTGGAAATTTTAAAGGGAAATTATACTTATTTAATAAAATGTACAATTGCAAGTTTAATAGAAATTAGTGTTATTTTTTGATATTCATAAATAGAAAAAAAAATAATAATGCAATAATAAACATGTATAGTGCAAAATACCAACATCTCAGAATTGTAGAAAAGAAAATTTAAGTTTTAAATATTATTTCTGAAATAAAAATAATAACTAAACCTGCTAAAAATAAAGATTAGGCACTTGTTTGAATTTTAGTTTTGTTGATATAACCAAATATATTAAAAGTAATTACCACAGACCCGGTTTTCTATGCACGAAAAAAAATGCAACAGTTTTACATTTTGTTTTCCATTTAAAGAAATTTTGAATAATTTTAGAAACAATTCATGCATCAGATTAAAATTCATTTCTTCTAATGTCTTCTTTTCATTTATAACTGACAACTAAACATAAATGTGTAAAGATTTACTAAAGCTTTATTTCTTAATCCATTTAATGCTAAACATATGTTTTAACTCAAAATATTAGCATGAAATTAGTTGTCAACTCATATGATAATATCGAGCATTTGTTATCATTTAACAAAAATTTATTATTAGTACGAAAAATTGTATTAAAGCCATTCAAATAGACCTAAAATACATCAAAAGTTTGCGTTCTAAGGAATGCATGCATGAATTATCTCTTTTGTTAAAAATAAATAAATAAATAAAATGTTCCAAAAACATCCATTTATGCTACGAAACAAAACAAATTATTCAAAGTTTAAACGATTACTTCTAAGTTTTTTTTTTTCTGTTTTCATTATCTAGCACATATATTTCGCTTGAAAAATACATTAGGTGCATGCATTATGTATCATCACAGCTCATTAAACAAAGGTTTACTCTACTTTATGAAACATTAATGAATGTGAAAATACAAGACATGATAAACGATGTAAAAGAAGTCAGTTTGATATATGAATCATCACGTAAGGTAGTAACTGGTTGTGGAAGTAATTCCATTTCCGATGTTAATAGCTTTCATCGTGTGCTCGAATAATGCTTCTGATTCGTTCATTAAGTATTATTTATTGCTGAATGCATTTGATCATAATTAATCACCATATCTTTTCCAAAGTATTTTATGAGATACACTATTTGTAGAATTCGTGTTTATATATATATATATATATATATATATATATTCTTTAAATCAGAAACAAAGTTGTAAATAATTTACGATATGTTTATTTTACAAAACATAAGGTGAAATGGGGTAAGTGTAATTACGGTGTAAGTAAAACATTAATTTATAACTCAACTTATAAGCTGAATTTAAACGCAATAGTCCTCATAGCTCTATATTTGAATCTTCTTTGTTACATTTAGATTTAGGACGCGCATAAAATAGTTTGATTCACTAGGCAATTATGCTATAGAATTTTTTCTTTATGACCCTGATAAAACTATAACTGCTAAAATCTTAAAATTTATACAATCAGTGCAAGGGTGTCTCATAACATACGCATAATTTTTTAGCTTAATCGAATAAGGCGTTTAGGATGCGGTCGCATTTTAAAGAGTGTACATATGTCATAATGATAAAGAATTTTTCTTTCTGTCTCTGTAAAAAAACTTTAACCGCTAGCCTAATGAAAATTCATGTAGTCCATGTAACATGCACATATATCGTGCTTACCAATTTCCAGCTCAATCAATCAAAGCGTTTGGGAAATTTCGTGTTCACTAGCATACATGCGCATCTACACACATACACACATACATCACAGTAAAAATATTAAAAACGAATTCCGGAGATCATTAAACGTATGAATAGACTAAAATCACAAGTTTGATTTTTTTTTTTTTTTTTAAGATTACAATACTATCCTCAGATAGTATATGCTCTAAAAGTAAAAAGAGGCAAAAGCAGTAAATGTAACTTGCAGAAAATGTAATTTACAGTATCAGTAAGTGTAATATAACAGAAAGGGTGTCATTTAATGCATCATTGTTGTAGGTAATGAGTAATTACAAATCCAAAACTATCAGATTTTAAGATCTAATGAGGATTTTTTTTTTCTTGTGAACCTATAAACTTTAACAGAAAAGCGACTAAGCATCTTTCATCGCATTTATTCAATAAATAAATGAAATATTTTGAATCGAACTATTTAAAAAAGACAATAAAAGCAGAAAAAAAATAAAAAACTTCAAATAATTTCTATATTATTAAAATTAATGAAAAATACTTTCATTCAGAAATTCTGAAATTATCCATGTGCATCACAGACATAAAGAAAAATATGTTTTACTCTTGATATGCTATCACATAATGAACTATAAAATAATTACCTAATAAAATTTTTCATGAGTCAGCAACACTTCATTCCCAAGCGTTTAATTAAATTTAACAAATTTCTCCTCCCACACATAATATTAAAATTTCTGAGATTTCGCTCGCTATTTTTCGTGTTCTAGACTGTAGAATTAAAAAATGATGCATGAAAAAATTAAATATAATTCATATTATATTCCAGTACTTACTATTCTTTTAGATACTAGATAACAGGAGGGGTCTGATGAATTTATGTTAGGAAATTATTAGTTTATTTTAAATTAGATAAAAGCCCTTCATATGTTATTTGTTAAGGTAAAATATGCACAAAATGCCATTTCCTGGACAATAATGCCATGATTAAGAAGTTATGTGCTACTTTGAAACTAATAGATCATATTTTATGTTCTACCATTTCATATTGTTTCCTTCAAATAGTAAAGTGTTTTCGCTAAAAATTAAGGTTAAGTGGATAAGTCTTGAAAAGCATTTTTAAACATGAGATATTTTTTTCTTTACATCACAGATGATGGTGAACATTGAAAAAGTGGAACGGTAAAAAATAAATAGAAATAAATAAAAAAATAAATAAAAATAACATATATTTAACTTGTATTTTATATATTAAACCAATATATATATATATATATATATATAACCAAAATGGGAGTACTCTTCAGCATGAAAGAAAATCTTTGAGCCAATCCAAAGCGATTACATGACTGTCAGTGTGGTGACCATATTAAAGATCCCATATAATATGATGTTAAAATGCCCAATGACAGTTTTATTCTTTTTTTTTTTATGTTTAGTAAATAGGGACGAAAAACATAATAAATATGATCAATAAATTCCTTACTACATTTTTTAAACTTAAAAAAAAAAAAAAAAAAAATGAATAAAATGGCGAATTTAGTTACAAAAGATAGACATTTGATTCCCTCTTAATAGACAAATGTTCAATCAGTACAAATTACTCTAATTAAAAAAACGAGAAAATGATATTGTTTATTTTTATTATTATTTTTTTTTTTTTTTTGTATGTGAGGGGAGAGAGGGGTTGTCTTACAAAATATCATATCTTGTGTATTCAGCAATTGTCAAAACTGAGTTCTATTTCACGTCCTACTGAAGCTATGGACAATTAACTGCAGTTTAGTATTTACCCGTGGGGGTGGTCCGAAGTTATGTTATCAAATTTTAATTCTCCATGGAGGGGATGAAACGCCCTCCCTGTTTCTGTAACATCCAGATGGATTATTTCACGGAACATATTCAGAATCGGATATTTCAATAATTACATCACCATTTAGAAACTCTTTTTTATTAAATTTTAACAGCGCGCTTAACATACTTATAATTTCGGTTTGTTATTTTTAAGAGCGAAAAATACAAAGTCTGAAGAATTGATAACCCAAAATAATTTCAAGAAATTAAATATATATATATATATATATATTCATTACCTTATCGGACACATTTTTCATCAAAAGGTTGTACAAATTTCGTAGTCTGCGAATTTCTTTGCGAACGAACTCTAATGAATTGGCAAAATGTACACATAAAATGTCTTGCTGCCCAATCAGGTTGAATTTGAAAGGGTTTAATGTTACATGAAAGTTACGCAATCAGTAGCTGTCTGGTATTAACGCGTAGGTATGGCCCAGAAATATGCCTTTATGATTTTGAATTTCGGAGGAGGGGATTGATACAGCGAATCGGCATCAACCAGAAGTATGAACTTTGCGTATCATGAAGGACATTGCATTCACGACGGATTTTTATGTGCGCCAGTCCCCATTAATGCACATGACGGTCTATGGACAGCTTGAGTAACGCACCTAGAATCCTCCGACTACTAACTCGAACAAGATTGCAACTCGGCAATGGTCGCTATCAGGTGGTGTTTGTGTTAAGGACTAATCTGCCAACTGACTACTCTAGTGTCGTGGACCTGAAAGGCAGTGTCCTCCGTTGGTACCTTACCGTATTTACGCAATTTCGGATTAAACCACCGAAAATACCGAACAGCTATGGCGACTAGTACTACCTGATAACGAACCAGGCACCTTACATTTCACGTCTACCAGCTTTGAGAGTAGAATCTCTCAAGGTTCAGTCGAGAAAGTAAATATTTAAGCTAAATAACCGTTATTTAAGCTTAAGATAAACTGGCGTAACAGGAATAATTTTATACAAGAATTATACATTTTTTATATACATGTATGTATGTATATTTAAAATATATATATATAGATATTTTTCGAAGCCTTATAAAATTGGTTATATTCACTGTAGAAATTTTCAGCGCTTTGAAGAGTACTTTCAAACGCAATATTGCTTTTTCTTTATTTGATATGTTAAAAAAAAACCCACCTGGTAGATGGGCAAAATTAGGTTAGTCCTATTTGGAAGCTATTGGTATTTTTGCGAAAAATATTTCAGATTAAAATTCGATTTTAAATTCCAAAGTTTGTTGCGCTAAGAAAAATAAAGCAATATTTTTTTTTCCCCTCAAAAACGTATTTTTAAATGCACGGTAATGTGAGATGTTATATATATATATAGTAACCGCTAAACTTAATATTTTAGACAAAAATATCTTTTAAGTGCTATTAAGAATATCTACAACAATAATAATGTTCAATGTGTACAATAAATTAAAACTCATTTTCATGTTATTTATTATACTATGACATTTATTTAACGTTCTGTATTTCATTCAAGTTTTTTAAAACTGTTTGAAGAATGCTTTTATACATTCTTTTCGCTTCCCGCTTGTAGCATAATTTATTAAATACTTAAGCTAAATGTTATTAATTACTATTTATAAGCTATGCAACTAAGGATATGCTACAAAATAATTTACTTTTCTTAAATTTAAACCCATCCATTAAGCGTAAATGTAATGAATTTTCTTCGTGTTTCATTAATCATTATAGGATGACATGTATTCTGTTTTTTAATTACTTTTTTGAGTTACATCTATTTCTGAGAGGTTTCTATCGCAAAGAGAGATAATTCAAGATTAGTAATTAAATTGAAAATTTTCCATAAAAAAACACTATTTTAATAAAGATGGAAAAGTTTATTGCAACGAAGCCAATAAACTACTTTTTAGAAAATAAATTAATATGACGACGCCCAAAACTAGCAAGCGTATTTTTCTTTGAATAAGTGAATTGGAGATTGTAAAAAATAAAAGAAAATAGAAGGAAATTAAACACAACGATATTAACATATGAGCTTGATTAATATTTGTGCTCAAGATAATATAATAAGAAAGATGTTTTCTTAAAAAAAATAAATAGTATGTTGTGGTCACCACAAGACTTTCTACTATATAATACAAATTCATGCCGTACAAATTATTTACTAAATTATTACTTATAAAAATTATTCTCTATGTTTTTTTTTTTTTTTTTTTTTTTTTTTTTTTATTGTTCTTGTTCTTGTTAAAAAAGGTGAAAAAATAGATAACTTTGTTTTAAATTGTCACAGATCTGTGATTTAACTATTCGTTTTAAAGGTATTGACAAAATCTTTCGAAAAATACCCATATTGAAAATTTACACATCAGGAGGGCAGCGATGCTCCCACATGCACAAACTTCTGTTTCTAGTTTACTACAACTAATATAAATAGTTCATATTAATTTTACAATCATACGTTAAAAATAACTTTCATTATGTAGATTTATATTAAATTTTTACCTATTCTACCAAGTCAAAAATTCAGAAAAAATGCGATCACAGCGCCACTTGTTGAGCGATTGATCCCTAAATCTAATCAGCACCAGTGTAAATCCATCTAAAACTGGAGTTCAGAAATTTTCACCTTTTCTCTCTCTCTCTCTCTCTCTCTCTCTCTCTCTCTCTCTCTATCTATCTATCTATCTATCTATATATATATATATATATATATATATATATATATATATATATACAGAGAGAGAGAGAGAGAGAAAGAGAGGAGAAAGTGAAAAAATACATGAAACCAAATGCTCTTATGTGCAGCTGGTAAAGCATAACAAAAATTACATTCATGACTATGCATTCGTAATTCACATTATGAAAAATCATTTCATTTAAAATTGACTTCAGAATTAGGTTTACATCTAAGTAAAAAAATAAATAAATAAATATAATCTGGAAGCTTGAATTATTAATATTATTTTTCCGCAAAGACCTGTGAATTTAGGTTTTTATAAACTCGAAATTGCAAGTAAGATTAGGAGTTGAACCTCTTTTGTGGTTGATGCAGTTATACTTCTGGATATGATGTTTAATTCACTTACCTTTGTAATGTTTAAGCAGTTTTCTTTACATTTTAATACACTTAACGATTTACTTTTGCATATCGCAACATTAATTTCGAGCATCAAACTTTTGCTGCTATTCGAAATATGCACATCAAGCAAAGACATTGCTTGATGAAAAAGGACAGTTTTGTTTTGCAATTCCCTTTTTTTGAACATATTATTATATAGTATTACTCTTCGAAAGCTGAAATCACATCACTTTTCATTTTCAAAAAACCTTAAAACAGTATTATTTATATTGCTCTTATACTTACACATGGATTCCATTTTTCATTCTGGCGCATTATTATTAGTGTCTGTCATTTAAAAAACTAACTCACAAATATATTAAAGGTATTTAATAAAAAATTCGAAGTTAAATTTCCTGTCAAAATCATTGTCATTCCACACACACACAGGATTAAAATGATAAATAAAAGTTTAATTCAAAAGATTGACACTGCATTATCATAATGGATGAAATAATAAAAATCCTTAGGTTTTATAAGGGCGAATTGTGCAAATAAGACCGTTCGACATGCCTCAATTTGTTCACATTTCTAACTGTTGCACAAACACTCTGTGTTCAAATCTTCTGTTGGTCCCATTTCGCTTTTACAAAAGTAAATTTGGCAAAATGATTGAGCACATATAAAAGTTGTTATAATTGTGCTCTTTTCCGTGATTCTGTAGAAAAATATTATAATCTTTCTCAGAGTCGTTTTTACATATAATACAAATTTTATACACTCTCCAATTTGTAATTATGCAAGTTTTTTTAAAAATATAAAAGTAAAATATGTAAAATATGTATATACATTTTACTTTCTAAATATGAAGGTCTATATACTATATTTAAAATAAATGTATTTCAGTGTTTGTCTGCTTTTACATACAAAAGAAAGCAAAGCAACATCTATTTTCATATTAACGCATTGTAATAAAATTAATATTAAAGATTAAGAAATCCTGTTAGTTTGTTCCAAGGAAAGTTTTCTATATTCGTAAAAATTGCTTTATCGCCGTAACTATTTGTAATAACTGTACATTATTACACATTTAATACCTTTCTACACATATAACACAAAACTTTTCATTTTCAACACTAATATCTAAGTAATTTTTTGATAATTAGTTACAAAGAAAATGTCAAGTTAGAAGTATTAAACATTTGCAGCTATTTCTGAGCTTGCATTAAGAAAAGACAAGTTGATAACAAAATGTATTATAAAATTTCATAAATATGAATAATATATATATATAGTTAGATGTTTCAACATCTGTTTCCAAAGACATGCATATATATATACATATATGAAATTATAATATATGTTTTCAGTATATACATATATATATATATATATAAAAAATTATATTATATGTTTTCAGTCATAAAATTTGTAAATAAGTAAAAAAATTACTAAAGGAAAACTTACGAGAAAATTAATCAATGTGAAACAATTCATACGTAAAACATACTGCAAAAACTTTAAAATACCATTAATCATAATTACTGATCTCAGGATCACTCAGTTCGAAGCACAACTATTCCAAGAACTATCAAATTTAATAGGATTTAAGCGAAACAGGGCAGCTTCATATCACTCACAGGCAAACGGGCGTAAAGAATGCTCACATCGCACTCTTAAATCAAGCATAATGTGGCAGAAAAACGAAATATGCACATGATCACACCCATTCATATTGCTTGGATTACGAACAACTTGGAGATCTGATTTTCAATTTACTCCAGCAGAACTTCGTTACGATGAAAACATTCGTTCTTAGCAGATACCAAGTTTCATCCAGAGTCGGAATACGTTGAAAAGCTCAAGAAAACTATTGCAGATGTATAGCCTATTCCATTTTTATATCATTGCAAGCAGAAACCATTTATCTTCAAAGACATTTGAAGTTGCTCCCATGTGTTCGTTCGCATTGACGGTGTTCGTCAGAGCCTTCAGTCCCCTTATCCTCGACCATATCATGTTATTGAGCGGTTCAATAATATTTTCACATTTCTTATTAAGAACAAAAAGTTTATTATTTCTATTGACCGACTCAAACCGTGATTTACTAAAAATTCTTCTGAAACTGATTGCACCCTGTATTGAGAAACGACAAGCTGACAAGCCTTCAAAAACTGTAGAAAAACTGATCAGATTTGCAACGTTACCCATTGTTCCCGACCAGGTTGACAAGACGACGACGTAAAAGTCGTTTACCAGCACGTTATCAGTGAGACATAGTATATCACTTTGGGGGGAGTAGTTGTGGTGCCATATTATCTCTTATCAGAGAATAGAACAGAAGCTGCACAACTCTTAAAATTAACTTTAAAAAAACTTTATTATTGTTCTGATTACTTTTCTTCCTTTGTATCCGTCAATTATGCATCACACCTGTAGTAGTAAATATATTCTTCTGTAAATACTTCAGTTCTTATATTGCATGAAAATATTTTTTTTTATATATATGTAAAACGCTTTTATGATGATCGATGTGCAAATATGTAGGAATCAACTATAAAGACCTAGGTTTTTTTTTTTTTTCATGAAATTAATTTGTTTTGAAAATACCGAAAAACCGCCCCTCTTGTGCTCAGCGGTACATTAGAAGAGAGATTGTTTTTTTTAAATAATACTTAACATTTTTATAGGATTCGCATTCTTTTATAAGCTATTTATAAATATAAATATTAACTTGTTTTATAACAGAATGAGATTTTTTGGCAGTGGAAAACGTAAGATTCCTAAAATAACAGAAAATCTTTTAAAACGATTTATTGGAAGAGGAAAAAAAAAAAAAAAAAAAAAAAAGAGTTTTTGCAAAATTTTCCGTTTAGTAGAATGGTTAACTATGAATTTGCAATTTATTTATCTTATATCACTGAAACTTATAAAGTATATATGTTTTGTTTTAAAATATTTTTTATGTCACCTAATTTTACCAGGAATATACATGTCAATTTTTATGTTTTTGAAAACTTTTGCTTTCCATCCGCATTTCCCCAAGTATATCCCAATTATCCTTGAATATTGAAGGGGCATTTCAACGGTATTTTACGGTATCTATATATAATCATTATTTATTTATTTATTTATTTTATTTTTTTTTTTTTTTTTTTTTTTTTTTTTGGGGGGGGGGGGGATAAATCTCTTTAACAATTAAATTTTCTGTTACTATTCTATTAAAATTTCAAATTTAATATAAATATTTATAATTATAGATAATCATTATAATCAGTAATGACACTTAGATACATATTTGTTTCTTTTTCCAGTATAAAACTTAAATGTAGCAAATTAGTGGCATTTATTACTTTGTTTTGAATGCTATTGACATAAACATCCATTTATGCATCTATCCATGAATGTCTGTCAACATATCTTAAGAAAATGAACATTTATTGGTTATTCCCGAACAGATATATCGGAATGTCAATCATTTCTGTCAATTCAAATCGATGTGTTTATTTTGACGCAGAAGCAGTATAATTTTATATATCATCGTCAAATAAGAAATTGGAATTGATAAATTTATCATTTGAGTACATGTGTTAAGAAAAGTATTATTTCACATTGGTTTTTGCATCCAGTTAATGAATACTTTTATTAAATAATAAAATTTCTTAGAAAAATGGGAAACCAAATTTTTATGTGATATAATTTTGTTTGCTCTTGTAAATAATTCGACATAATTTTTTTAATTGTTTAAATTAACAGAATCATTAAAAATAATTTATTCTTATCATAAAGATGCACTCAATTTTCAATCCGATTATTTTCTGGGACAAAAATTACTGGAAGAAATATATATATATATATATATATAATAAGATTGTATATGTGAAAGCACATTTTGTTAGTATGTCAACAAATATTAATATTTGCTATACCTGCAAGTTGAATTAATTTTAAACATTATAAAATGACGCAATAAGAAATCGTTACAAAATTGAATATTATTTCAATATGAAACAAGAATCTGATATTTTGTTTTTAAAGTAATTTGAATGATTTGATATATATATACAATAAAAAAATAATAAAAGTGAATAGTTTAATCTTGTTTTTGTACTTGATTGATATTAAAATTCTATGCATTTTTATTTGTTTTCATTTTGTTATGAACAAGATTATACCATACAATATCAAATTAAAACTAAAATACTAGAAAATCTTAATTACTTTCCTCTTAGCTCAAATATGAATACTTCCGAAACTGTTTACAAAGCGTTTGTATGACTTGCCATTCGAAAATACAGTCAACTTGATATCATGTTCTAAAAAGAAATATAAAGCCATTTCAGCCTTTAAAACCTTAGCATGATCTTTAAATAGTAATAGTGATATGAACTTTATTTTTATAGATCCACCAAAAATATTGTAAACTATTTAAAATGCGGTGTTTTATTACAGGTGTGTTTAATACAAAGCCGATATTTTTAAGACATTCAAGTTTTGGTAGATTAAATCATTCCATTATTGTAAATTTATATAATTCCCTATCCAAAAGTCCGTACGTTATATATATATATATAAAGTACGGACTTTTGGATAGGGAATTATATTAATTTACAATAATGGAATGTTTTAATTAATATATATATATATATTACATTTAAAATATTCAGATAAATTTCATTAAAAATAAGTGGACAAACAAAAGTGAAATAACTGGGGCTATTCATTTATAAATATTTATTTAAATTATTTATCAGTTAAGGTTTATATTCAACTGCGGAACAAATATTTACCTTTATTCTTTTTGTGCTTCAGAATAAAATTAAAGAAATCAGTTTAGTTTATTTTCATGGATACACCTTGATAAATTTATTTTAATATAAAGAAACTGCCCCTTTCTGATATCCGTTGTTTCAATAAATTTCAGAAAACTGCATTTGTTGTTGTTATTATTATACTCATTATCATTTTCTAAAAGAAACAAATTTTATAAAATAAATTATTATTTTACAAATTAAAATGTCTAAATGAACTGAAAAATTTCATACTTATTTAGTTGTTAAAAGGATGAACGTTAAAGATGAATAAAAGTACGGGATAATGAATTCAGGGATAATACTAGAACTCGTACATTGATAGACTGACGCATTCGCCATTTTTTAGACCACAAGACTAACTGACGATTTATTATTGGTGGTTTTTAGGCAATAAATTGCACGAAAAACTCCAGAAAAAGGCACCGCCTGTTTATATTTTCTTCTAATCCAGAAAGAAGGAAAAAGTGAATTATAAATTCCAGATGTAACTCGTGGATACCCGTAGCAGGAGCACAACTTTGTAGCGTGAGATTTACTCTATTTTGAACTTATTTATTTTATATTATTTATTTATTCATTTATTTATTTATTCATTTATTTATTTATCTTATTTATTTATTCATTTTAAAAGTTGTTTGAGAAATTTAATATAAATGTACTTTTTTTTTTTTTAAGTTATTGTTTTTAAATTCTTTTAAAATTAACTTTAAAATTACATTTCTTTTAAAGTGATGGGTTGCAGTTTTGAAAAAGTTTGCGATGATCTTAAAATTGCCAACTTGTTTGTTTCGTGATAAGAAGTTCTAGCTCACGTGATCTGTACAGACGTTTAAAGGTGATATCAACGCTAATCAGGTAACCTAGATTTTTCTACCTCCAACATTTTCCCAGATGAGCTAAATACTGGCAGACACTGCGCCAGCTCGTATCATATAGCAGCCTTAAGTAATACCACTGTAATGGCCTAAAGAAAGGTTTTGACAATTGTTTTCGGGTAGAAAGAAAGGTGATAGAGAATAATAGTTGGAGTAGTTATTTAGCATATATTTAAGTATATTACAAAAAAATTTTCTCGGAAAATATTACAAAATGGCGACACTGCTGTAATCCCTATTAATATGAAGCACGCACTATAACTGGCACAAATTTGAATCTGGGGGAAGAAAATCTATTTAATCTACATGAGTGTAGCTAATGAACCACGTAGAGGACTTTAGAAATATTGATTTTTATGTAATTGGCGAGTGTTTGAATAAAGTCGTTTAAATTTAACACAAACGAAAGAAAAAGTCAGTCATTTGTTAATTAATACTGCTTATATTAACTAATCAAAAATCTCCTACATGGTTCATTTTGAAATGTTTTTTCAAAGTTGTGGTTAAATTTTCAGATAAAAAGATTGAAAATCGATGCATTCATAAAGTTTTGAAGAATCGTATTTTGAGAAAAACGTGTTTGAAATTTTAAAAAGTGTTCGTGAACAAATGAAAAAAATTCTACTTTTTGAATTCCTTCTAACTATACCCAGACACTACGCTGTCGACAACTATGGAGGTTTTGGAGAAGTTACAATTCAAAAAGTGTTGATTTCTCAGCGGAATCAAGTTGGCGCTGGTAGACTGTTTTGGGTCATCCGAAGCGCGCTAAAGGAGGAGTTCGGAATTCCATAGATTATTTTATTTTTTCATATATTAGACATTTAGCCTCATATTCTAAAAGGTTAAAAATTTCAGAAAACAGTTTTTTTTTTAACTCTACAGTGATGCTACTCCTTAAATATGAATAATTTAATTACCCTACACTGTTAAAAATTTTCTCCTAGGTTGAACCAAAACATGGTACATTTTTGCTGCCACCATGCGATGGTGAAACCTTTTACCATTATTTGGTGCTTTACTAAACCAAGGTTTGGTACTTCATTAGCTACATCCATAAGACGGAGAAATTTTTTACCATAGTTTGGTGCTTTTTTTAAACAAGAAACGCCAAATCATAATAGAAGGTTTCACCATCGCATTTTGGCAGCAAAAATGTACCATGTTTTGGTTCAACCTAGCAAACTGAAGCTACTGTAGTACCAACATTTTTTTCAACCTTGAACTGAAATTTTTAAAAGTGTAATGTGTATAATACGTATTCATTATAACCATAATATACGTACCAAAATTTCTAATTAATTCTATAGCATTGTTATTGCCCCCCTTTATCTCACACCACTTTATTAGAAAAGTGTTTTTTATGCAATTATAACTATGTATTATAGAAAAGCACTCTTAAAAAAAGTCGTATAAAAAGATGTCGGGTACTAATAATGTTACACTCAATACTGTGTGCGTGGCTGCTTTATATGCTGCATTTGAGAGTATTTTTGTACGCCTGAGGAAGGGTTGTGCTTCGATTTTGGCCAGAAACAAATCTTGCAATTTTTGTCAATTTATAGTGCTACTTACAAAGGATTTTATCTATTTCATCACCAGTCCTCAGGTGTTTTTTTATTATTAAAGACATATCTGAAGCCTATTCTATACATTATACATTAATAAAACTTGGACAGTATATTTTTAAATAACCGGAAATATGGTTTCTACCTAAAGGAACTGTCCGATTTATATACATATGAAAACGCATTTCTCGTAAATCTCCCAAGATCATATAACTGGACATAGAAATTTCGGAAAGTCATAGTGTCCAGAAAGTATCAACGGTTCATGCCACTCCCGTAGCGAAATATAAAACGGATAGGTAAATACTTCATGAATTGGTATTATTATTTTACTGTGTGAAAAACTACGTAAAAATATTAAACAATTATACACAGTATAAAAAATATATCAATTTATCAAATGATAAAAAAAAAAATAATAGTAATAGTAAAAACAATACTAAATTTTATCCTAGAATACACACATTTTTTTATTAATATTTTAAATTTTTCTAGTGCATTAATACACTTACATTATTTTTTACCGATAACCACTTATTGCAAATGTAATAACACACAAGAACGTTTATCACCAACTTGCTTCCCATTTAAACTTATAAAGTAAATTTAAATGTTTCTCCAGAAATTAAAATTCCAAATAGCTTTCAGGATTTTAATGATGAGAAAGAAATGTAATTAAATTTAGTTGGCAGTTAATTACTCTGCAGTTAAACACTTAAATAATTTTTAAAACGCTTCAGCTGGTTTATTTTTCAAACGAACTACTTAATATTAACACCATCATTCTGTTTTAACAAAAGAGATTTTTAAATTTACTAATTGAGCTCAATTTGCTTTTCTTTAAATTAAAAAAAAAAGTTCAAAATCAACTCAGCGTAAAGTTACTAGTGTGGAAGAAAATGACAGAGACATTTATTTAAATATTCAAGCTTAAGTTTTATTTAATTAACTCAATTATCAGAAGAAGTGCATTTAAGATTTACGTTGAAGAAGAAAAATTGGAGATACTAAATACTTCTTTAAAAATCTTCTGCATTAAATAATTTCAATTGACTAAATTTAGTAATTTTGAATGCATTTAACCATATTTCTACTCTACACCATTTTCCTTTTGATAAAATTATTTTCCATGTGCGATGCCGGTATGTAATATAGAAGAATCTAATAATATATGTATATTTTTATAAAAGAATATTTCAAGCGGTAAAAAAAGAAAGTGTTTAAAATATTACGAGAAACTACAAAATAAAAACGTGGCACTAATTTGTTACAAAACATACAATGACACAATTTTAATTGAAATATTTATAATATCAATCTCACTTAGAAAACGTGCTTATATGTAAAATATGCTGCTGTTTTTTTTTTTGCCTACAAATATAACCCATGTGTAGTATCTGAAATAAATATAATTGCTTATACATTCTGATGTGTTTAATAGAAGAAAATATTGGAAAAAGTATTTGACTTCCTGTTGTTAATGGATTTAAGCGCTTTGAGAATTGAAGAACACAATTTGACCGATTTTTAAAAAAGTCGGGGTGTGTATGTTAAAAATAGCTTATATTAACTATAGCTCTAGCATTGTTGCACAAAATTTCTTAACATGTTATATTTAGTTGCACCTTGACACAAATCTGTCAGATTTTGATGCATGTCGCTATACAACGAACTAGTATTTCGGACTAGGCTTAGTTACGCGCTATGATCTTGCTGTAAGAATCCACACACGCACAAACGCCGAGGGCAAATAAGTCTCAGATATAGTTCTCTAGATCAGTCAATTGGTCTTAATCAACCAACCAACCTTGTAATAAAAGTTACTAAACATATTGTGATATCCCAGTAAGTTGCAATATGGCACTACGAGTCCGTAGTAAGCAGAACTGTTGCCTAGGTAACGATGTCAAGTAACCGCGCTCTCCTAAGAATGTACAGTGTAAGTAATGTCTTTGAGCTGGCGGTTATTCCGCTATGTAAATGTATGTAATAAATGTTTCGTGTTTAATGGAGCAGCTCAATTTTTGAAGTTATGATTCCACAAATCACTAAACTACAATAACATTTAAGTTTATTATATTTGTCGACGAACGTGAAAATATGTTTATAAAGTTGCAAAGAAGATGGTCGCTACAATGACGAATGAAGCCGAAGGTGAAACGTCATCGTCGCAACGACTGAGTCTAAAAGTGGTACGAATCGAGCTTTTCTCTCCGGATAGTGAAGTGCCTTAGAATATTTACCTTGAAAGTGCAGAATTTTACTTTTTGGCAAATGAAATAGTTGATGATAACAAAAAGAATAAAATCTTTTTGTAAAAAAATAAAAAACAACTACTATTCTAAGCGACTTCAAAAAGCAACTACTATTGTTGCACCTAAAACTATAAAATAATTTCCATCGCCAAACAACCTATAATACTACAATTAATCATAACTTTTAAAGTCGGTGCAAACTTAAATAAAATTTAATTTGTTTTTAGATCGGTAGCAACAAATGCTGTTATCTCGAATGATCCATTTTCATGTTTCCTTTATTATTTTATCTCTGTATACAATTGGTCCATTAGTAGCATCTACATAGAAAAGTGAACATTCTTCACAATACGGTATTTATGTTTCTACGAATTTAGAGTTTCATTTGCAAATTTGGTATAACTTTCATAACTATCATCCTTGGTGGCTTTTCGATTTGGCGATCAAAACGTAATGCAAAAATATACACGCAAGATGTATAATTTCATAATATATTTTGTACGAAGTATTCTTTCATAGTCTTGATTACTCTCTTGATTACTCTCCCAAAGAAATTAAATGTGTTTGCCAGATAATTTTGTGATTTATCTTTCACCAAGGACGTCAGATGCCAGCATATTCGCCAACATTTGCTGCTTACGAAATCTTATTTGTTTTCTTGAATCAAAATAGTTTTCGGCTGCGTTTTGCAGGTGACAATGTAAGATGTGTATTTTGAATAGGATTTGATTTTTGTTTTGAATAAAGGTATCAATTTTTATTTAATTTTGTGCCAACATCAAAAGTTATGATTAATTATAGTGTTATAGGTTGTTTGGGGAAGCAAATTATTTTATAATTTTAGGTGCAATAATAGTAGTTGCTTTTTGCAGTCGGTTCTATTTTTTTACAAAAAGATTTTATTTTTCTCTTTTCAGTGAAAACTTATTCATATAGCAGAACATCAGAAGACGTTCGACGGCGGTTTCACAAATCACAACTCCCAAGAAATGTGAAATAAATTGTTTATGTCACTGAAAAATGCATGAAATGTACCCAATGTGAACAAAAAAGTCACATCTCCATCTAGAAAGTTATCCACTCGAGAGACAGTTGTGCTAGTTTTATTCTAGTCAAGTTATTTTTAAGTTGACTTTTCTCAAATGCTGCATTTATAAGTTGTGTCACTTTTCTTGCTTTTATCGGATGTGAGCAAAAACTTATCTATTGAATGAACATACGTTAAAGTCTTTAGAAATGTAAAGAACGGATACACAGTATTCGTAACCAAAAATTCTGTTCGGCATATATATTGAACTTTACAGTGAATACGTGTCACCCGATGCGCTGGAAATTGCGCTGCGTAAAGTTCAAACAAAGAGCAAAATATGCATTGCAGCTGACGGACAGAAGTTTCAACATCGACACTTACGTACTGCTTTTACCAGTGTAGCTGCATGCGTTCAGCAGTTAGAGTGAGAACAGACTTTTGTGAGTGTCCTGTAATTTGTTTATATCTTAATGAAATCATAATGAAACCTATTTCAGGCCAAGATCATTACGACAACAAAAAAAGTACTAAAATTAAGTCTTCCATTACGAAGTTATAAGCTAACAAATTTCAACAACAACAATGCGACACATGGTTTGTGTTGAGAACCTCTTCCTTTATGAAGTCGGTTTAAAACTTCTATGCGTAAATTAATGTGACCGCTTAAAATATCCATACTTTGAATTTTACATAGCATAAATGTAACCCACTACGCTACAACATATGCAATGTCGTTCAAGTGTGCACAAAATAGGAAATTGTGAACAAACAAATGCACGTTTTAAGCGTTCTGTTTTTAGCATAATGTCTAAACTATCTTTTCGTACTAAATAGGTGATGCTCTGCAATTTTATAATTCACTTTTTTCCCCTGTCTTGAACCGTTTCCGAGATAGGAACGCTAACTTCACTGTTTTCCACCAGGTGGCGCTGTGGGTGGTTAAATCACGTAGCACATGTCTACTTTTCTATACCTAAATACCACTTTAATGACTATAGCTGCAGCTGTTTAGCAGTTAAAAGAGTCGGAACTGACTCTTGTGGGCACCTTGTATTTTTTTTTTATCGTAAAGATATTACAATGGAACCTATTTCAGACCACGACCTTTACAATAAAACAAAAAGTATCAAAATCAGATCATCCGTTCAGACGTTATGAGCTAACAAACAAAAACAAAAACAAAAAAACATACGCTTTGAATTGAGAACCGCCTCCTTTTTGAAGTCGGTTAATTAGAGCATCTCGTACAAAGTTATAAGCTTATAAACACCAACAACAACACATGTCTCGAATTAAGATCACCTTCCTTTCTGAAGTGGGTTGAAAACGACTTTGCGCTAATCGATGTGACCGCTTACAGTAACAGTACTTTGAACCACAGATTATACGTGTCATCCGCTACGCTGCAAATTGTGCCACGTAGTTCAAATGTGCACAGTGTAGGAAATAGCGAACAAACAACTGCACGTTTTAACCGTTCTATTTTTAGCAATAATGTCTAAAAACTGTCTTTTCGTAGCAAATCGATGATGCTCTACAACTTTGTAATTAACTTTTCTCCCATCTTGAAAGCTCAAGTGCGCATAATGTAAGAAATTGAGAACAAACAATTGCATGTTTTTAGCATAGCATTTTTAGCGTCAATGTCTAAACTATCTTTTTGTACTAAATCGATGATGCTCTGCAATTTTATAATTAACTTTTTCCCCCTGCCTTCAACCGTTTCCGAGATAAGAACGCTAGCATGAATGTCTAAACTATCTTTTTGTACTAAATCGGTGATACTCTTCAACTTTGTAGTTCACTTTTTTCTCTAGAACCGTTTTCGAGATAAGAACACTAACTCTGCTATTTTCCACCAGGTGGCGCTGCAGGCGGTTTAACCTTGTACTGCATGGCCACTTTGCTATACTTACATACCATTTTTATCACTATAGCTGCAGCCGTTTAGCAGTTAAAAGAGTTGGGACTGATTTTTTGGGCACCCTGTATTTTCTTTAGATCGTAAAGACATTACAATGAGACCTATTTCAGATCATGACCTTTCAACAAAACAAAAAGTATCAAAATCGGAGCCTCCGTTCAGAAGTTATGAGCTAACAAACAAACAAAAAAAACATACGTTTTGAATTGAGAACCTTCCTTCTTTTTTGAAGTCGGTTAAAAAATATTTTTTTAAGTACCTGTGGCACAAAAACTTTTTCCATTTTACGAGATTTAATTGTGCCACAAACCTTGAAAGAGATTACTTATGAAAGTCTGTTAGCTAAAGCAAATGGACATTTAGCCCCGGCACCAAGTGATCTAGTTTAACATTTTAAGTTTCATAAAAGAACTAGAAGACCTAGTGAATCAATTTCCAATTTTATAAAGGATTTACGGAAATTATCTGAATTACATAATTTTGGAGAGATACTTGAAAATCGTTTAATTGACCAGTTTGTTTTCGGAATACATGACGACAAACCACAGCAAAAGTTTTTAGATACTAGAAAATTAACCTTATCGGTGGCAATAGATATCGCTTTATCATTTGAATCAGCTACAGCTGGAATAAAGTCGCTACAGAACAAATTGCAATTGAATAAAATTACAAAAGAATTTCCTGTGACGAAGAATAATGTCATTCTGAAAGGGAAAAGCACCAAGCAGTTTCCATGTAAAGGCTGTTTTCGATGGTTAATGTAGCATGATCCGAATAATTGTCCGTTCAAACCATCTGGGTGCTTCATTTCCCGTAAGGTGGGACACCTACAAGTAGCTTGCCGCCTGAAAAAGTCCTCATATGTTCTTAAGAACAGCTACAGTAACAAGGACGGTAAAATCAAAGCTGTTCAGGAACATTTTTTAAATGATATGTCGAATGTTGACAAAAGTGAGTGTTTTACAAAAATTGTTTATATAAATAAGAAACCAGTGAAGTTTTAAATAGATACAGGGGCTGCCTGCACAATCATAAGTAAGTCTACCGCGGATACCTTCTTCTCAGGAAACGTACGCTTAATTAAATCTTCTACAAAGTTACATAGTTATACGAAACAAAGTTTAATTGTTTTCGGAGAACTTATAGCAAATGTTACTGTTGATAATATTCGTTTACCCAATTTGAAATTGTTAGTTATTAAACAGGAAGGCCCGAGTCTAATTCGCAAAACCTGGTTACAAGCATCTAAATAATTTTGGCCTAGTATTAACATGGTGAATAATTTGTCTAAAATGATTTAATAAATAAATTTCCTGAGGTATTTAATGACGGTATTGGTACCATTAAAGGACCACCAGTATCAGTAAATTTAAAGAAAGAAGCAAAACCAGTGTTTTTAAGTGCTCGGACAGTCCCCTTTGCTTTGAGAAAAGCTGTTAGATTGAATTAGATCCTTTAACACGTGAGAAAATATTAAGACCTGTAGTTTATTCAGAATGGGCCAGTCCTATAATAATTGTTCCTAAACGAAGTGGCTCGATAATAATCTGTGGTGATTACAGATCAACAGTGAATGAACAAAGAACATACAGAATGCACATACAGTTTTTTTTTTTTTTTTTTTTTTACCGAAAGCTTAAGATTTATTAGATAAACTATCGGGTGCTAAACATTTTACGATATTTAACTTGAAAGATGCTTACCTGCAATAACCAGTAGATATTGAAACTAGTAAATTATTAACTATTAATATTCATAGAGGGTTATATAATGTATCTATATTACCTTTTGGTGTAAAATTTGCATCAAAGAAAAATTGTGAATACTTAAAAAGGAACTTGATTTTGTATGTGTTTTTCTTGATGATGTTATAATTAGTGTTAAATCAGAACAAGAACACATGGAAAGTGTCATGTGTATTCTGAAATGCTTTTCTGAGCATGTTATTAAATTAAATAGAGATAAATTATATTCATGTTATCTGAAGTTTACTACTTAGGCCATAAATTTCAAAAGATGGCATTCAACCTATCCCGGAAAAAGTATCGGCTATTGTTAACGCCCCCACACCTACGAATGTTTCTCAATTGCGTTCATTTCTTGGTTTATTGTCTTATTATAGATTTTTATTCCTAATGTAGCTAAATTTTAGAACTCTCATATATATTGTTAGATATTGGCATGCAATGGTCATGGACAAAAATGCACGGAAGGGCATTTCAGAAAAAGATATTGTTTTATGTTGTGATGCTTCTGATTGTGCTCTAGGATGTGTTTAAAATCACATAATTAATAATTGTGATAAACATAGCTTATGCTTTCAAGACATTAAATAAATCAGAAAGAAATTATGCAGAAATCGAAAAAGAAGCATTATCTATAATTTTTCTTGTAACTAAACTTCACTAATATTTATGTGGTAAGAAATTTAAAATTGTGACTGACCATAAACACCTTCTTAGATTGTTTTCGCCATTAAAGAAACTTCCTGATACTTTATCACCCAGGATGTTGAGACGGTCTTTAATTTTAGAGGGTTATTGAATATAGGGAAGGGAAAAATAATAAAAATGCTGAAGCTTTAAGTCGATTACCTCTTCTAGAAACTATCAGCATAGATGAATCCCATAACCTCCCCCTCTCCCCCAAGATAATGTTTAATTCGAATGATGAAGATTGGTAACCTCTGAAACAATTTCTAAATGAACTCTGGAAAATCGTAACAAAACCAGTTTTGGATTGGGCTTTAAATGGGTGGCCTAAAATAAATAAATCTGTTGAATTTGAACCTTATTTCGGAAGGCGTGGTTCTATTTCTCGTTTAGAAAATTGTTTATTATGGGAACATAGAGTAATTATACCAGATCCAGGTCATGATGCTATGCTGAAATTATTACATTCTGTATATCAGGGTATATCTAGTATGAAAGCAAAAGCCAGAGGCGTTGTTTGGTGGACTAATATGGCTAAGGAAATTAAACACTTAGTTAATTCTTGCATACGCTGCCAAATATTTGCAAAAGATAATCCTAAGATAAAACCTTTAGAATGAAAATCAGGGAAAACATGGGAAAGGATTCATGTCGACCATGCAGGTCCGATCAAGGGTTAATATTTTTTGGTAGTGGTAGACACATATAGAAAATGGTTAGACGTACAGGTTGTACCGAATACGGAACTGAGAACAACCATAAATGCATTGAGAAATTTATTTTCAAACGTTGGGTTACAGATCGAGTTAGCCTCCGATAACGGTACGTCATTCACAGGGTACCAACTTTGAGAATTTCTCAAAATGAATGGAATAAAACACACGCTAATCCCTCCATTTCATCCAGCCTCCAACGTACAGGCTGAGAGATACGTACAAACGGTCAAACTTGCTCCGAAATAGCTTGATTCAACTGACATAACATTAGCTGTTTCTCGATTTTCATTAGCAAATCATACAACTACTCATGCAGTAACTGGCAAAACCTCGGTCGAATTAATGTTCGGTAGATAAATTAAAACAGTCTTTCATTTAGTATTTCCCTCAGAACATAAGTATATGGACCTCTCCATAAATATGAACTAAACGAATCAGTTTTTTTAATAAACTTTGGAAGAGGGGAAAAGTGGAAGTCAGGTAAATTTATAAAATTTTTATTAGCTGGTGAGTTTCAGTCGAAAGAAATGACGGAGTAATGTATAAACGTCATGTAAACCAATTACGATGTAAAAGAGAGATAAGTGAGGAAATGACACAAAAACGGAATGAAAACTTTCCTATGCATGTTAATAGCAAAGATTTTGATGTTAGCAAAGAATCATATTCAGATACGAGACCCATTGAACCCCACATGCCTAGAGAACGGAATATTAGTAAAAGTGATAATTTTTGTAGTTTTAATCAAAAACAACAATATAAATAAAAGCTAAAAAATTTCCATTGAAATTTCTTCAAAAATTAAAACTGTTACTTCTGGCTTCGGCAGCATCTTCCCTGCCTACGCTATATCGATTCTGGGTCCCTACTGTTTGTACTTACACCTTAACAAGCATTTCAATTTAGGTGCTAACTGGACGGTAAGTGGTGCTGCTATTATTAAAGACCTATGTATTCTGTATAAACATTTTTCGGATAGATTATCATCTTCACTCTATAAAAAAAAAAAAAAAGTCCACACCAGAAAAATTTTAATCAGTTAATTAAAATGGAAAATTGGGTTTCGAGGTACATCAGAAAAGGTCAAAACGATCTTCCACGCAAAATTCTGTAGCTCTGTCATCAAAGTAGTATTCTTTAGATCAACCTACATAGCGACCAACGCACCTCTAATTTTAACTTTGTTTTTGTCACTTTTTCATCACTTACGTTTTAGGATACTGTGAGGACAAAGAAAGATGTTCTTTTATCAGTTGGCACCTTTTCTATTAATTAATCAGGTTTACAGAAAAAAGAACTTTTTTTTTCAACTGCATGAAATTGTTTTGGTAAATTTTATGTTTTCGAGAATGCTGAATCCAAAAATGACTTCCATTTTTACCTATCACGAACGATTTTTTTGCAAAATAAAGAAGTGTGCTTAAAAAAAAAAATAAATAAATAAATAAATAAATAAAAACTTTAATTTTATTGCATTAAACTGGCCATATTCTTTTTCAGAATTAAGCAAAGAGTTCCTTTATGATATATTTAACATTATGTGCTCACTATTTTTGCCTGTGATATTTTTTTTTTTTTTTTTTTTTTTTTTTTGTTTAACTACCCACTCCTCTAAAAACACTCTTTCACTTTCTTTCTTAATACTGCGTCTACATCCCTCATGTTTTCAATTTTTCATTTTTTACTTCTACTTTTATAATATAGTTTTAAATTAAGAAAGAACTATTAAACATGCTTATATAATGAGTTATAGGATACCGATTGTTTCATAATTTCATGCAGAATTCAACTAGAAATGTGTATTTAGCAACTAAACTAAACGTAATAGAACATTTTTATTTTTATTTCTTTATTTATTTATTGTTTCATCGAGTACAAATCTGTAAGAAACAGTCAAAAAATTCTACACAATTTTTTGTTCGCAGACTTGTGTTATCTGCAAAAAGGGAGACATTTGCTTTTGGAGGATTGAGCCCACGCCCGGGTTATTAGCGTAATATTTTAACGAACTGAACTAATCTGCCACGGCACGTTATTTTACTTTTACATTCCTATCTTCTAGTCGGTCATTTTAGAAATTTATTGACACACACACACACACATCTTCCCTTATTATACATAGAGATGTATAGTTATAATAAAAAAAGTCAACCAGGAAAACAAATGTATAAGTAGGGGCATCGCCACATCCCTAGGAGGTGTAACGTCAGGGGCTGAAATATCCTAATATGGCTGTCTTTTAAAAGTATTCATCAACGTATTTTAAATGAATATTTCAAACATAGATCTGGGATTTATTTAAAGAAATCGTATATGTTTTTCTTTTAATAATAATAATTAGAAAAAAAAAATCTTAGAGAAAAATGTCCTCAGTTGTCGACACAAAATGGACTTCCTTTCAACATTTATTTTCATACTTATGTGTGATGAAAATAATCTGCATTACTGATAGAATATTATTTTAATTAATAGTTTATAATATGTGAATTTATTTAGAAAAATGTAGAATACAACTTTGTGTTTGCCAAGTTCTATTTTCACTTTTTCCAAAAAAGTCAATCGATCGCGTGGGAAGTTTTATTACACTTGTTTCATTTGTAAAAGAATATTAATATACGTATTGAAACTTTTAGAGAATGTATATAAAAAATAAATCGTAATGTAAATTTATGTAGCATGTAAACAAATGAGCACATTTATTTTCCTAGAAAAACTGTTGAAACTTTACGAAAAGTAATTTCATCACAAGAACTTCTGAGTTCTTTCAGTGTGTGCATCCAGGAAATTGATGTTTCAGATAACGATAGCTTCTTTAAATTTCTGTGAAATATGAAGAATATTATAAAAAAATATTTGTTATTTTTTAACTTTGTAATATGATAAGAAAATTAGTTACTTTTATGTAAAAAAAAATAACTGAGCATATTACATAAGCGTATAATCTTTCGAGCTAATTCAACTATTTATTAAATAATAATAATTTAACCATTTATAGTTATTTACTGTAAATTTATTGTATACTGTAATATGAAAATATTTGCATAATTTCTAATTGTGTTTGACAGCAAATTAAACACTAATAATAGTTAAGATGATAATAAAACATGCGATAAAGAGATTTTTTATTTTCATTTTGAGTAATCATTCATTCTAAAATGCACAACTTACATTAAATAAATTATTTTTCAACAAAATCATAAATCTCCTAATGACCAAATGAAAATTGTACATTAATAAATTTAAATTACTACTACTAGTTTCTTTTACTAGTAAACTCTGTATTTAATTTACATACGCGTAATAAATACCAATAACTATGCCTTATTTAATTTTGTTTTAAGAAATAAAATATTTCCAGCAATATAGATTTTTTACTTTTTCTTACACATATATGGTAGAGAAAGTACTGTTTTTGGGTCAAATATTCGAAAGTGAATTTTTGTAATATTTACACGTTTTGAGGTCACCTGAATCTAAAAGTCATGTTTTTAGCTGTTGGTCTCTGTGTGTGTGTCTGTCTGTGTGTCTGACTGTTATCCGCATATCTCAGAAAAAATATATATACATATATATGACAGAAAGTCCAAACATGGTACTCTAAATGTGTATGATATAGGAATGCTATACTAAACTTTTTGTTGAGATCAAACAAATGGTTTGTGTACAGGGACACCCAAGAGAATTCAAATACATTACGTTAATGGGGGAAATTACAGGTAAGTAGAGTTTAACATCTACACACGGCACTAAACCAGATGAAGGAATATATATATATATATATTATATACATAAAAACATATTTCGTGTAGAATATGATATAGAAGGCATTCTTTGTTCGTTTACAAGGCCACACAAAAGAACTAGATTATAGTGTGACGATGCTTAAAAATTGATGAAAGTGCATTTCAGGTTGTGCCGTGTTATTAATATAGGATTGTATTTATGTGCACCCTGTCGTGTGTACATAACCTTCAGAAGATATACGGGGTTGCCAATATTTAAGCCATAACATTGTTTTTTTATTGTTAGTAAAAGTGATTTACTATAATATTTGACCATGTCCAAGAAAGCTGCTCAGAAATTGAAATTAATTCCTAATATCCATACGGTAAATAATATATTTTTTAAGCTAAACATTCATTACTTTTTTTTTTTATTTTTTTTTTTTGTAAATTTACACATTTTGAGTCTTCCTGAATGCCGAAGTCAAATTTGAACGTTTGGTCTTTATCTGTATCTGTTAGAGTAAATTAAAAACTAAAAATTTCAGGAGATCCAAATGTTGTATTTTGAAGTTAATACGTTTGTTACTAGGAAACTTTGATCAAGATTGATAAGTTTCAAGGAATGTTGCGTGTGAAAGTTGTCTGTATAATTTTAAATTAACTTTTGAATTTAACAACAGATTTGAATTCTATATAAATGCAGGTACTGCCTGGATTCTGGAAATGCGAAATAATAATAATAAATAGTTCCAGATTTTTATATGGGTCTGGGCCCATTTAATACGATTCGGCTTGTGAGAGTTGTAATTTTTTTTATTCCGAAGTTTCTGAGTTCAAATTCTAGCTTGGCTTTTTGTTCTTGTAAAACGTAATTCAATAAAATCAATGAGTACATTACAAAGCCTTCATAGTTGCATCACTTCTTGGACTTCTGTACAAAACTATAGGATTACTATCGAATTTCGTAGAGTAACTTTTATACATAATAAAAATTCTATGCACTATCTAATTTGTGCTTCGAAATTATGCGATATATATTAAAAAATGCTGAATTATAATACACGCACACATACAAATATATATATATATGTGTGTTTGTGTAAATATATATATATATTTACTATTTTAAAATAATAATAATATAAATAACATACTTGAAATCAGTTTACATTTACGTGTACTAGCTACAGTTATATCTAAAGAAATTAAAATCTATTTTGATAATTATTCTATAAAAATAATATTAAATATTATAAAATCCTCTCAATTTGGATAACGAAACTTTTAATATATTTGTAATAGTTGCTGCATGCCTGTAAAAAAACTGTAACATATATATAATGTAACACATTTAATGTCTTTTTAAACTTATAATATAAACTTGTATACATTTTTCTATTTTGTAAATTAAGGAACTTTTTTAATTAATTACAAGGATAATGACATGTCAGGAACATTAAACTTTTACAGCTGTTGATTAAAGTGCATAACCTAAAAATATGTTGACAACAAAGCAATTTATAAAGCAACACTAATAAAAACAAAAAACAATGTTAAAATATTTTTATTTTAAACACTGTTTGAATATTTATCATTATCAGAATATTATAAAAAGTAGCCATAGGACTGGTAATGTATATTTTAACAATAAATATATTTTTGAGCATAATTAGTACAAAGTAATTTAATAGCAGGTCCTTTATATGTATTTCGAAACACTTGTCAAATACATTGAAATGTAAAAACAAATTAATATTCTAAATTTGTGTAATCAAATTTACGTAATCACCTGTTCTATAACAACATTAAAATGCATAAATGTATATAAAAAATAGAAAATATCATTTAGATGCCATAAAACAGTTAAAACAACATTTTTATAAAACAAGAAAGCCCATTTTGGATTTATGCACGTTTTTTATCAATAAATTTATTTCTAAATATTACTGTACTTTCTATTTTTAAAATAATTGTAGTTGTGTTATCATACTCGCATTTTTACTTCCATTACCCGACTACAATAGGTAATGGAAGTATTATATTCGGTCCAAAAATTATACATCAAGATTTCACCTGATTTACATGTTTTAAGGTTTCCTGAGTCCAAAAAAGTGATTTTTGGCAATTGGTCAGTATGTGCGTGTATGTAGTTGGAGAATTTTCTGAACATTATATCTATGGAACTAATAAAGATAGAGCTACTAAACTTAAAAAGAGCTACTAAACTACTAGAATTAAAGCAGGTCTGGTATACAGATGAATTTTCCAAATTTTGGTGAAAATTGAAAAACCGGAAGTTAGATATCCGAAACCGGATGTGGGGCTGTAAATCCGTATCTCAAAAACGGCTGTAACGATTTTCTTCAAAATTACTGTATAAACACTCTTTTAAATGTCCATCAAGTGCTTTCCTTTCAAAACGGCTGTATGATTTTTTCTTTTAACTTACCATATTAAACCTCTTTTAGATATGCTTTTGTATGTAATTGTTGTTTTCTGGTCAACTATTGTTCATGCAAAGTTTTGGTAAAAGTCAGTATCTGAAAAATGGTACTAACGTTTTTCTTGAAAATTGTTACATAAACTTATTTTCGATATTCTCTCTCGTGCTATATTTGGTTATCACAGGAAAATTGATAGAAAAACTGATCAGATAGATTGAAAAACTGATCAGAAAGATCAGTTTTAGATCTCAGAAATTGATGTTAAAAAAAAAAAAAAAAACTCTACAATTTTTTTTTTTTTTAATTTTTAACACGTTGTGTAAGCTCAGTTTTACATCTCTATACACCTGTATTAACTTTCTCTTACCGGAAAATTTTTAGGTGTCTATTTCATTAGGTCAATTCTATGTCTTCTGATCACATTATCTCCAAATGTGCATATAATACGTGTAGTAGTGGGTAATGGAAGCCGTGGTTATTTCACATCATATTATTTTTTTTTTTATAAGACAGTGCAAATGTGTTAGAAAAGGCAAAACATTTATGAAAAGCAGTGCAAATATGTAAAAAAAAAAAAAAAAAAAAAAAAGACTGTGCAAATATGTAAATACATTTGTATGCAATTTTTTACAAACTTTGCAAATTATTTTTAAGACGTTTTATTATTTATTTTTTCGTCGGTTGAAATCTGATCATTATTTGCAAATATATTTTTTCCACCTTTTATGATATTTGCATTTTTTTTTCATTAAACATACTCTGACTTTGTTTGGAAAAGGAACAAATATTGTAATAATGAAAATTTGAAATTTAATATTTACAAAAAAATTATACCGGTGCACTGTGCTAAAAATTAATTCTTCAAAACCTATACAGTATGCAGAAGATTAAATGTTTCAAATTAATATTTTTAGTTATTAGTCTTTAGAACGTATTCAGACAGTTCAAAAGTATCTATTTTTTAAACCTATTACCGTTTACTTTTCTCTGATTATTTAATTGTTAATTATAAACATTAAACATTATTGTTTGTAATCATAAGAATATAATAATACATAGATATTCAAAGAATATTTTCTGATCAAAAGCTACAATTATTTTCATTTGCACACATTTTAGGGAAAATGCTTAGCGTACGCTTAAAAATAAGGCTTCAGAATATCTCTCACATACATATTTTCCTTAATATATTGAAGATGTTTATTTGTAATATAAATATGAATTTCCAAATATTGTAATTCTAGTATTTATCAATGTAAAATCAATATATATGTGTATGTTTATGTATATATATATATATGTATGAATTCAAATATTTTCATAAAGCATTTCAGTTCATATTTCTATATTTGTTATATTTATTAAATATTTAAATGCATAATCAGACTTGTCTTAAGAATGTTTAGCATATGCTTTTTGTTTGAACGATAGAATAACTAATCAGAATTCTTTAAAACTACTTAAATGCAACATTACAATTCGTTATTTTTTTTTATTACTTACTTGTTATTTAAATTGTAATTTAGAAATCAAATATATCTTCAGTATAGACGGATGGGTGGTTGGATCGTTTTACGTCGCACTAATGCTGCGCAGATGGGCAATTGGCGGCGGCCTGGTACACACCCCTAGAGGTGGTCCGGAGACATGTCATTACAATTTTGACCCTCCACGGAAGGGATGGCTCTCCCGATTCGGTGACCCCTAGAGGTATACTTTTTACGGGAACATGGAGGACATTGCGGCCACGACATATTTTACGTGCACCAGCCACCATTAGTGTACACGACAGTCTTTGGCCAACTTGAGTACCGAACCAGCAATCTTCCAATTACGAGGCCGGCGCTCTACCGACTAGGCTATCAATATAGGCGGATAATAAATTTAAATTTTGAATTAAAATATTTATATATATTTCATATTTATAATAGATAGACAGGTATATATATATTTATATATATATATGTATAGATGGTATAAACATATAGATGTAGATCTTAAATATATATGTACGTATATATTTATTTACTTAAATACTTCTTTAAATCTAGTAAAATATATCAATTAATATGCTAGAAATAATACGTATAAGTGAAAAATATACATGTAATACATCAAACATGAAAAAAAAAATGCGATTTACATTAAATTCATATGTTATGTCCTAAATGACATTTTCTTTACTGTAATAACTATTTAATCAACAGTAAGCCAGATAATTTATTTCTCATGCATTTTATTAAATTTTAACTGTATGACTAATTTTCTAAACCTGAATATTTCTGAAAATATTAAATCCAACTTGAAGTTTATTAAAATGATTTATAAGTTAATTTCACGGAGCGTTAACTTCTCCTGACTTATTTAAATAAATAAATCAAGCACTTTGGAATAGTAAAGTTCGCGTCGAAGATGCCAAGCATTTTATTTAATTATCCAGTGTTGAACATGCAGCCAGATGTTACAGTCTCACATAAATGTGATAAATTCTAAGACATTATTTTGTTTGTTATGAAATAATTAGCGTTCTGTCATATAAATTTTATAATAATTAGAAGTTGATTTTACTAATTTCATATTTTCAAGTTTGAAAATATACACTAATTTTATTTTTACAAGGTAATTTATCTGTGAACCTTTTGCTATTAATTTACATTAAAATAAAAAATATATATATTTAAACGAATTTATTTATCTGTACGAATTTCAATTTCCTATTCTATTATTTTTAATTTTTTCTATATATATTAGAAGGAAGTACTGGATTCGTATAAATTTTCAGCTTCCGGTTTTCGACGCATTTATACGTTTTGAAAGTTCAAGAACACGATTTGACTATTCTTTAAATATCTGTCTGACCGTCTATCTGTCTGTGCGGGACAAACATTGTGTTACAACTGTTCTCAGGAACTACTGATGATTTCATATAATACAGAAACACAGATAACAGGCACATAAACTATAGAATTCCATAGGAATTTATATGTAGTTGCGCATTGGCGTAAATTAATGCCCATCAACTTTTGGTACAAATCGTTCAAGATATGGCGCTACTATATTTTGATTTTTTCCCATGTGAGTGAAGAATATGTCTCAGGTCCTATTTCGAATAATTAAACAAATTTCGATATGTAAGAGAAAAATTATGAAACATTGTACTTATTCTATTTGGGTGCATATCGACCGATAATTGGCGCTACTCTGCTGCAATTTCTCCTGGAATGGGATGATGTATCTAATATTGTGTTGCATATAATTGCACAAAACGTGGTACATAAGAAGGTCATTATGAAACATTTGGTTGATAAAATTTGGGTGCATACCGGCCGAGAGGTGGCGCTGCTGTTCTGCAAATTATCTTTTGAATAGGATCGCTAAATTTAAATTTCTATTACATTTAAATGCTCCAAATTTAATATGTGAAATAACCATTATGAAAATGAATTCTGACTTAATTTTTGTGTATATCAGGCAACAGGTGGGGCTCTATACTTAATTTCTCCGATTTTTTTTTTTTTTTCATTTCTTCGTCTTAGCATCTGTTGATTAAAGTTGCGTCAATCATTTATAGGAAAATATGCATTTTGAGCCGCTATGGCTGATATTTAATGCATGTTAATGTGATAAAAATTCATTAATCAGCGATCATTTTGTGATAGCCATAACATACTAGTTTTAATTTTAAATTGATTTTTTTTTTTTTTTTTTTTTTTTTGCCTTCGAGGGATCTTTATGCGCCTTAAAGCCCGAATTTTGAATTTTTGGTTAATTTTATTATAATTAAATAAAATATAAAAATGTTAACCACCTAATAGCTTTAAAATTAGACATTTAAATATTAGCTGTAATTTTATTGATGCGAAAAAAAATGTACGAGTTCATTTACTTTCGACATAAAAATAAATACATTTAATTAAACGTGAACAATAAAAAGTTATAAAAAGTTAAATTAGGCATGTCACAAGTATTGACGTCATTATAACTATAAAAATTGTATATATATTGATAAAGTGCTAATCTAGTTCTTGTAGTTCATTTGTTGTTTTAAAAGATTTTTTTTTAAGTACTATTATTTATATATTTACTGTCAAGTTGTTATTCAAAGACAATAGATCATAACGTCACATTCGGCTTCACACCGTTTCATCATTACTTTAAGAGCTATGGATCATAAATTTATTTTTTCAGTTTTATATATAGATCCTCCTTGATGATTTTTTAAACTTTACGCTGAAGTACATCTAACTTTAATTTAGCAATAGCTATTGTAAGTCAAATAGCGCATGAAAAATATAAATAAATTAAAAAATATTGCAAAAATAATAGTCACACGCATAAAGGATCTATTTTTATCTTAGTAGATAATTTTATTGGTGGGAGGGGGGGGGATACTGTTTTAAAAATAGAAAATTTATTTCAACAAGCACTATTTTAAATCTAAAAAAGAATAAAAAAAAAATAATAAACACAATATAAAGGATCGTTAAAAGTTAATGCAAAGGTACAACCGATAAAAGTATTAGCATAATACGTATTTAAAAAATCCCCTCTTTTTATACAAGAAAAATGATACTGCTTACATTTTTTGCGAGCAAAATTTGATTTAGTTCCTCTGGACCTATTTTCATCTTTTCTTCCACGAAATAGGCAAGCGAAAACTGTATGTAATTCCATAGCATCGATTCATATCCCAGGTAGCACATAACGTTGTTATAACGTTGTAAATAAGTCTGAATAGTGATAAATTAGTTATAACAACGTTAAAACAAAGCAACGTTAAGTGCTACTGGGGATACGCCTTTTTAAAAATTACTTTGGTATAGCTAAAGCATACGAGCCTCTTGACTGCTTTTATATTTTTGTTGTCATTTCAGCGATGAGTTAAAATAGGTATCGCACTTTTGTAAGTAAATATCTTGGCGAGAAATGTCCGAGCTACATCAGTGCCAAATTTCAAATTCCGCCAAGGGGTCTAAGCTGTTTCATTGCTTTGACACATCTTTTGTCAATTTTATTTTACATATTTACTTTCTCTTACCCGTAAGGTAGAGAAAGTATCGCTTTTGGGTCAAATTTTCGAAATTGAGTTTTTGCTATATTTACACGTTTTGAGGTCCCTTGAATCCAAAAATCAAGTTTTTAGCGGTTGGCGGGTGTGTGTATGTGTGTCTATATGTCTGTCTGTTATCAGCATATCTCAAAAACAAATCATAGCAGAAAGTCCAAATTTGGAATTCTAAATGTGTATCATATAGGGATGATACACAAAACTTTTCGTTGAGATCAAGCAAACGGTTCGTGTACAGGGGCATCCAAAAGAAATCAAATACATTATGGCTATGGAAAAATTGCTGGTAAGTACAATGTTACATCTACAGGCTGACTTAAACGACGTGAAAACAACAGAATTTATAATATGCTTAAAATCATGTTTTTTTAAAGATTGCTGTACGTAAACTATTCATTATTCATTTACAGGGCTACCCAAATTATTTGGATATATTGAGGCAATACTTGGAAATTGCTGGAATTTTAATTTATTTTGCGTTAGATGTTTTTCAGGTAAGAGTAAATTTCAGTACACAATATTATTTATAGTGCATATTGATTATGGACAATATATAAGGCTACTCAAAACTAAGCTAATCGTTCTTTTCTATTGAATGTAACTGATGGAAGTGCTTTGCTACACTTTATTAGGTCGACGAGCCCTATTCAGGAAGTAAAATTAGTTTTTTCTACGTATACTGTAAACAAAGTAATTTTTGAATTTTCAAATCTTGTTCTTTGCATAAAATCACGTTTCGGGTTGTCCTGATTACTAAAGTCCAATTTTTAGCAGTCGATCTGTATCCATATCTGTTATTATCAACATAATGTAAATCAAATAGCTTCAGGAAATCCAAATTTCGTATTTTGAAGTCCGTATTATGTTGCCACATAAGTTTGAAGGCATTAATAACAGTTTTGATATTTGTATACACTATAATTGAACGGGAGGTTGAAGGGGCACTACCCCTCCCCCCCCCCACAATATTGAATGCCAAATAAAACTGTTCCTGAACCTTTTTTAAATTAGTTAATTTGTAATGTAGATTATTATCTCACGCTATTGTTCTGAAGACTTCATATGCAATCTATCTTTATAATATTGAAATGTAGGGTAAAAGAAAGTCGTATGCCGGACACACCAGATTATTTTTTAATGAGAGAGGGGGGAAAAAATTAAAATTTGGTCTAACTAAGCAAAATGTCTCCATGTAAAATATTATGCGTTTTCCATTCTCTTTATTATTAGAAAGAAAACGATTAATCCTTTTCCTATATTCTTGTCATCTCTATAAATTAAATTATCCCGTTCCGAGACGTTGCAGTGAGGAATTTTCTGTCGAAGAGAGCGAGGGTCCGAAGTGCAATTTTTAAGTAATTTCAATGCATTTTCTTTCTAGTTTTAATTTGCAAAGCGGTATAATAGATAGTGGCCAGCGAAGCGGGCAAAATTGTATGCTTGTATTATGTAAATTAACAATAAATGTCCTTGGTGTTCTTAATGTCCCATTAATCATGCGCTACATACAAAGAAAAACCTGAATGACACAAGTGCCTGCCAAGCGCTTGTGAGTTAGTTTAATCATTTACCTTCAGTAATGCAGGAACGTGGCTTTGAAGCAGCAATCGTAGCTTACCGAGTGTCAAAAAGATGTGGAGGTACTGAAACAGATTGCTGACAGAAATTCTATGAGTAGTTGTCCATGTTCGTCGAAAAAAAAATATTAACATGACTGTCCGCACTGCTTCGAAAGGCCTTTTTTTTATAGCGTTAGTAATCCTGTGTTTTTTCATTACAGATCTGGCATTTTAATTCTTGTTTATAACATATAATGACTAGCATTTTGAGGTATAACATTGGTTGGCTGGCATTCTGGCTCTGATAACAGATCTGGTACGCCGTAACAATTTTCGACACGGACTCCGCATAACGTTGCAGAACGTCCACATAATGTTTCATCCGCATAACGTTTCAGAAATTCCAGTGATGTGACCACGTGCTCCTGAAAGGCTTCTTGTGTTGCTTTCAAATGATGAGGAACCCATTTCATGCAGATTTTCGGTGCTACAGCGTGTTTTGGATAGTGTCGGGAACTGCATCGACACGCAGGTTAAAATTTTTCGCTATGTTGGAAAGACCTCGACGTCTGTCTTGACGAATCAACTCATCCACTTTAGTGACAATGGCATCACGAACTCTTTTTGTAGCGCTAAGTCCTTCGTCATCTGCTAGTGACACTCAACATCCGCGAGAATGCTTGTACCACAGTTTCCATCACTCAGGAAAGAAGCATATCCTATAGGCATTAGCCTCTGAATTTTCGTTCCTCCACATTATTTTGCTGTAAGGAATCTTAATACTCTTCATTGTTTTTCGTTTCATGCTTCCATTACACAGTGTGAACATGAAATGCATTTTGAACTCAAATTTTATAAAACTTTAAAAGTATTTATTATAATTTTTTTCGGCTTGAAATTTCATTAAAAAAAAAAAAAAAAAAAAAAAAAAAAACAGATTTGGCATAACAGTCTTGAGTTGCTTATTTATTGAAAGCACTTGTTATATTATATCCCTATCAACTGATTTGAATGAGGAATTCATTCTATCACACTTTCCTTCATCTTCAAAACCTAATTTAAAGAAAAGAATTTTGTGACTTATATTCGTAATATTATACAAGATGAGATTTAATGACAGATTTAGATAAATTCTAGATTTCCGTTGAAAGTGTCTGTCAACTAATTCATAATAAAGCAGATAATATATGGTTACATTTTTCAAATTCGTAAATGTGTGAACAATATTTTTCTTATTTAACAAATATGAAGAGTAAAGATAAAAATCGTTTAATTTCTATAGTTCGTAAAAATAGCATATGCATGTCGAAAATCAGAAACCAAATTCAACGCCTACATTTCACAAAACTGGCGGAGATTTCATATTAATATTTTCTATAAATTGTTACGCAAATGAAATTTATTATGTATCTATATTTAAATATATTTGGGATTATACCAACTGCATATTATTACATATTTTTCATATTGAAATAAACAACTAAAATGATAGAAAATTTGTTTTTAAATTAATATTTTTTAATGAGATATGGCATGTATTTGCATTGAAGCGTCACAATTTTTTTTATATACATCCTTCTATAGCCTTCCTAACAGTGCTACATAGTGGTTTACTTGCACAAAAAATCATAGCTTCTCGTAATAAAATTTTTACACATGCCGTTTTATGAATTTTAACCAATTTTTGCTGAGATGAAGTCATGTAGGAAATCACAGAACAAGATATATAGCTGCGGTGTATGTCTTCCATGTATACACGAACTAAATTAGAATTATTTTCCATAATGGTTAACTGTCGTATTAATTTTGGTGCATTAATATGTCATACATTGTAAAAAAATCATGTAAGATTACAGGGAAAGCCCGGCAGCAGATATTCCAGACAAAGACCGTAAAAAAAAAACGTTTAGACCGTAAATTAAGTATATAATGACCTTAAATTATCTTACATGCCCGTAAGAATCTCTGCTGCCGAGCTTTTCCTGTAACCTTACGGGATTTTTTTTTTTTTTTTTTTTTTTTTTTTAACAACAGTATAAAAATTGAGATATAGTCTTCTTTGTCACCATGTAAATTACACATTGATAGTTTAATTTCTCGGCTGATATGCATCTCATTTGAATCAGAATAGCGTTATATAAGAAGCTGAGATATGGCTTTCTCTATATGGGGGAAATTGCAGCCCAGTAGGGCTACCAGTTAGGTGATTTGCACCAAAAAATGAAAGGATCAAATTATACCACGTTCAGACTAAATATAATGTTGCATCAAATTCTGTGGATTAGTTTTTGAGCTAGGTATGCTAGAAATCTTGACACACAAACAGAGAGAGAGAATTGCTTTCTAAAAATGGTCAAACAGTATTTTGAAGTTCTCAGAATGTCCAACATTCCTATAAATACCGCCTTTTTTCCCATTGAATATGGAAAAAGGTAACAATTTTTGTTACAAAGGACACTGGGGTTTCCCAAAATTTGAACTGTGCAACTAGGATTACATAAGAGCAAAAAGGTTGGAAAGTGCTGATCTAGGTCAGGTGTAGGTCTTTTCCTACTTCTGTAGGTGCTTCAAGATTTTGAGAATTTGAATCTTTACCAATTTTTTGCCAAGTGTTTTCGCCATTTCGCCAAGTCACTTTCATGTTCTTGTAAAATTATTTGTTTTTCAGCAATAGTTTTAACGCAGTAATAAGTTTAAAATTTTGCTAGAATGTTTAAAATATATCTCTAGTATTTTTCTTTAATATATTTATTTGTTTATTTATTTTGCATTTTTGAAACATATATAATAGGGCATCAATTTATTATTTTTTAAATATCATATATAAATTCGACAAAAAATCATCATACAAAATACATTTCCAAAATAAAATATAAAACTTATACCTATAAAATTACACCTATAAAATTATGTTATGTACAATGAGCTGTACAATAATTAAATTTATGTTAAAATTATATTTATTTCAAAATACAATATGAATATGCCTAATTATAAATAATCATTATGATCAATATCGACAAATCGATTCATACTATTTCCTTTATTTAATGTGAAATTGATGGATGTAACAACTTAAATATATTTTTTACTTTAACTCAATGCTAATGTCATAAATGTCTGTTAATGCATCTATTATGCATCAATCTATAAAAGGATGCCAATATATCTAAAGAAAATGAATACGAGAATAGATATATTGAAATGCCAATCATTTACCATTACTCTGTCAATTGAAATCGATATGTTTATTTTAACAAACAAATACTATGCTTCCATAAACCATTCTGAAACAACGGTTTGAAATCGATAATTTTATTGATAGATAATATGTGTTAAAGAAAAACTACAATGTCACATTTGTCTGTACGTGAAGTTATTGACGATACTAATTTACTGTTAAATTATCTATAATAAATACCAACTCAATTCAGTTTTCTAGATATATTTTTGTACACTATTATAAATAATTACACATATAGATTTGGTTATTGTTTAAACCATATGAATTATTATCAGTGATCTTTTCTGATTATTAAGTTATACTAAATTTCATATTTGATTACTAATAAAGAACAAATAATACATTTAAGAGTTTTGATTAATCTTAAATTATTTGAACTTGTATATGATATTATATTTTATTATTATGTTACGAGATGAATATATTTTTTATATAGAATATGTACCATTACAATTTTGAAACGTTATAAAATGAAAGGGAAATAAAAGTCAATTAATGACGTTAAATAATATTAACGGAAATCAAAATATAATATAATTTATAATATTTTCATCATTTTGATAAATAATGTGTTTTTTAGTTCATGAAAATAATAATAATAATAATAAATAAATAAATAATCACATGAGGCACACGAGATTGGCGTTAAAATTTCATTATAAATCAACCTTTGTATAAATCCTACAATTCATGTTTTTATGTACACTCCTGCTCAAAAGCTTACCAATGTTTTGCAAACGATCAGTTTATTTATTTATTTATTTATTTTTTAACTTAACTCTCGATGAAATATTTTCAAACATTCCGTATTTAAAGAACTCGGTCTGTTTTTTGTTTTTTTTTTTCCCCAGTAAAAATTGGTTTAAGGAGACCTGTAACACATTGAGCAAAATCAATAATGTTTGTAATCACCCTGTATCCTTAAGTGAACGAAATGAGCTGTAACATTAAGATGTGTTAATATACTCTCAGTACAATTTGTGGAAGAATTTGTGTAACGATAGTATATTAAATAACAGAGATATAATCATTTATTTTAAAACTGAAAAAAAAAAAAAAAAATTCCAATGTAGACAGATTTAACGAAAATTATTCCCCCTTTCAGTTAAGTTAAAAAAAAAAAATAATAATAATAATAATAAAAAACACTAGAGCAATATACTGCAATCGGAATACAAATATCTCAAATATATCATGGAATATGAACATTTCTATGAAAAACTTTGTCACTTTGCATGTATGAAAGATAGAAAAAAAATTATTACACATGTTGAAAGCTAGATATATTCGACAACTTTGACAAAAGTGCATTTGAATAGAGCAAAAATTAATCAAATTATCCGAAAAAGAAAGAGGTAGATTTTAGGTGTTTTCCAAGAGTTGAAATTTCATAAGGGGTTTTTCACATTCCACGTAATTAATTTTAAGATCGAATTATTTTAACCACTTAGCAAAAGTTCTTTTTTGTGAAAAACCCCTTATCATCTTACAAATTAACAAATTACCTTAGTAAATAAACAAATATATGTTAGAGTTACAAGCTTATAGAGTTATTTTTTACAAAAAAAAAAAAAAAAAAAAAAAAAAAAAACTTTTGAAACGTGGCTGAAATAAATGAATTTTTCAATTAATGAAGCAACATGTGAAAAAACCCTTAGGAAATTTCATCTTTTGGAAAATATCTAAAATCTAGCTCGTTCTTTTTCGGATAATTTTCTTAATTTTTACTCTATTTAATGCACTGTTGACAAAAATTGTCAAATATATCTAGATTTACACCTGTGCAATAGAGTTTATTTTATTTTATTTTATTTTATTTTTATTTTTCGCACATGCGCAGTTAAAGCATTTTTCATAAAAATGCTCATATTTCACGAGATATTTAAGATATTTGTATTCTGATTGCAGTATAATGTGTCAAAAGAGTTTTTTTTCTTTTTTCTTAATTTATCTGAAAGTGGGAATAATTTTCGTTTAAAATTCTGTATATTATAAATAAAAAACATGCTGATTTTTTTTTTTTTTGGAGTTTTAAAATAAATGCTTATATTTCCGTTATTTAATATTCTATCGTCACACAAAAGTATCCACAAATTGTACTGTGTGTACATTAACTTATCCAAAATTACAAATCATTTAGTTCACTTAACGATACAGGATAATCACAAATATTATTTATATTACTGAATTTGTTACCGGCCCCCTAAATGTTGTCTTAAACAAATCTTCACTGAAAAACATGAGTAAGAATCAATTCTTTGCATAACCAATGATTGAAAACATTTCATCGAGAGATAAATCTTTAAAGTGAAAAAAACTGATCGTTTGCAAATCTTGCTAAATTTTGAGGAGGTGTGTATGACAAATAAACAATAATTAACATTTGGTATATTTTTCGACTTGATTTCAAACATCCTTTAAATACAAAAAAACGTAATTTTTTGGTATTACTTTTTCCGGATATACACATTTATGCAAAATACCCTGAAATACTACTTTATTTTAGTCACCCATGCACATTGTTACATATTCCCTTTTGATACTTTTATTTCAATTCCATTTCTTGAAAGCAGCATTAGCATTATGTAAAAAATATTTTTGCTCTTGATTATCTTATAATATTCAGTTTTTAATGAAAGTGAGAATTTTCAATGCAGTCTTTAAAATTTTCTTTCGAATATATTATGATGTGAACATGCTATATTCTATCAAAAGGAAAACTTAAATCTCAAAAAAATTAATTATGTTACAATATAATTAATAGAAATGCATGCATTTTTCTTTTTAATCTTAGCTTAATCTTATTTTCTTTGGAAAACTATTCGAAAATTATGCTATAACCTGTTAATGCAAAATTTTACAATGCAACATTGATACTGTATTCCTGAATTAAATAATCTGTAATAACTTCACTCTAATTTTCAAAGATTAAAGATTCAATTATGGGTTGTAACATTTAAATGAGAGAATGCGTTAAATAAACAAAACGAAAATAGTAATTCCGGCAATTTTCCTCAGTTTTATGTCGTTTAAGGTAAAATAATTTATACCAAATATCTCAGCCTGAAAAGAAATTCAGTGTTTGTTTTTCTTCATCCAAGAAAAAAAATCATCTTTAAATATTCTGTACAAGATATTTGTAAGAATCATTTATGGATAATACCACGCATCTTTTCACAATTTATAAGACTTATACAGAAAATTTCATAAATTATGACATTACTATTTTTCAGTGTAAAATACCACGTAGAGGAACAATTTTTATGAGAAATCAGAGTACAGCATGAAAAAAAGAATGCTTGAAATAATTCGATTTCAATATTTTTAAGAGAATGCCTATTAATTTTAGATAATTCTAGTCTGCATTCAATGAAAAAGAATCCCAATATATGTATTCTCAAAAGATTATCTTATTTATTTTCATCTAAGGAAGAAAATGCATATTATCTATTGATAAAATACTTTTCTTATGATAAAAAATGTACCCGATTTTCATCATAACTGGTGTGTTAACTGGCGCTAGAGTGGTCTTAATGTGTACTTTTAATTCCACAAATGAAAAAAATTACGTTATTATTCTAAACAAAATTTTTTTATTGTGTGTATGATTAGCTATAGTGAGTTTCTTGAAAAATCTTAAAATAACTCTAAATGCTCATTGTATATAGGAAACTGTACAGCAGAGCTGCCACACGCAGTATTTATTATTATTATTATTATTTTCGTGCATCATATATTTCCAACCAAAACAATTTATATTTTAATTTTACAGGCAAATCTGCATTTTATTTATATAAATATAGTATAAATTTTATTTTACTAGAATAGTGGTAAGAAAAAAATATTAAAAAGTCGCCTGTGCCATCCCTGCTGTACAGAAATTTAGGAACAGTATTGCAATTTTTAGTGCTACCATTTTTTTTTTACTAATTACTCTGTGCTGCAAAATAATAATAATAATAATAATAAATAAATAAATAAAAATAAAATAAAAATTGAGCATTTATGCCATGCATGCTGATTCTTATATAAAATGACCTCCGAATGAATTCTTATATAAAATAAATCCGAATATGACCCACATTTTGCCCAATCACCCACCGTTTTCTCGAAACATCATCCCCTCACCCAATTTTTATCACTGTTTGGTAATTTTATGGCCATGAATTTGATTTGGAGAATGGAAAAAAAAATATTTTAACACTTAAATAGTACATATATATATATATATATCCCCAAATTTTCCTCTTGCTTCAAATGTTCATGTTTTAAAGGTTTTTCCTTCTGAATCGCCTAAGAAGATATTTCAAAGTTAAATTAGTCTCTTCTCTCCCTACAAATAAAATTTATAGCCATAAAAGTACCGAAAAATGATAGAAATAGGGGAAAGTCCCCAAAAAACGGTGGGTGATAGGATAAAATGGGTGTCATGTTATGATTCAGGAAGTCATTTTACCCAAGAATTTGCAAAAATGGTTTTGGGATCGATTTCCGTGCAGAGCTATGTTATTTGTTTTATTCCACTTAAAAACTAGGTTGAGGGAAAACTGAAGGCAGTAGCACATGTTTGCACCTTATGAAGAAAGGCTACGTCCTTTCGAAACCGGTTGTGTTGACTTAAAATTTATGGTGTGAAGAAGTTTTAATTTCTTTCTAAGGGAAAACTGCTTTTCAAAAATACGCATGTTAAAAAAATATGAACTTTTCTATCACTGATTAAACCTAATTGCGTAAAGTAGCAGAACCAAATAATGAGCATCGAATTTTTTTGTGGTTTAACATTACAGTATACCATAAAAGTTGTTTAAAAGAAGGTATAGATTTCATGAATTATTCTTAAAGAATTTCGCTTGTTTTGTGCAGCTCAAGATCAATGTGAAAAAAAAAAAAAAAGAAAGAAAGAAAAGAAACAGCTCTGTTGAGTTGTAAATAGCCTTATGGAAAAAACAAAAAAAAAAAGTGGAAATTACCACAATAATTAATAAGAAGAAATGAAGCAAATTAATTTTATCCTTGAATGCATGTATTTTGTTTTTAAATTTTAATATTTTTTTGTGTACGTACATTAGTACAATGCTACTTTTATTGTAAACAACTTTTTATTATTGCATTAACATGCATGCATGTTTATTATTAATTTACTTATCATTTACGCACAGAACGTAAATTTATAGTTTCTCAATAAATTAAAATTCCAAATAGCTTTCTGGATTTTAATGATGAGAAAGAAATGTAATTAAATTTAGCTGGCAGTTAATTACTCTTTTAGAATTATCTGCAGTTAAACACTTGGTAAATTTTTAATCTCTTCAGCTGGTTTATTTTTTAAACGAATTACTTAATATTAACACTATCATTTTATTTAACAAAAAAAATTTTATGTATAACTAATTAAGCGCAATTTGCTATTATTTGAATATAAATTTTTTTTTTTTTTTTTTTATCAACTCTGAGTAATGTTACTAATTTGGGAGAAAATGACAGAAACATTTATTTAAATATTCAATTTTAAGTTTTATTTTATTAAGTCAATTATCAAAAAAGTGCATTTAAGAGTTCCATGGGAGAAGAAAATATTTTCATACTAAAGAGTACTTAATTTTTTGTACTTTTAATAATTTTAATTAAAATAGAAAGACTCGGTTTAGTAATATTAAATGAATTAAATCATAATAATACTTATTACTTCCTTTCCTAAAATACATACATGTATGATATTTATGGGTAATTTTTATAGAGGAATGAATAATTAAAAAGTAAAAAAAAAAAAAAAACCTCTAAAATGACATTGGTGTGAAAAAGAAGGCGGGGTTAATAATACTACGGAATATTAATTAGTATGTTGGCAAGTATGCTTATTCTGAAGCATTTGAAACTCCACCTTCATTTCGCTCCACTTCATTTATGCCTAAAAATGCTGCGGGATAAATCACAATTTTGCTGTCCCTAATGATCTAAAATGCTATAGCAGTATAGCCAAATTTAGGAATTTCTATAATGAACAACCACGAACACTTTTAAAGGGTGATATTTAACATATCTAACAGACAAATACTATCATTCGAAGCGATCCAGGAAACGTAACAGTTAAAAATTTAACAGTGGATATTGAATAAAATAATTATAAGATAAAAAAAATTTTATAAACCATGTTTTTTAATTTTCTGTTGAATCATATAAACGCTACTGAAGGCAGCCGGAACCCCAGCAATTGGATAAAAGTATTAAAAAAATTCCTTGCTATCGTCTTTTTTTGAGCTATTATAAAAGTTTCAAATGGCTATCTAGCCGGAAAGTTAGTTAAAAGTTGATTGCAAGCTTTGTACTGGAAACGCTGCCGAAGGCAGCAGGGTCCCGAAGCAATTGGATAAAAATATTTTTAAAAAGCACTTTCACCGTATTCTGAACTGTTCCGAAAGTTTCAAATGTCTAGCTACTCGGGAAGTTAGTTAAATGAATTTTCTGTTGAATCATATGAACGCTGCCGAAGGCAGTAGGGACCTGAAACAGTTGACTAAAAGTATTAAAAAAATATATTGCCACCGTGTTCTGAGCTATCCTGAAAGTTTCAAATATCTAGCTAGTCGGGAAGTTAGTGAAAAATCGATTGCAAGCTTTGTACTGGTAACGCTGCTGAAGGCAGCAGGAACCCGAAACAGTTGGCTAAAGGTATTTAAAAAAATGCATTTTCACCGTGTTCTGAACTATTCTGAAAGTTTCAAATGTCTAGCTAGTCGGGAAGTTGGTTAAATAAATTTTCTGTCGAATCATATAAGCGCTGCCGTAGGCAGCGGGACTTGAAAAATTTGACTAAAATTATTAGAAAAATGTATTGTCACCGTGTTGTGAGCTGTCCTGAAAATTTCAAATGTCTAGCTAGTCGGAAAGTTAGTGAAAAATCGATTGCAAGCTTTGTACTGATATCGCTGCCGAGGGCAGCGGGAACCCGAAACAGTTGGCTAAAGGTTTTAAGAAAATGCATTTTCACCGTGTTCTGAACTATTCTGAAACTTTTAAATGTCTAGCTAGTCGGGATGTTAGTTAAATAAATTTTCTGTCGAATTATATAAGCGCTGCCGAAGGCAGCGGGACCTGAAATAGTTGACTAAAATTATTAGAAAAATGTATTGTCACCGTGTTGTGAGCTGTCCTAAAAGTTTCAAATGTCTAGCTAGTCGGAAAGTTAGTGAAAAATCGATTGCAAGCTTTGTACTGATAACGCTGCCGAAGGCAGCAGGAACCCGAAACAGTTGGCTAAAGGTTTTATGAAAATGCATTTTCACCATGTTCTGAACTATTCTGAAAGTTTCAAATGTCTAGCTAGTCGGGAAGTTGGTTAAATAAATTTTATGTCGAATCATATAAGCGCTGCCGAAGGCAGCGGGACTTGAAATAGCTAACTAAAATTATTAGAAAAATGTATTGTCACCGTGTTGTGAGCTGTCCTGAAAATTTCAAATGTCAAGCTAGTCGGAAAGTTAGTGAAAAATCGATTGCAAGCTTTGTACTGATAACGCTGCCGAAGGCAGCGGGAACCCGAAACAGTTGGCTAAAGGTTTTAAGAAAATGCATTTTCACCCTGTTCTGAACTATTCTGAAAGTTTCAAATGTCTAGCTATCCGGGAAGTTAGTTAAATAAATTTTCTGTCGAATCATATAAGCGCTGCCAAAGGCAACGGGACTTGAAATAGTTGACTAAAATTATTAGAAATATGTATTGTCACTGTGTTGTGAGCTGTCCTGAAAATTTCAAGTATCTAGCTAGTCGGGAAGTTAGTTAAAAATCGATTGCAAGATTTGTCCCTGACAAACACACAAACAAACCCACAAACAAACCCACAAACAAACACACAAGAATCGAAGTTAATAAATAAAAAACATGGTAAAAAATACCCCAGGTTTTTGGCAACACAGATAGTTTAGTAAAATTAAGTGGGACTGGCAAGAGTAAAACGTTGCCAACCCCTCTAAAAGTATAGATACCAATATTTTAATTTATTCTGGAATATTTTTAGTCACGCCTTAATTCCATACCACTTATATATTAAAAGTAATTTTTTTCCTAACACTTTTGCGACGGCATGTTTTTGTCTTACTCACAGTAAAATGCACCTGTAGGCGTTATTTGCCCAGGTTACAATATTTCAGAACAAAAATTTCTGTATTCACATGCATATTACATATAGATATACATTATAATTATATTCTTTCTAATCAAAGTATTTCAAACCGTCGTATATTTCATTGGAATAATATGAATATTGAGAATATACTTAAGAAATAAACAACATATAAATTCCAAGAGAAACTCCTAATGCTGGAGTTACAGATTCTTAAATCACGTGGATCTAAGCTAGCGGTCGCGAAAGTGATAATTTATCGAAGTTGTGCCTTGAAAACTATTTTTTCTATAAATAAAGGGGTGAGAAATAAAGACGGGACTAAAAATTAATACTCTGTAAATACTGAAAATGATGGCAATTATGCTAAAATGAATATCTAATTTGAAATAAGAAGAAAACAGAAAATGAGAAAAAAAGAAAAAAAAAATACTGACACCGGGTATGTTTTCCTAAAATAAAATGATATAATTTTCCAGTTTCTGTACGACTGTATCTCCTGAAGAATGCCGACATCGAAAATCATGAAAACGAGTTCACCGTATGTCTATGGTGAGCTTGTAATTTATTTTAACATGAGAGGTCATTCTTAGCTTCGTCTTTACTTTATTTCTACTTATTTTTACATTAAGGGCAATTTTTGTTTTTCTCATTTTATCGAAGTTATAGGTTTTTACTTAACTTAAGTTTTTTTTTTCCTTCATTCTGCGGATGTCATGGGTGGGGAAATGCGGATCGTAGTGGTCTGTTCCAATGCTCCACTCTTCGATTCGTGATAGATATTATTATTATTTTTATTTTTAATTTAGTTTATTTTAGTAAAATAAATACAGAGTTTGGACCAAAAAGTATCCATAGATATTTGAAAAATAATATTATGCCTCTAGAATTGTTTTTTATTAATAAATAAAAAATCTACTTTTTCCTCTATATCCTTTCATCTGCCCACATAAGTATCTACTACTAATTGAAATATTTCCGAAGTAGTTGATCATGCATAATTCATTTTCTGACGTAATTCAGATCTGAATTCGGTTTCTTTTCAGCTTGCAAATAAATGCAGTTTGGCACCCTGGTGTCGGATTTTTAATCTTATAGTATGGTATTACAATTTGCTAAAAACTTCTTTGTTTCCAGAAAATCACTTTAGAGAAAGTTGATTTTCACTCAGAACTGTTTCATTAAAAAAGTTGCATGTGTTTATACGTAACATAATTACAACCATTTTTTTTTTTTCTAATCTGGAATTTGGCTGCGATAGGAGGTTTGGCGAATTCAAGGATGAATCCGAGGCATTACCTGGCCTAAGGCTCCTATATATACGAGCTGGCGCATCAGGCATTTTGTTGCCTTAGGGTTGCCACATGTACCCAGAGCGTTTCTCTAATAAACAAACAACAAACATATTTTTTATCGTCTTACGTTACTTTAGAGTAACTTTTAGCTAAGTAAACTATGATATGGAAGTTTGTTTAGCGATAAACTGCTATAATCATTCAAGAAGTGGATATAAAGTGTTCACAGACATTCTATTACTGTGTAATTGAGTTTTGGCGACATTTTGTAAAAGAAACAAAAACTGCCCTAACAACACATCTTACCCCAGTACATCTACAGGATATCCTCAGAATAAAATGTCATCCTGAAAATGTACTGTGAAAAAAATGTGTTTTTAGGAATATTATTGTTGCTTATTGCTCTTATCTTGACCGGATTAGCTTCAGATAAGAATTTCTTAAAATCATTAGGGAAGCGATAAGGACGCCAAGCGCGAATGCTGTCCTCTTCGGAGGCAAAAAAATGGCGGTGATGCGCCGGCCTATTATTTTATTTAGGGGCTCTAATTTGGCCTCTAACATGTAAGCAAGAAGGACTTATGCTCGCGTGAGCCCTCACTCTTCATCATTTAAATTGCATCAAAAATTGATTTCTTATTTTAAATATGCCAAAAATGTCGAATAAAAGTTATCATGTTTATCTAAATATTTATATATATATATATATTTATTTATTTAAAGGGGACTAATGTGCAAGTTGTACCTGACGGGAATAAACTGAAAGTTGTACATGACGGGACTAATGTGAAAGTTGTACCTCACGGGACTAATGTGCAAGTTGCACCGAACGAACAAACTATTTCTTTCAACGAAAATGCCTACTAACCCTGGACGATAGGTCTAATATATCGTATTATATATCGTATTTATCGTAATTATATATCATATTATATTATTTATCGTAATATAACTCAATACTTATTTCGCTTCCTTCTTCGACTCGTTTTAATACGCATTTTTTATATGCATGAGCAGCCCCCGAAAAACAAAAACATTAAATCATTAAATTCATTTTTTTACTTATTTTTATTTCATATTATTTCACGCGCACTTTTTATTTCCTACTTCAAAATTATTAAAAAAAACATTTTCGATATCGCTTTTAACGATACTGATTATTATTAATTTTCTTTTCTTTTTCTTTCAATAATAATAATAAAAAAATAAAAATAAAAGATTTTGATGAAATTCTGGCAAAAGCAGAATTTAGTTTAGGACGGTGGACTATTATTATTATTTTTTTTCTTTTTTCAAATTATAGCATCGCTTTCAAATTATTCAATTATATTTTCGATAAATTTTATATTTCGACAAATGTCCAACTATCGAAATCGACAACGCAAAAATCCCAGATATAGACTAATAGGCCCTCAGTCCTAAAAAAAATAAAAAAAAACAGTTTTATAATAACCAGGGCATCTATTCTCCGACCAGACTATACGACTTCCGACTTTGGCAGTCGTTAATTTGATCACGTGACGTCACATTCCGACTTTTGATTTTACGACTGTCGTTATTTAAGGACGGTCGCTATGGGCAAATACCCAAGGCTATTTTCATTCCGGATTTTTTATTTTATTTCCCACCAGTAATTTTTTAATAGCAATATTATTAGTAGTTCTCTAGTAATGTTTAGTAATTAAATATATCCGAAAATACAATTCGTAATTACAGGTGGAAGATATAATAAAAAATTCGGAACGCATACACATCTGAATAACGTGCTCAATTTTAAGTGAACCATCTAAAACATCCATTTTTACTTTCTCATACCCATAAGGTAGAGAAAGTATTGTTTTTGGGTCAAATTTTTGAAAGCGAGATTTTGTTATATTTACATGTTTTGAGGTCCCATGAATACGAAAATCATGTTTTTAGCAAATGGTCTGTGTGTATGTCTGTGTGTGTGTCTGTTATCAGCATATCTCAAAAACAAATTACGGCAGAAAGTTCAAGCTTGGTATTCTATATGTGTATCATATACGGCTGCTACAGTAAGCTTTTCGTTAAGATCAAGCAAATGGTTCGTGTACAGGGTCAATCAAGAGAATTCTAATACATTACGTCTATGGAGGAAATTCCAGGTAAGTAGAGTTTAACGTCTGTAGACTGCACTAAACCAAATGAAACGAATATATATTTTTTGTAATAGAGATAGTTAACTGGGAAAAAAAAAATTATGCATGCAGGAGCCTCGCCTCCCCCCCCCATGGGGGGGAAGTCCCCCCTCGAGGGGAGTAAATTTTCATGATGGGCATCTTTCAAAAGAGCGCGCCAATACCTTTAAAACGAATGATTGAACCATCGATCTGCGATAATTTAAAACAAAGTTATGGATTTTTTTTACTTTTAACGAAAAAAAAAACTTAGAAAAAAAATCGTATTTTTTTTTTTTTTTTTAAATATTGAGAAAAAAATGGACTATTTTTGGATATTTGCTGCTATACTACTTCTCTAATACGGAAATCGTCTGCATTATCATAAAAGATAATTTTTTTAAATAATAATTTTAATAAATTATTTTTTAAAAACAGAATTATTTTTTAATAACCGAATTAAATTCTATATAAATGTAGGTGCATTAATGAAACGGGGGGCTGAGGGGGGCGGTAGCCTCCCCTCACACAGAACTAATTATCATATAAAACTCTTCCGAAGCCTCATTTGAATTGTTTAATATAGGTTTGCATTGCAGTACTCGTTATCATACCTCTTAAACTCCAACCTGCATTTATAGTATTCATTTTCAGGGTAAGAGAAAGTCGTGTGAGTGACACACCAGATTATTTTATTTGTTTATACGCGACTGCTTTTTGTTTTTTCTATCTAAATAACCCATGCCTAGTATATCACGAAAATTACTTTTACTTTTTTTCTAATCGCAATAGAAGAAATATATAGGGAGGCATACTATTGTAACAATCGCAGCTATCGTAGGTCACAAGTCGGTTCGTACACTCCGCAGCAAAAGTATCCGAGCACTAGAAATAATCCCTGTCTAAAAAAAGTACTTTTAATACCGCCTTGTTAAATAAATTCTTGTCGAATCATTGTCTTAGACAGATTAAGAACATGAATCAACAAGGATTTATTTAACAAAGCACTATTAAGTGTACTTTTTTAAAAGGGGATTATTGCTAGTGCTCGGATACTTTTGCTGCGGAGTGTACGAACTGACATGTTACCTACGCTAGCTGCGATTGTTACAATAGTATGCCTCCCATAACTGCTTTTTGTTTTTCTATATAAATAACCGATGGCTGGTATATGACGATAGTACCGATAATTATTTTTACTTTTTTCTGAATTCAATAGAAGAAAGTGTTGGATTCTTTAAAAATTTTAAATTATAGTTTCTGATGGATTCATTATTAACTAGCAGGCTACGCTCGCTTCGCTGGTCACTAAATTTAAATGAATTTTCAAAAGAATTGAATCACTATTTATTTTTTATATCACATTTTGGACTTTGTAACATAATTAAAAATGCCTTTTAAGGTGAAAAAGTCAAAAAACATATTACAAATTAAATGAAATTAAATATTTCTTCCGTTTTGTACTCGTTTTGCAACAATGCTCTATGGTCTTATGTGAATGATTCTCAAGAATGAATCAACAATTGTTTACAAATTTATTGGATTATGCATGGGAAATACGTACGTTGTAATTTAAGATTTGCTGCTCGTAGAACTTCAAAACTGATAATTTTTAAAAATGTATTCCTTATTCTTTAATATTAGACTGTTTTTTTGTTTAATATTAGATTCTTGTTTTAAGATAAAAGCAACCGAATGTTATCTAGTTGTGAAACTTTGCAACGTAATATCTTTTAATCTAATAACTTGACGTATATCGTGTCCTCACAGAAAAATGAACAGTTTTTAAAGCTCTTTTAAAAAAGTATATTATCTCTGCAGTATCTTTTTAAAAAATTCATCAGTTTTTAATTTAAAAAAATGTGGCCGACCTTTATCGAAATCAATTGAATGATATAGCGTTGTTAAACATTGGAACATAATATCTTTAAACCTAATTACTTGATGTATATAGTGTCCTCACAAAAAACGAACAGTTTTTAGAGTTTTTTAAAAAAAGTATAATATCTATACAGTATCTTTTTTAAAAATTCATCAGCTTTTACTTAAAAAAATGGCTGACTTTCATCACAAAAATATCTAAATCTAGATCAATCAAATATAGGAGTGGTCCGCCAGTATGTGTTCCGACAACAACCTCTTTGCTTTATTTTTATAGATGAGAGATCCAGATGACGGTTTGAATCTTTTTAGAAAAATTACATCTATGTTTATGCGGCAGAAATATCCTACCAATTATAAATCTATAACAAATAAACATAATTTCATAATATATATATATTTCATTTGACTATAATGTAATGATGTTTTTTCCTTATCGCTCAAAAACGGTGCATTTGTCTTGTTTTACTGCAATTTTAATATAGCAGCATAAGATATAATTTCATATAAATACAAAAATACGTTTTCGTTATCAATGTAACCTTTGTTTTCGTTACCTTCATAATAAAAAATAAATAAAAATGTTAAATTATTTAAGTTGAAAGATAACAGTTGTTTCTTTCTGTCCGTTATCGAATTGCACTGAAAAAAATAATATACCGCTTTCATCTAGAATGAATAATTGGTCATTTCCTAAATCCCTTAACTAGAAATATAGATTTCCGAATTATGCGCATAAGGCGTGCCAATAAACTGAATAGACGAAATGATCGAGAATTTCTAGTCTACATATTTCTAGATGGTAAAACAATATTATGAATATTCTGAATCATTTGTATGGCGAGAATTTCTCGCTTGATTATCTAGAATTTGGTTATAAACCAAGATTATAGTTGCTGAAATCCTCCTCTTGTGTTCACATTTATTTGGAGATATTTTCAAATAGGTTTGACCTCGATAATATACACAAAATCTCTAGAACTCTAATAGGGGTTTCTAGAACTCACTTTCAAAGGGGACTAGAATTTATAAGGATGATATTGAACTATGTTTTCTAGAGCCACAATTTAGATTCTAGATGTCAGTTACAGAATTTTTTCTCAGTCTGTCTACTATTTCAAAAAAAAAAAATGTTAAACTAATATCTGGGTTGTTCTAGTCTAAAATGATATACAAGAAGTCACGGGTTAGAACACATTTCTCTGACTACGGCTAGTGGATTTGTAGATTTTTAAATTTTTTTCTGCCGACATTGTGCCACAACCAACAAAGACCATATACAAAGACCCCAATGAATACTATTCTACCTTCAAACCTAGCAACTTAAGTTAGTGTAGGAATTAAATTAAAATATAGATTTTTTTAATCATCTAATAACTAATTATTAAACAAGTAAAAATTATTTCTAAAAATTGTACAGCTAGACATATAATTTTGAATTTAAAAATTAAAAATAATAATAAGTCACAAAATAGTACTCGAAGAAAAAAAGTTGGTTAAAAAAAATAATTGTAAAATCATATTTTATTGTACATATAACATATATTTTTGTGTGAAAAAATTCCTCGTGTCTCCTGTTTAAAGATACAAAACATATTATTTTTTTTCTATTTTATTTCGAAAATGTTAAACAATTATGTAAAAGTTTTATTCTTTTACTTATATTTATAACAAATTAAAATTAAAATTAAATAAAGATATAAGGTAAACGCACCAGTAGTGGACCCTGTACAAGTAGTGAACTCTTTTAATTTTAAACTCGGAAATAAGATACCTAAAAATTCTGAGAATTCGAGCAATGTCCAGGAAGGGAGTTATAATCATTTACTGTTAAACCCTTTATCTAAAAATAATTCCGGCCATTAGTTTTAAAATAATGTTAGTTTAACTGAAAAAAAATGCACTTTTTGTGATTTTGCCGTTTTCTTCATATCACTAAGGAATAAGGAAATGAAATTTTATTTGCTCGCTCTCTGCTTATTTTTAACTGATTTCTTCTACCTTTTGCTTTCATATGACTAAAATAAGTTTGCAGAATTCATTTATTGTGCTATTTTTAAAATCTTGTATTAACACATAGTATTTTTATGGGTGTCCACTACTGGTGCCAAAAAATTTCATCATGACAAATAGTGGACAGCCCTGTCCACTGCTGGCTCATGTGACTTTTAATGCCAGATCCAGTAGTGGACATAATTCTGTAATCTAGCAATTTTAGAGTTGAATTTTAAAGCAAAAATTCAAAGGGGTCCACTACTGGTGCGTTTACCTTATATATATATCTAAAATTCTTGAGCAAAAGTAAATGAAAGTAACCTGTTATATCATAATGTAAATTTGTTGAACATGTAAACAGATCACCCATTTACTTTCCTAGATTAGGTGCAGACACTTCATGAAAGGCGATTTCGCCAAAAAAATTTCTGAATGCATTTAATACGTGTATTCAGGAACTTTATGTTTACGATAAAAATTACTTCTTTAAAAGTCTATAGAATATGTTTATTATTATTATTATTATAAGAAACTTCTTATTTTAGAAAACTGTAACTTGAAAAACAATACATTTTGATTATTAAATAAATATCCTCCTACTATTTATCACAAAATACGCATGATACTGAACATTCTATATTAAAAATATATACTATGATCAATAATGACATATGGATTCATAATAGTTCCTTTACTCAGTATATAACTGATGAATACAGCATTTTAGCGATATTACTTCAATCTAATGCAATTGCCAGAAACATCTATTATTCATCAACCCATAACCAACTGTCAGTATCTCGATAAAATAATAAGCTAGTGATTATTCAAGAACAGATATATTGAAATGCTAGTCATTTTTCGTTATGATGTCTATTGAAATCGATACTTTTATTTAAATAAAGAGATAATATGCCTTTATGAATAATCATCAAACGCTTGTCCCAGTTGTTTAATATTAATAGCAGTTATTAGCACAATCAATGCAAGTGTGATACCTGATTTATAAACTAATGAAAAACCGTAATGTTTATTAACAGATCAAAGTAAATTAAATTATATTGTTAAGTCAGAAGATATATATTTGAATTAAAAAGTCTTAATTAAAAAAAAAATACATAAAAATAAAAAAATTACATAAAAATTTTATTAACTCTCGTGTGTTTTCATTACGTAAAAAATTGCTCATAAAAATTTTAAGGATTGAATTTGTAATATCATACTAAGTATGTTCGTAATTAAAAAATGTATGTAAATTAAATTAAATTTTATTTAATTACTAGGAAAAATAACACAACTAATCAATTTCTAAAAAAAGGTGATTGATATATATATATATATATATATATATATATATATATATATATATAACAATCAGTAGCAAGAGGTTATTTCAATAATATATAAACAATTTTACAACTGTTATTAGCTGAAGAATGTTTAAGAAATGAAACTGAAAGATATGTGAATATTTTCAGGAATATACACAAGAGTTCAAAATTTATTTTTATGATTTATGATTTTCAACTGGTATGTTTTTAAAGTTTTAATAAATAAAATATAATTTAACATAAAGGGTCAAAGACGTAATTATTCATTTTGTGTTAGAATGCATACATTTTCTTGTATTTTATAGAATATGCTTAATGTGAACCAATTCAATAGCGTTATTTTTCATAGAAAATGTCTTTTAAAAATTCAATAATACATAAGCACGCTTATCATTAATTTCTTCCCATTTAAAGGCAGAAAGTAAATTTAGTGTTTTGGTAAAAATTAATATTCCAAACAACTTTCAGGATTTTATTGATAAGAAAAATATACATAATTAAATTTAGTTGGTAGTTAATTAGGCTTTTAAGACATTCTGCAGTTAAACACTTGATAAAATTTTAAAGCACTTTAGCTTGTTCATTTATCAAACAAACTATTTAATATTAATACCATCATTCTATTCTAAAAATAAAAATTTTTAAATTACTGTAATTAAACGCAGTTTGCTATTTATTAAATACAAAAAAGAATGTTGAAAATCAACTTAGCATAATGTTACTCTTTTGGAATAAAATGGCGCAGACATTTATTTAAAAATATATTCAAGCTTGAGAGGTTTTTTTTTAATTATTATTATTATTAATTAGCTGAAGAAGTATAATTAAGAGTTGCATGGAGACTTCAAAAATTGTTGGTACTAAATAGTTCTTTAAAAAGATTGATACTAAATAGTTCTTTAAATAATTTAATGAAAGCAGAAAGCCTCAATTTAGTAATACTAAATGCATTCGATCGTATTTCTACTGTGCATTATTTTCTTTCATAAAATTAATTTATATGTAAAGTTCATTAATAACTTTCTATAGAAAAATATTTCAATATACGAATAAAATAAATATATTTCAGGCACAAGAGAAAGGATAACAGTTACCTAATAACGTGTACAATTTTAATTAAAACATCTACAGCATTCATTTCCTTTATATATATATATATATATATATATATATATTTGCTTATATGTAATAGCTTTTTGTTTTTCTACCTAAATGACGCATTTCTAATATCCGACGACAACTTCAGTAAATGTTTTTAACTTAATATTTAGTTAAAAGAAGAAAATATTTGATTCGTAAGACACGTTTGTTGAATTGACAAGTTTTGTTAGATCCCGAAGACGATTCGAACAACATTAGAAATTATTGGTTTATCAGTCTGCGTTTATGTATGAAGAAAAGATTCTCCCAAATACAGCTCGAAAGCTAATGCATAAAATTTCATAAATGTTTTTAATTAGCTGCACCTTGACATAAATTGGTGCCTATAAGTGTTGGGTGCATATCGCTTAACACGTGGCATTGTCGTCACTTTTTAACATAATTCTATACGTCAGCATAGGGCAAAATATACAAATGTAGACTTAACCAATCACTGTGAAATTCATATATATGCATGTATATGCATATATATATATATATATATATATATATGTATGTATACATATATGTATAATAGTAATAATCAACCAGTTTAAAAGTGTTGCATAAATAGAAGCATTGTTTCTTCCCCGGAGATGCTCAGTCTGCGTGTGTAAATTTTTAAAGAATTAATTTTATGAGTACTTTCATTTTAAAATTGATGATTAATGTGTGACTAAAAATTAATAAGAAATTTTTGTTCTAATGCGAAATAGTATCCTCAGAAAAAAGCACCAGGTCCGGATGGCATAGATCTGGTAATTTTAAAACTTTTTCATTACTTCATACACTAGATTTTATTTTGCTGGTTTAACTTACGCTTAATTTTTTAATACTTCTCTCGGGTGCTTCGTCATGGAAAGGTGACACAATTTATAAAGCAAACGAAATGTCCCTCTGAATCCAAGTCTTGCCGCTCGATACGTCTGCTTCCTATGTTAGGAAAACTATTTTTAAAAGAAATTGTATCCACCTCAAGCACTTATTTGATTGTAATAGCTTACTGCGTAAAAGGCAAACACGATTCAGAGAAGACAGATCATTTGAAATGATATTGAATGATGCTCTCTTTCAGCGCTGTCTCTCTTCCTGCGCCGCTGTTTACAACTCAGGAAATTATGCCACCCTCGTCTCTTTGAATATACAAGAAGCTTTTGACAATATAGAATCGTTCCATATTTTTAACACCCTTTAATCTGTGCAATGTCCAGGAATCATCGCTGAAGTTATCAGTTAGTACCTATCCAGCAGAAAAGTGATGATCAGCTGGGATTCATACTCCTCAGATCATACAGGAATAAAAGGCTGTCTGCAAGATTAATCCTTTGGTGCAGTTCTCTGGATATAAATCGCTAACGTCATTCTCGAAACTATTATCTCTAAAAGCTTTTAAATATTCATTTTTACTGATGACTTCCCGATAATCTTTTAGGGTAAAACAAGAAAGGATCTGGAACCTTATGCTTACGATGTTCTAACAACCTTCTGTCAATTGCACATTTTTCTACATCTCACACTTTTAGTCACAAGGAAACAGGTCCTTACTTTTCAGTTTCCTCTGGTTCTATAACGAAAATAGGTGATCAGAGTCAATGGAGTTAGTGTTTCCCATGTTGACAGATCACCACAATCTTAGAGAAACTATAGGTAAGAACTTTAACTAGATTCCTCATATTAAAAATTTAAAGATTATTTTATTAAACATTTATTATAATGCCATAAAACTCGCGGGTAACGATTGGGGAATAAAATCAAACATGTTGAATAACTGGTAACGAGTAATTGTAGAAATAATCATTACTTATGGGGCTGGAATATGGGGGAGGGAACTTTCAAAAACAGCTAAGCTTAAACTCTTTTCTCTTCAAAAAAAATACTTATTACAAATTTACAGAGGAAACAATAGATAAAAACTTTAACTGGATTGCACATATTAGAATTCTAAAGCTTAAATTATAAGACATTTATTGTAATTTTATAAAATTTGCGGGTAAATATTGGATAATAAAATTAAACATATTAATTATCTGGTAAGGCGTAATTGTAGAAAAAATCATTACTTATGGGTTATAGAACAATTTCCAGTGACGTACTGACGGTGATCACCAGTATTACACCTATCTATCTAACTGTTAAATGTGAATTTTTTAAAACAAATATTCTACCCAAACTACAGATCGGCTCCCCAAAATAAGCATTTCCGTAATTCAGAAATACTACAGAAAAGCTGCAGTTGGCAAATTAAACTTGAAGCAGATCCTTCGCATGCCTTATTCAACATTTCAAGTAATACTTTCTTTCTTTCTGCTCCAGTGGCGATGTATACTGACAGGTCAAAGATTGTTTCTGGAGTGGGCTCAGCTTTCTCTGTCCTCTCTCAGAGGGTCTTGATTCACCAGTGGACTCAAGACTGGAAGACTACAATACCGCATTTCAGGCCGATCTATTTGCATATATCAGGCTCTTTTGCGGTTTAATGCAATCAAGAATGGCGATCACCCAGTTCCAGTCTACAGTGACAGACTCTCAGCCCTATAGGCAATACATCCTCATCGGTCTACACATCCTCTTGTAATAAATATTGCAAAGCGGAAAATATTTCTTGGATTCACATTTTGGCATATCGACGGCAATAAAAAGGCTGAAGAATTGGCAAAAACCGCCACCCAAAGTCCGGCCATTGGTTTAATTTTTCCTCTATTTCTTTCTTTTTTTTTTAATCAAAAATATCTTTCTTAAAACCTCCAGCAAGAATGACTAGTTGTAAGAGATGCATCTAATAAAGGGCGCTAGTACTATGCCGTCACACATTCTGTTTTAAATGTATGATCTTTTTTTGTCTCGACCAATTTCAGCCTTTATGACGGGTCATGCACCCTTCAGAACTTACTTATATCATCCTCTCGCTGCGAGTGCGGGAGGAAAGTTCTCCTGAAAATACTTTCTTTGCATGCCCCCTCTCTACCCCTAATCATATGGCTAACCCTCCAACTAGACCCAATATAAAATAAATAAGTTTTGTTTTTGTAGGTAAATAAAGGTTCAGTGTCTCGTAAACAAAATACACATACAGATTATTTCGTTTATTTAACCCATTATCAGACAAATGCAATGATTACCTTCAACTTAATTTCAAATTACAATTACAAATTAGAAACTCTAAATTAAAAGAGATTTCAATTAATATTTTTAAACATGTATAATTATAATTTCTCACAGATTAATAAAAAATTATGCAAAGTACAAATGGATTTAAATTGTATGTATGTATGTATGTTTGAATTTATAATATCTTACACATATTTTTAAATACTTTATCAATAAAATAAAATTAAATAATCTTTTTTTTTTTTTTTTTTTTTTTTTTTTTCAATTTAAAACAATTTTATTGTTCATATGTAATTGTAAAAAAAAAAAAAAAAAAAAGAAAAAAAAAAGAAAAGAAAAGAAAAGAAAAATATTATTTATATATATATATATATATATATATATATTAGAATAATTGTGTTTTATCCCGGTAGCAAATTCGAAGTCGGCCTTATATTGTTAAAAAAAAAAAAATAAATAAAAATGAAAAATCAGTTTTGTTTACGTCTATTCATATAAAAACTAATTAATTTATTTAGTATTATCTTTCTCCGTATATAATTTATTCTTAATATTAATGTAAATGTTCACATACAATATATTTTGAAAGTTCTTTTAAATATAAATTAAAATATTCAAAATTTTTAATTTCTTATACTACGAAATGTAATGTTAACCTCACAAAATATTTCCATTTTGTTATAAAATATGGCACTCTTATTTCGGATAACTATTTTCATTCTATTTTTCCTTAAGTAAATGGTAGCTCAATAAAAATAGAATAATTATGTTTAAATTATTTACTAATTAATTATTCGCAAATAATTTTCTAATCTAATATATTCAATTTATTTTATAACTTTTGTAAATAAGTTCATTTGGAAAGTTTCTTAGATTTTTTTTTTTTTTTTTTTTTTTTTTTTTTAACAAACTTAACTTCTTAGACTACTGTAAGAACCCCAACTCCTAATTTAATTTGCCTGATGTGTTAGCATGGGATTTGTCGATTATAATTATTAGTGATTATTTTTCTTTGAATATTTATTTATTTATTAATGTATTAATTTCAGAAAAAAAAATCACAATTTATCACAAGATTTCAGTTGTAAATAAATTTATCAACGTTTATAAGTTTTCGGTATAGTTCAGCATTACTTTTTCTTGCGAATAGTATAGTATTTTTAAAAGGTTTTATTATGAGAGTATGTGGGTTTTTTTGGTTCATTAAAGAGAGAGAAATGTGGATTGTTCATATTTCTTTTAAACTTTCATGAATATTTCTGTTTTGGATTTCGTCAATAAATTTGGCATGATCATATGTTTTCATGCTTTCTGCAAGTTTGTAACTTTATTATATATATATATATATATATATATATGCGTGTGTAATATATTGCGTGCATTATGTGGTTGATAAAGCAAAAGTTTAAAACAACATAAATAAATATTTTCTTAATTATTATTATGTATTTAAATACTAAAGCATACTTGGTCAAAGGTCTGTTTTAAAACATTTTTAAAAAAGTACTTTATTAAAAAATCTTATTAAAATTGCATATCATATATATAATGCAATTGCATATGTAATATGTATACATATATACATACATATATATGTATATATATATATATATATATATATATACAAAAAAACATACGTATATCACATACAAATGATCGTTCTAGAGCAAACATTGAGCTTGTAAAATAAACATGAATCCATGTATATTTAGTTATTTCATACTCTTGTTACAAAAATGTCATTAATGATTTTCTTTAAAAGAAAGAAAGATAGAAAGAAACTGGGTTTGTATCTATATAGCATACTGATGATCTATAGCATACTGTTTGAATCTATATAGCGTACTTCCAAATACCCAAACGAGAATTTTAAAATCACATATAGATTTATCTCTGTACACAATAAATAATAAAGTAGTATTCGATTATTCAGACAGAGAAAAAAATTGATTTTTTGATCGTAGTAAGGAATATATATATATATATATATATATATATATAATGTAAATTTATTGAACATGTAAACAAATGAAACTTATTTATTTTTGATAAAATTTCTCAAAAGTATTATGGGAAGAAATTTCGTCAAACAAAATTCAGATTTTTTTTCTGCTTGTATTAAATTTCGATAACTATACCTTATTTAAATTTGCTCAAAAGACGAAATATTTTCTGTAGTATAGATTATTTTCAAAATTTATAGCACAAGGAATGGCATTTATTGATTATTGAAAAAAAATGTTGCTGAAATACTGACAAACAATATTATGAATAGTTGGATTTATTATACTTTTAAGTCAATTTTAAATTTACTATAAAAATATTAAAAATTAAGGACAATACGTGAAACACAATTTTACTGTCTAGGATGTGTATAGAAAATAGTAGGCTTTTTAAATATGAAATAAATTAAACAACTATAGTGATGTTGATTTTTACATACTTATGTATATCTAAACGGAAAATATATAGGCAGGTTTGCGCCTAATTATATAAAAATATGCTAATTACAATTTTAATGAATAATTAGTTTTCAATTACTTTTATGATTAAAAATATGAAATACCATAATTTTCGGTGCATAATTCGTAAATGGTATTTCTCCACCAAAAATGTTATTTAACAGGAAAATCGATATTTTTTCAACAAAACAGATTGTACAGTTTTGTACGGATTGCAGTTTTCTTTGTCAAATAAAATTTTTGATGCAAAACTGGCTTATCTAATCTACAGATTATGCATGCAAAATTACATGTAGATATAAAATTTAATTGTTTGCATATAAATAGGAAAAATTTGTTATTTAGATGTATTTTTAGTTGTATAAAAATAAATTCCTTCCCCATCTTCAGTTTATTTTTCTTATATATGACATAGATTTAGTACAAATGTCAACTGTGATAGCAATAGAACTAACGATTCTTTGCATTATTAATTTGAAATAAACATTTATTGCAATAATTTTCTACAATTACTGTTTGAAAAATATTTTTCAAAAGGGTGTCACTGGTTTTCTTTTCCAAAATGTAAATATTTCAAATGCTGTTTTCGATTTTATATTCAATAATTAAAAATTGTTAAAACATAAATTAACTTTTCTTATTTCTATAACAGATATGACATGATAAATACATTTTGAATAATAAATAATATAAACTTTTAAACAAATAAAATATATTTTGTATACCTGTACAAAATGTTTTAATTTAAAATAATTAAAACCACTCTTTATCAGGTTAATAAAAATAGGATATATTAGACCTAAAAACAGTGAAACACCAAAATTAAACCTGGTTCTGAATGTCCTGAATTAATTTTATAAGACTGGTAGTCTGTTGAAAACACAGAATTCAAATAATAATTCTGAGAAAAGAGTCAGCTAGTCATTTTTGTCTTCTAGAACTCTTATCATATCTTTAATAACTTTTTTTTTTTTTTTTTTTTTTTTGCTATAGGTATATAAAACTTTCTATCGCTAAAATCTATATTTCTGATTTTTTTTTTAATAGGAAAAAACTTTGATGTGCAAGGACAGTTATTTAAACAAAAGAAAACCTGATAAATTATCCAAGATACACAGATTTTAATTCAGCTTTATGTATATTATCATAATCATTTGCATATTGATGAAATACATTTTAAAAGTAAAGATATTTTTATAATATTTACTTGTAAAACTATTCATTCTTGTTCTTTATCCCTCTGTTGATGCATTTGTATTGGGTGTGTGCAAAAGTTCTACCAGTTTTTATTAGCCAGAAAGAAGGGCAAATAAATGAAAATGAACAGTGCCTATTATCGTGCATAGTCCCAATTGCTATCTATGAACTCTTGCCATCTTTTTCGTAGGAGATGAATCCCTCGGCGGTAAAATTCCAGCGGTTTCGAGTCAAAAAAGTCTTGGATTCGCTCTCTCTGGGTATGTTTAAAAGGTAATATGCCACTCTCTAAGAATCAGATTTCAGTCTGCATATTTTAGGGAGTAGATTTTTAAAGGAAATGAAATAAATTTTAAAAATATACAAAAAATGTTTCAGTTAGAGATAATTGTTCATCAGGTGGACAAAAGTAGGAAGTATTAAGCGTAAAGGCAGCAAAGCAGCTATACAGACAAAAAGAAGAGTAAAAGGAATATATATTTTCCTAAGATCTACAGAACAATGAAAACGAAATTAAAAGAAATTAAATAACAAGTATTTTAAAATGAGTTACAGTAATAACAACTTCTTCCTGCTTAGTCTGAAGACCAAGTTCATTTTTTTTTTTTTTTTTTTTTTTTTTAGGACTGAGGGCCTCTTAGTCTCATACAGCGATTTTTGCGCTGTCTTTTTCGATAGTTGGACATTTGTCGAAATCATTTTTCGATAGTTGGACATTTATCGAAATCTAAAATTTATCGAAAATATAATTGAATAATTTGAAAGCGATATTATAATTGGGAAGAAAAAAAAAACTAATAGTCATCCGACCTAAACTAAATTCTGCTTTTGCCAGAATTTCATCATTTTTTTTTTTTTTTTTTTTTTTTTTTTGAAAGAAAAAGAAAAGAAAATTAATAATAATCAGTATCGTTACAAGAGATATCGAAAACGTTTTTTTTAATAATTTTGAATTAGGAAATAAATAGTGCGCGTGCAATAATATGAAATAAAAATAAATAAAAATATGAATTTAATGATTTGATTTTTATATAAAACACGATCGCGTGCTATCTTAAAAAGTAGATGTAAAATTTGAAGTTTAATTTTCTTGGCAACAATTATAAATTAAAATAAATAATTTAATGAAAGTTTAGAAGTTAGAATTTCTAATTTTAAGTTTTTTTTTTTTTTCTTTTTTTTTTTTTTTTTTTTTTTTTTTTAATATGATCCACGTTATTTTTTTAATAATGTTTAGTTAGAAGACAATTTTTAGTTCTTATTCTTAAATAACTAAGAAGCAAGAAGCTTAAACGAAAAGATTTTAAATTTAAAAGAAAAGCGTGAATATTTAGCAAAGCACTGATGATTTTCCTCAAAGAAGAGCGCATCTAAACTTGGGATATGTTTAATTTATTTTGAAGGAACAATCAAATAAGTACTATCTGGTAAACATTAATTAATATTGTTTTTTCAGTTTCTTTTTTTTTTTTTTTTTTTTTAGGACTGAGGGCCTCTTAGTCTCATACAGCGATTTTTGCGCTGTCTTTTTCGATAGTTGGACATTTGTCGAAATCATTTTTCGATAGTTGGACATTTATCGAAATCTAAAATTTATCGAAAATATAATTGAATAATTTGAAAGCGATATTATAATTGGGAAGAAAAAAAAACTAATAGTCATCCGACCTAAACTAAATTCTGCTTTTGCCAGAATTTCATAATTTTTTTTTTTTTTTTTTTTTTTTGAAAGAAAAAGAAAAGAAAATTAATAATAATCAGTATCCTTACAAGAGATATCGAAAACGTTTTTTTTTAATAATTTTGAATTAGGAAATAAATAGTGCGCGTGCAATAATATGAAATAAAAATAAATAAAAATATGAATTTAATGATTTGATTTTTATATAAAACACGATCGCGTGCTATCTTAAAAAGTAGATGTAAAATTTGAAGTTTAATTTTCTTGGCAACAATTATAAATTAAAATAAATAATTTAATGAAAGTTTAGAAGTTAGAATTTCTAATTTTTTTGAGTTTATATATATATATATATATATATATATATATATATATATATATGATCCACGTTATTTTTTTAATAATGTTTAGTTAAAAGACAATTTTTAGTTCTTAATCTTAAATAACTAAGAAGCAAGAAGCTTAAACGAAAAGATTTTAAATTTAAAAGAAAAGCGTGAATATTTAGCAAAGCACTGATGATTTTCCTCAAAGAAGAGCGCATCTAAACTTGGGATATGTTTAATTTATTTTGAAGGAACAATCAAATAAGTACTATCTGGTAAACATTAATTAATATTGTTTTTTCAGTTTTTTATTTTTTTATTTTTTTTGCTCTTGGCAAGTGACTACAATTTTGAAATTACACGGCGGTTACAGTTAATGAATAAACTTGGTAGTGATCTTTATATGTTCTGTGTATATATCGAAATACTATAGCAAATCAGTTTATAAATAGTTTTGCTGCGTAAATTAGAAATGTTCAAGAGGCCGAAACATGTAAATACCAGATCAAAGGAGAAAACGAAGGATATTTTTAAGATACATCCAACATTTAGCTTTCATTCCGAGTTGTTTTAGTGTTTCAGAAAATATCGTAAGGAAAAGTTCTTCCTACAGCCGCACTATTTCTGTAGGCTGCCATTTCTAAGTTAGATAGCAGATCAAATTTATAAGTAAACTATAGGTTGAATCGAGTTTTACTCTCTTAAAATGAAAGAAAGAAAATAACTCAACATGAGTGATTTTTCATACATTTGCCTAGAAGAAATGATCCCTCTCATCTTAAGTTAAATTTAGTAAATTGAATGAGTTAACATAATGCACTGAAACTTGAGTTATTTATTGTATTTGAGTAATTAATTTAATTAACTAATGATTGTAATCCAAAATATTTTTAATAAACTGGATCATTTTACAATGACATTACCCGTTGTACCTGCGTGCTACTGAAGATGTGCATTTTAACAAGAGTAATGTTGTCAATTACAAAAGGTTAAATGAGCAGATATGACTCCTCGAGTATCGATAAATATCGATAATTCAAGTTTGCCTATATAAAAACTTACTAATTAGCTCAAAGGATCGCTTTTTTAACTCAGGTAGATTAAATATATATATATATATATATATAATTGGTATTGTGAATTAACTCATTTATTAATTGGTCGATAAATATGTTTTTAAAATTAATTTAAAATTTTCATGTTACCGGAACTTGAAAATAAGATAGCGATTTAAATTGACAAACAAATATCCATCCAAAATATTTCTATGGTAAGTTGTCCATCTTTGACTTGAAATGGCCCAGTATTTATGAAGTTTTAGCAAAGATAAATTTTAAAATAGTCGCATGAGTTTAAGTGTCCTCCATTCTGAAACAAAATGGTGGGCAACTGACGATAAAAAAAAAAAAAAAAAAAAAGATAAATAAACTAACTGATAAAAAAAAGTCAATTAAAGAAAAAAAACTGAAAATGTACATTAAAAACGAAATATTAAGTGATGGAGCATAGACAGTATCTAAGCAAACACAAGTAATTGCTAATTTGCGTTGTATTTCGCTTTCACTTAATTTTTTTCTGGTGAAAAATCTTTATGCTTATATATTTACTCAAAACAATTGTAGCGTGTTTCTCAATTTGTATTTTTGCTTACAAACCTGTATTAATTTTTAAAATGATATAACAAAATACATAAATTTGGCTTTTTTTTTTTTTTTTCTTATAGATACCATCGTCATTGCTAAGTTTGTTGTACCGTAAAATAATTTCAAGTAATCATCTTTGTAAAAATTCGTAGCGCCCAGTCATTAAATAAATAAATAAATAAATAAATAAATAAAAATAAACTACTCAATCTGCTGCTCCTCTTCTTAGCTTCATAACCAATTTTTCGATAGTAATAGTTTCATTATAGAAACAATTTTGAAAATCTAGATCGGGACGGTAGACTGGATGATCTAATATTTCACATATTATGGAACATATTATGGAATTGCTTTGTACGTAGGTAAACTGATTGCATTACCGTAAAAATAAATTAAAGAAATCATCTTTGTAAAAATCGGTAGCTCCCGGTCCTTTAAAAGAATGCTACAAAATCTGCTGCACCTCTTCTTAGCTTTGCAACCAATTTCTCGATAGTATTAACTTCATTACTGAAACATAATTGAAGATCAAGATTGGGACGGTAGACTGAATGATCCAATCTATCACCTATAATAGCCCGAACGGCTTCGTAGGTAAGAGAATTGCATTATCGTAAAAAATAAATAAATAAAATAAAATAAAACAAAATAAAAAAACTCAGAAGCTGTGGTATCTGGCATTCAATTGTGCACTTTTGTTTGAGACAGGTTTCCTTACTGTAATGTCGGTTCCTGAAGTAAATAAATCAAATGAAATGTTACCTCTCACGTCTCAGCTCAGTAAACTGTTAGCCATAACTGTTAGCCGCATTTTCAATGCAAGTGAGTTAAGATGTTTTCTCATCATTGCGGTATCGCCTTCAAAATAATGAAGAGGTGTAGCAAGCTCTGAAGTATTTCTTTACATCGCAAGGCACCGATTTTATCTCTAAGAATGTTTTCTTTAAAATTCTCATGCTATGACAAATATGTAAATCTCTTTGGCAGGCTGTGTTCAAAATTATTCAATAGTTTGTAATTTGTTATCACACTGTATGTTTCCATTTTTAATAAAACTTACTTGTGGGAAAGTATTATAAAACTTACATGCAAACTGTCTCTCAGAAATTTAATAGTACAACATTTTGAACGATAATTTCTTTTTTTCCCTCGAAAAGAAAATTTGTTATTTTCAAACTGTTATTTAGAACATTTACAAATTACAAAAAAAAATTAATGAGGCTTATTAGTAGATAACATTAGTAGGAAATAAATGGGAACTGCTTAACAGCCAGATTCAAATAAATTTCTAAACACTTTTTCAAATTAATAATTATAAAAAATAAAATAAAATAAACAAATAAATAAATAAATAAAAGTAGTTTTAATCGTTTATTATGTGTCAAATTAGAATTTTTTTCAAGTTTAAAAAGTTTCACTTACTAATAAATAGTTTCTTTTTGTTATCTAAAAAATACAGATATAGACATTTATTTTTACTTATTAAATGGTAATGAATTTGCATACTATCTTCAACTGGCAGAAATTAAGCGGCAGAAATTAGTTTTAATACGCATTTAGATTCTTTATATTACTACTTATTTGTTTATGCTTGAGAAATGAAGTAGAAATTAATATACATATTAAATTAAAGTGTTTTAAATCATAGAGTCAAAAATAATTTTAATGCTTAATTGCTTTTTGAGAATATAAAGTAAAGCTTTTTGAGAAAATAAAGCAAATCTTTTCAAATATATACAATTAAAATTTTCTTAAAAATTATTAATAGAGGATTATTATAACTTATTTAATATATTTTCTAGTGTAATTTCGATTTAAAATCCTTAAACCAAGCTATATAATTTTGTTTAGAATGTATAGAATATGCGAAATAAAATATTTAGAATCAGATTTAAAATTGCAATATTTACCCATATTATCCATAAACAAATTTATTTTTGGTCAAAGTTTATTTTTTTTTTGTACATTTTTTTGTGATTTATATACATTAGGATGTCTCTTAAATGAAGGGGGAATTTTTTTTTTTTTTTTTTTTTTTTTTTTGTGTGTGTGTGTGTGTGTGTTTTCTTTTTTGAAATCTGATACGAATACACTCTATTTTTTTTTTTTTTTCTATTTGACCTTAGGCACGTTTTAGGAAAATACCAACTCTCTGGAATAATGAAAACACGTGCCGAATTGTTGAGAAAATCCTAATATCTATATTTAGGAAGATATATTATATTAGAAAAACCCTAATATGATATCTATGTTAGGTTTTTCCCGTCGATTCGGCACGTGTTAACATTATCCCCGAGAGCTGACATTTTTCTAAAATGTATTTATGGTCAAATAGAAAGAATTAGAGAGTATTCGTATCGAGTTTCAATAAATAAATAAATAAAATAAAAAATAAAAATTTCCCCTCTCTTAAGGGAAACCCTAATATACATATTTAAATATATTTTGCTTACCCATTATTTTTTGTGCAGAATCGCTTAATTATATTCTCGTTTTCGTAATACACGATTTATCTGTATTTCTCGAATATTACAACAAAGGAAATGTAAACTTCAAAATCAAGTTTTTTTTTTTTTTCTTTTTTTTTTTTTTTTTTTTTTTTTCGTTACTCATATTTAACTTGAACGTCAATAATTTTTTTTCTTAATTAAACACGAGTTTTCTTAATTAGTTAAAAAGAAAACGGTTATTCAAATTTCAGTTTTTAAAAATATCTTACCTCATTATTTCAAAAAAGAAATAATTTTCTCGCATAAAAAAAAAAAAAAAAAAAAATTTAAATTTATAATTACGACGAAGAAAAATTAGTCTCAAATTTTACAAACAAAAAATATACCACGGAAAAAATATTAATTTTAAATTTTGTGGTTTTTGCATCATTACGTAAGAACAAGAAAAACATCTAACAAAGAAATTTGACGAACTACATATTTCTTTTTTCAATTATGAATGCCTACATTTAACTAAATGTTACTATTTTTATATTGTTACTTTTTTCAAGCACTGTCAATAAATTTTTAACTTTAATTAATTAATATGGTACATGATTAGGCATTATTTTGGGATTTTTTTTTTCATTATTCACTAAAAAGGAATACTATATTTATTCCTTTTACTTTTAAAAGAAACGTAAACTCATTTTATGGAATAAAAAATATTTTTAGTTGCCAGAACCGTTCATTTTTTATTATTGCTGTATAAAAAATATTTTAATAAAGGTCAAATGATAAAATTTGTATTTCATTTAAAATACACATTTTTAATTTATTTTTTTATTTTTTTATTTTTATTTATTTATTTATTTTTTAATATTAGATTTTAATATTAGATTTTTATAAAATTTTTACATTAGATATTTAAGAATTTTTTTAATGATGTATATATAAAATTTAATATATTATATGTAATAAATTGAAAATGTTATTCAGCATAAAATTAAAATTGAAAATGTATGACATGTAATGTCAAATAATGTTATGATGATTAAAGGCTAATACCCAGAATAATTGTTTGTGGTAGTCGGAAGGCAGTTAGGCGATGTCTGAGTAAATCAAATTTTTTTTGAAATATTGCCACGAATATTTGGAACCATGTACACCCGACAGCTGTAAAAATGTAGATTGCAGTGTTTACATGCTAAAAACATGGCAAATGAAATTATTCTAAGTTACGGCAACCCAACATCCCCATTTTGATCGGACAGAGCACCTACTATTGGCAGTTTTTTCCCTTCGTACTTCAAATAGTGTTTTATTTAATTTTTTTTAGAACTGATGATTGTGCACATTTTTATGTAATACTTCTGTTCCTATTTTTTATTTTTTTAATTGGTGACACCGCGCTAATTTGTCCTCACTTTTACGGTACCTAGAAGCCAACGAAAATGTTATGCTTTGGGAAAATAATGTCTATTATAACTCATTAATTAATACATGATTTTAAATTCCGTTTTCATATTAAAAAACTTCATAAGCGTTAACCTGGTTAGCATTTTCTAAAAAAATTATTTTATATTTCATTTTTAATTTGTAAAATGTGATTTCCTAAATGGAAATTTGCACTTTACAGACTTACAGAAAATTTAAAAATTAAAAACAAATAAATAAATAAATAAATAAATCTAAAAAAAAGTAAGCAATTTAATAGTTGGAAATTAAAAAACATGCATTATTTATCGAGTTAAAATGACGATTATATTCCCATACAACAACATCGGCTTTGGTTTGTGGATATGGTAAGTAGGGTGTAATAAGTTAAGATCTAATAAATTAGGGAAAAAAATGAAGCATTTTGAATTAATTTTCATGCTCCGCGAAGCACTTCCGAGGATTTTATTACTTATAGCCACTTATGAGACTGCCTAGCTAAAATAAATCTTAAAAAATTTATTTAAAAAATGAAGAAAAACTGCAGAAAACTGCAAATAATCTGAAGGTATTTGGAACAATAATGAGTTTACGAAAAAAAAAAAATCGACAAATTTTTTCCTTTCCAAACTGCAGGTAATCTGTAGATTTTATTATTCTTGTTTCAAATACCTTCAGATTGTCGGCATATTTTTATACCTTTTCTGGCGATTTTTTTTTTTTTAGCAGGGCACGCAAATGATTTAAAAAAAAAAAAAAAAATGCGGGAAAAGTAAACATTCGATTAAGCGTCAATGTAGACTTTTTTTTTTCATACAAAAGTAATTTTTAAATCTAACTACACTGCTGCAAAAACATTTATGAAATTCATAATCATATTCAATGATTGAAGAAATGAAAATAAGGAAATATATGATACAGGTACAGTGCTCTTTTTACCATACAAAACTATTCAGCTTTTATCACACACCTTTTTCAGCTTTCATCACACACCTTTATCAGCTTTCATCAGCTTTTATCACACAGTTTTAAACACAACGAATCAAAGAGAGAAAACGAAAAATGAAACAAAATTTTATATTTAAAAATACTTATAATCAGAAAAAATAATTTTAGATAGAAGAAGGAGGGATATCAGTCTCTTAGTATGGTCTCAGAAAGTCTCAAAGCCTAGACTCTGAGTTCTCTCCCCGAACATTAATGCACTTTTGCCTCTGTTATATTGTTTACTAAACTACTGGGTATTCTTTGGCGGATATTGTCCCAAACCACTCTCTATGCGAGTTTCAGTTCTTATACGGTTCAGGAGGGTGAATCCTATGAGAAAATCGTTCTCCAAGAGCATCCAGGCATGCTCTATGGCTATAAGATTTAATTTTGGGAAGTAAGTAGAATTTTTTCATTCGTTCCATATTTTTAAATTCTAGTGTGCCTGCTACTTCCGCTATCTTGTGCGGGTGAGCATTGCTGTCCAAAGCAGAAAGTGTAGACTGACTGCCACCCTAAAAAGATGAATATAATTCGAGAAAAACGGTATTTCGCTCAAAGGTATGAAGCGATGTTGTGTCACTGTGCATAATACATGTCCACACCATCCCCTCATCTTAGCCATACCGATAAAATTCATAAACATTCTGTTATGTGTAACGGAATCCTCTGTTTCTTCACACTAATAAATGGCCAAAATCACTTATCAGGATGAAGTGGGATTCGTCGGAGAGCATCACATTGGGCCGATGTTGCTGATCCAACCATTATGTTCTTCACACTCATGCAATATTTCTCGAGAATGGCGTGGTTAATACAATGGACAGGCTTCTGTACATATAAAACAGCCTATCTTATTTCTTTTTTAAATTGGTTTTCACAGCTACACTATACCAATAGCTGTTTCAAGTTCTGTATCTATTAGATTACATGTTACATTTCTGTTTTTTTTTTTTTTTTTGACACAACATCGTTGTTTTTGCAATCTAAAATTTCAGAGTAATAATTTCAACAACCTAAGACACTGTTTTCTTCACACGCATGGATTTTTGAATTAATAAAGAGATTTTGTGAACTGTCTTTAATGCTGATAGCAGGTCTTGCTTTAAAACGCTCCCGACATTTAATTTTACTATAATTGGCCGGCTATCATAAAAGCTACTTAGAAAAAATGAAAGTTGTTCCTTAACAAATATCAAACAGTGAACTAATCGCACAGTCATACAAAATATGAATATATAAGAAACCTTATGATAAAAAGAATATACCTAAACCTATATTTTTTTGTTTATAAAATAAAAATTATAGGACCACTTTTTAATAGAGAAAATTTATTGTTTTTTCTTTACATTAAACACTTTATACATAATAAAAAGAGTAGTTTTAATTTTAAGGTGAATGAAACATATTAAAATTAAAAAATATATATTATAATGTTACATTTATTTTTAATAAAAAGAAATTTCTTTGTAAAAGAACTCTATTCACTTTGTTTCTATATATACTTTTCTTATCTACACACTTTTACGTACATTTAATATTCAAGCAAAATTTTATTAAGAAAACTATTTTTTTTCCGTAGATTTTTTTGTATAATAACGAAAATAAAATATTGTTGTAGATTGTTTTCAAATGTGTGTTTCCAGAGCATTTGAAATTTATTCACGTTCTTCAAAAATTCATTTTTTCGAAATTGTATTTTGGTAAGAAAACTAAACCTCCACAGAGAAATAAAAAATTCAATAAAAGTAACTGCAAAGCAGTTTATACTGTCAACAACTGGTAAAGGTTTTTATAACTTTATTTTTACTCAATTTATTTTCAACACCTTTCTGCCACTTTCGCATATATTTATATATAATGTATATATGTACATTTTTTTTTTTTTTTTGTGTGTGTGTGTGTGTGTGTGTGTAGAAGTGGATGAAAATCGTAATGAAATTTTGACTGTTTTAGCTGGTTACTATTTTTACGAACATATTTATAATCAAATTATTTTAAAAATGAAAGATATTTTTAAAATTTGCGATTTAAAAGACGCCTCTAATTAATGTTGTCTAGAAATATATTTGCAATTAAATACTTTGGACTATAAAATGAAACTTTGTTTTTCGCTATTAGAAGGCATTTCATTTATTTTTTACTACAAATAAATTCTTTGGAGTACTTTTTAAAACATTTTCATGGTAATATGTCTTTATAACTTTTTCTTTATATTATTTCTATCCGTTAGATTATATATTATATAATTCATAAAATTAAAAATTAAAATATATCTTTAAATATGATTAAATCATTATACCAAAAATCAAATTAAATCTTAACTTTACACTCAAAGACATTTTTAAGGAATTATATTTAAATTATTATTAATGATGTTCAAATAAACAAAGATTTTTGAAATATATATACGTTTCGAATATTTTTTTTTTTCAATTAAAACTTATTAGAAATACTATAATCATTTTACTTCATGCATAATAAATTCATTAATGGATGTTTTATTTTTGAAAACATTTTCTTTTAAATATTAATAATTTTTCTAAATAACGAGCGATACAGCAAAAAATATAGATTGACATGAACTAAATTTTAATGAATACGAATTTTATAAACATAAACTGTACCAAAATAGACGCACAATACTCATTACAGGCTACAGTAACACTGCGCTGAAAAAAAAATATATATTTATATATATCGGCTCCTGATACCACTTTTTTTTTTCTGATTCTTATGTAAAATAACCTCCTGAATCCGAATATGACCGATAAAAATGCAAAACATCAATGATCGTTTTAATTTTGAAAATCGTACTTGGTTTTTCTGTAAAAGTAAAGTAAGCTGTTGCGGGCAACAATTTTATTATTATATTTTTTATTTCACACCATCGACCTCTTCCACGAAATCGAAGAAACCATTTAACTATCGTTTTCCATGAGACTACACTGTAAAAATTTTTGCCGTAAAAAAAACGGTCATTTAAAAGGCAGTTTTCTGTCCTTACGTTTGACCGTGTTTTTAGATAACGGTTATTTAATCACATTTTGATTTTATGGTTAAGAGACAGTAAAATATATCAAAAAATTAAAATTATACATTAAATATAACACAAAATATAAGAATCTTACTACTTATCTTACATGTACAGTCCTTGTATCCTTTAATTTAGGATACAAGAACTGTACGGAATTACTTTTTCTTTTAAAGACTTGCTGTGTTCAGTCCGGCATTAAAGACATTTAAAATGTCGGCTTTGCGAAACAGTGTAACAAAAGTAAAATTACAGTTAATTGACCACATTCCAGTTAACCCAAGCAGCACCGAAACGTTCTCTGAACGTTCAAAAATTCTTCTGCAAACACGTTCTAAGAACGTTCACTTTGAACGTGTTATAGACGTCTATTTGTCCATCTTGAAGACGTACAATAGTACGGTTCAGAGAACGTTCAATGAACGTGTAACTATCACCATCGGTGTTATAGAAGCGTTTTGAGAACGTTCTATGTATACGGTCTCAGAACGTTCTAAACGTGTTTAGAACGTTTTCAAAACGTTATACACATTTTCAGAACGTTCTAGAACACGTACTGTAAACGTTCTAAAATATTGTAGAAACGTTCTGAAAACGTTCTATACACACGTTCTCACAACGTTATGTAAACAATTTTTGAACGTTCTTTGAACATGCTAAAAATGTGTTTCATGTATAATAAAATGGAAGAACTCGCAACATTTGTTCCGGGTCGAAAGAAGACACGACCCTTCGTCAGACGAACATAGTAGGCACGAATGCTGCAAATACAAGAGCTACGTTGCAGTTTTTTTTGCAGCACTCGTGCCTACTTTGTTCCGTTGATGAAGGGTTGTGTCTTTATCTACCCGAAACAATTGCTTAAAATAATATTAATAAAATAAAATAAATAATTAAATAAAAATAAATAAATAAACTTCAAAATTTAAAACATTTAGAAGAATTAAGAATCACCTTCACCACATTCCAGTTAAATGTCTGAACGATATTTTTTTTTTTTTTTTTTTTTTAAGTATGGTCGAAATAAAGCTTTGCAAATTAACGGTGTTTCTACTGTATTATAAATAAATGTTAAAGAGAGAGTAAAATAAAACGTTAATTAATTATTATTTTATGCAAATTTTTTACAGTGTACTTAAAGAAGAATAAGTTCTATAATTAAGAAAATTCTTCTTTTCATAATAACTATCTGAAAAATCATCTGCACTCCTTTTGTAATCAATCGTCCCTCTTTCCTTTTTTAAATGTAACTGTCCTTATTCATTCAGCAGTAGCTGTACATAGAATCAGGCAAACCACGTGTCCAGTTTCGCTCTAACGACGAAGCTGTTCATCAAAACTTGATAAATTTCCAATCAAAGGAATATTTATACATATATATATATATATATATATATATATATATATATATATATATATGTATGTATGTATGTATATATTTACATATTAATTATAATTTTTAGGTCGATTTAATGCATGATAAAACAAATCGTACTGACAAATTCTTCTAAGACCGAATTTTCTCGAGCTAATAACAAATTGCAATATATTCGAACCCGAAATAACCCAAAATAGTCAGCGAAACTGTTAACAATGTTAAGACTGAAATATATTCTATATAATAAAAAAGAAACAGCGAAATTTCCGAAGAAATTTAAGTTTGAGAATAAATTTAAGTCGATCTAAGATTATTAGTTAAATTCTAAGATAGTAAAATGCGTGTAAATTATATGTGGTGTAAATAGAATTTCAATTGTTTCTCTTTTTGTACCACAAAATTTTTAACAAAATTTTCTCAGAAATTAAATAGAGACACATTGAACATGGATAAAATATATATATTATATACTTTATTATAATAAAAAAAAATATCTATCAATACATTACGTAAACACATAAATATTCACAAAATAGTATATTAAACAAACAGAAATATACAAGCGATATAAAATAGCCGAAAACTTATAATAAACACATCCTTATTAAATATGCATTTGGAAACACTTTTAAAGTTAAAAATATTTTGCAGAAATGACAGTTAATACTTTAATATAAATTTAGGAAATTATTTATTTATTTATTTATTGTGTAAATGTAAATAAATTTGATAATTCAAACCCAGAAGATTTCAAAATTACACTCTTTTAATCTGGAAGTACCATTATTTATATAAATATTTTTGTATTTTGCAACATGAGAAATGCAAATTGCTTCTTGTGTTACTCAGGCAGAAAGAAATAAAATTTTTATAATGAAGTTTTATTTAATCCACAGGGAAATCAGATCTTGATCGTACATGCGTTTATCTAAATAATGTCGTTTATTTTTGCGGTATTTTAAAAATAAATCTGTCAGCTTAAGAGAATTTAAATAACGTATTTCATATTCTGTGAATGATTTGCAAAATAAACAATATCGTAATTTGAAACTTCTTGCATAATTATTCAAAATATGTTTATTCAGTAACATATTTACTGTCAACTCATGTTTCTCCACACAATAATATAAAAAATAAATAAATAAATGAAACGCCTTAAGAATGTATTTCGAAATTTTATAAAGAGTTCTGGTGTTATCTTAATATTAAAAGTTTTATTTTTATTTTTATTTTTTATTTTTTACAAACGTAAGATGAAATCTTAACTGTAAATAGAATTATTTTAACAATGTTTATCGAGAAATCAATATTGCATTTTTTTAGTTTCTTATATATTTATTCAAAATATATTTTTATGAAATATATCTTCTGTCAATGCGTATCTCTTTCAATAAATGTGTAATGACGAAACAAGAAACCATCAATGTAAAAAAAAAAAAAAAAAAAAAAAAAATTGATATTTGGAGGAAAATCCTATTTAAAGCTTTAGATAGTTATATTAAAATAGCAATATTTTTTAATGCGAAAGCTTAATTTCAATTATGATACTATTTCTTTCTTACTTTCTTTCTTTTTTTCATATAAATAAACGACAGAGAAAGTATTATTTGGAGTGAACTATTAAAAATTATTTTTTATAGATTAAAGTGAGTAATATATATTTTGGCGTAGTTCAAATTTCACATCTTTTTCCTTAGTTGATATTAATATTATGCATTATTGCAACTTTTTGAATATAAACAAATAATTAGCTTTTAAAAATTATGAAACTTTAACAATGTAAAATGTGTCACAAAGAGAAAAAAAAAATGTGATTCATATTCCTATGTATTTTTGAAGCTTCACTAGCTTCAAACCGTGGCGCAAGCAATGTTGCCAGATTGCACGATTTTTTTTATTCAATAGCCACAAAAACTTTTAACTGGTGTTTGATATACATAAAAGGCAAATCGAATCGAAGAAACGTCGATTATGTATATGAAATATCACTTCTTAAAATTATTAGTGGCAGTTGAATAAAAATGTCGCGCAATCTGGCAACACTGGATGCAAGTAGAACTTCGGCTTACTGTACCCGAGTACAGTATATCAAGAGATATATTCCAGGTAATAAAACTCTTTACAAAAATATGAAAGCTTTCACTTTTTTTTTTTTTTTTTAACCAAACATTCAGATAGTAAATCCTTCACTTTTTCACTTTCTCTTAATCATGAGGTAGAGATAGTATTGTTATGGGATCAAATTTTCGAAATTGAGTTTTTGTTATGTTAACACGTTTTGAGGTCCCCTGAATCCAAAAATCATGTTTTTTGCGGTTGATCCTTGTGTGTGTGTGTCTGTCTGTCTGTTATCCGCATATCTGAAAGACAAAGTCCAAGCTTGGTATTATGAATATGTATGATATAGGGCTGCTACTAAACTTTTCGTTGAGGTCAAGTAAATGGTTTGTGTACAGAGACACCCTAGAGAATTCAAATAAATTACGTCAATTGGAGAAATTGCAGGTAAGTAAAGTTCAACATCTTTAGACTGTACTAAACCAAATTAAAGGAATATATATACTTTTTATACGTAAAAATATGGTATAGTAATCATTCACTGTTCATTTACAGTGCTACAGAAAAGAGCTTGAATTATAGTACAATACTTGAAAATTGATGGAAGTGTAGGGGAGACCCGTGTACCTAGGGCCGCTTTTTTTGAATGCCCAAAAACAGAGCCCTTGACCTGTTTAAAATTATCAAACTGATATGTACATATCTTCAGGACTAATTAATTCCCATTGGGATTAATATAAATACCTAAAATAATAAATTCCGACAAATAAAAGGTTTAAAAAAGAAAGAAAAAAAAAAACTTCACTCGTGGCCCTAGGTACAACACCCTCATTGTACCTGGGACCAAACCTCATTGTACCTAGGGCCATTCTCTCAAATTTAGATTTCACTTTGTAATGAATAGAAAATAAGCATATAAACATATATTTTATAAAAGAAAAAATATCAAGTAATATATTTATTTATCGTATAATAATTATCATGTTGTTGTCTTAATTTGAAACACGAAATTTTCATATTGTTTTTTTTTGGGGATATTCTAACGGAATGTTGTTTTTTTTCTTTCTTTCTTTTTCTGGAGTGTCTCTTGGATTTGTAGAGCTCTCTGGTTTTCAGTCACATCTTTTCTTTGATGTGGGAGGTTTTGCTTAGGTTCGTATCTGTTAAAGCATGATACACGAAAAGATGTTAGATGTTGAAGGTTTCGAAATTTCAACAGGACACGAAACAGAGACATCCAGTTCTTTCATTGTTGGTTCACTTTATTCATGGAAAATCTTTTCTTTTCTTTTTTTTTTTTTTTTTTTTCATTTATGGAGGGATCTTGTCTTTCAGTCACATTTGAACTTAAATATTCATCCTCAGTGAATGTGTTTTGATTCATTGGCCATATGCCGGATACACGAAAGCCTCATAGAATGTTTACAGGAGTAAAGGCCGAATGATAGGATTTTCCAACATTTTCAGCAACGTTTACCAGGGTTTGCCAGCATCCAATTACTGTACTGTGTTTCTTAATACTTTTGCGACAGCTGTGTCAAGATTCACGTCATTTGAAAATATAAAACTCCACCAGTGGGCGCTTCTTTTGCAATTTGTATGTTATTTGTTCTTAAAAGATATACACAATATTCATATTTATACAATCAATATACTATGGATACAAATACTTTGATTAGAGAGAGTATGATTATAATGCATATCCATTTGTAATATAAATGTGAATACGGAACATTTTGTTTTGAAAAATTGTAAATTATGAGAAAAAGGCCACAGGCAGACCTTACTGTCAAAAAGACATAAACATGCGGTTGCGAAATTGTTAACACACTAGCCCTGGGTACAAGGCAGCTATGTGGCTCTAGTACAAGTTTTGGTAACTTCATTCAAAATGCTGTCCACTAAAAAATCCACAGGCAGAGAGGACTAATATCTCATTTATTGCTCAATATGAAAAGCAAAATTATACAGTAGAAATGAAAGAAAAATATTTGACTCGCCTTTGTAAAATAGCAAAAGAGATGAGCTGCAAAATTTTACTTCAAACCATTTAAATTCGTTTTCTACGTGTAACTTGTCAAAACTTTCTCCTCAAAAATTCCAAAGTAGTTGTAAAAGTAACAATTGGTGTTGTTACTTGCCCAATTGAGTATTAAAACTTAAAATTAAATATTATTAAAATAAAGTGGGGTGGCCCTAGGCACATGATGGCCCTAGATACACGGGTCTCCCCTACATTAAGTTGCGCCGTGTGTTATTAATATAGGATTATATTTATGTCCTCCATGTGATGTGTACATAACTATCAGAAGATATAGAGAGCTGCCAATACGTAAGCCATAACATTTTCTTTCACACCATCCAGCATATCTGCAATCTCATTTACTGCTTTTAACATGGATTGCATAGAAACATTATTCGGACTATCATGGATTATTTTATTGTATCGTTCAAATGTGTAAGGAGGAGGAGGTAAGTTCATAATGCCACAAAATACATACATATACTCGTATTTCTAATCTGCAGAATCTGTACGATTTTTTAAACCACTAATTGAAAATTCGAAATTTTGAAGATATTTCACGTCCCCGTCCCTTTAATCGCAGATGTTTTATTTGTGCTCAAATCTAGTCTCCTCATGCGCAATTTCTTCATTCTGAAGTAATTTGAAGCGGAGTTATGCTTACAAACGTGTCTTTACATTTTGCCCCCCGCAGGGTGGGGACGGAGGGGAAATTCCCAAAAGTTGATAGATATAATTTTAAGTTGTGTAAATACCAAAATTCCTGTCAAATGTCATTGAACTTGGTCAAGCCGTTCTCACGGGATACCCGGACAAAAATGTGTTACAGGCATACAGACACAACGCGCGCGCGCACACACACACACACAGAGAGAGAGAGAGAGAACTTTCTGAAGTCATTTTTGACTTTCACGATGTGTGAATAGTGAAGGTATAGTAATTTTGTTTTTATTATTCTGAGAAATTTACAAACAAAAGTCTTATTTTATTAATATAGATATAATGTTAAAAATAAAATCGTACGTTTCACTAAAAAAAATAAAAATGGTTCCAATTAGATGCAGTTATTATTTTGGTGCAATATTTTACATTTTTTTTTTTTTTTTTTTTTTTTTTTTGCAGCGAAAAATGCCTATTTAACACCACTGTTTTTGCTAAACTTTCAACTATTATTTTTAACAATATATTTGTTAATTTGAAAACTTTACACTGAGCTTTCAATATTCGCTATTTTCTAATTCATAGGATTTAACAAACGAAAAATATTAATGCACATTTTGGGCAACTGTTTTTAGTATAATACATGAAATAAAAATTTAAATACTATTTAATTCATGATTATTTTTATTTTTATTTTTATTTTTACTTTTTTTTATAATTTGCAATTTACGATTTTTATTTTTTATTTTTATATTTTTTATCTAATACAAACATAAATTATTCTTGTAAATTTTTTTTTTTCTGAAATCAATAATTCTTAAGCACGGTAGATAAATTTAATTAATGCTGAATATGGCATTATTTTCGCTCATTCAATCATACAATCCTGTGTTTTGTCATATTCCTTTATATAAATTAAAATTAAATTATCTATGCAATTAGTTTCAATACAATATTAATTTGCGTTAAATTCAATACGGGTTCAATACAAAAAAGTTTTTTTTTTTTTTTTTTTTTTTTTTTTTTTAAATGTAGCACATGCAGAAATGTTACTTTTTTTTCTTTTAATTCTTTTTCTTCATTTTTTCTTATAATTTTAAAATTAAATCAGTAACATATTGAATAATTAGGTAATATCTTATATTCATCGTATGAATAAATAATATATTAAAGTTAATTATAAACATAAATAATAGTAATATTAATCAATACAAAAATCTCTTAACGGGTTAAAAGTTTGTGACGCAGCACTGCACTTTATGGCTATAAGAATTAGAAATACGGGTCTTAAAAATAATGATATCAAATTTTCAGTGACGCTTTGCTATTAATTAAAAAATACAGGGATTTTCTTATTTGAATTTGTTTTTTTCTTCTATTTATTTTTACAGTGTAAACATTATTTTCAACATAAAATAATATATAACATTTACTTGCCGATACCTTTTCATTCACACCTCTTATAATATCAAAATATATGTTTTAAAAGAAATGATATGAAATTCCAGCAACGCAGTGTTGTTACACTAAATGATTTGTTTTTAAATTCCACTGCAATTATTTTGTTTTGCATATTAAAGTATATTTGCACGTTGAACAATTGCTTTTAATTTTCAAATACGCAGTCAAATATATCACTTTCATTAAGTTTATATTATGTACTGAAATGTATTTATTTCAATGAATTATTTTATCTTTTGCGTCATGCCATCCAAAACTACAACTAAAAATTTCGCAATTTTTTTTTTCAGCACACTATCTACTTGCATGCTTTTTCAATTAATTTGGATAAGATGGCACAAAATAAACATTTCCAGAAATTTTACTTACAGTTTTGGATAGCGTGACGCAAAAGATAAAATAATTCATTGAAATAAATACATTTCAGTACATAATATAAACTTAATGAAAGTGATATATTTGACTGCGCATTTGAAAATTAAAAGCAATATTTCAATGTGCAAATATACTTTAATATGCAAAACAAAATAATTGCAGTGGAATTTAAAAACAAATCATTTAGTGTAACAACACTGCGTTGCTGGAATTTCATATCATTTCTTTTAAAACACATATGTTGATATTATAAGAGGTGTGAATGAAAAGGTATCGGCAAGTAAATGTTATATATTATTTCATGTTGAAAATAATGTTTACACTGTAAAAATAAATAGAAGAAAAAAACAAATTCAAATAAGAAAATCTCTGTATTTTTTAATTAATAGCAAAGCGTCACTGGAAATTTGATATCATTATTTTTAAGACCCGTATTTCTAATTCTTATAGCCATAAAGTGCAGTGCTGCGTCACAAACTTTTAACCCGTTAAGGGTTTTTTGTATTGATATCATTACTTTTTAGGGGTTAATGATTAAAATGTAAAATTAAAGGAGCATGGCAATGAGTTTGTAACCCTTAAAAAGTGCAGTTTCATAGTTCATACCACATTAAATTTTACCTCGAACAAAATAACAAACTAAAGGAAATTTTAAAAATTTATGAAAAGTGATAAATAAAAAACTTTAAGAAAGAATATTTATTGTGTAATGGAAACACGCAACATTACAAAGGCATAATATAGTACATTTTAAAAATAACAAACAATTTCTACAAAAACAAGACAGAGAGAGAGAGAGAGAGAGAGAGATTTTATTTTATTTAATATTCAATTTCTTTGGTTCAACGGTTCATCAGTTTCTTAAATAGTTCAACAGAATATTTAAAATAAATGTTCAAAAAATAATTTGTATACGAAAGTTTTTGTAAAAAAGTGTTATGAATAAGTTTTTAAAGAGCTCCATTCACCGTATAGATTTTGGTTAGATAAAAAAAATTAAACACAAGTTTTTAAATGGTCCAATTGAATGAATAAAAGATTAATATTTTTTTATATTTTTAATTGGAGATGTTTAAAGTAAAATGTTGTAAGGATTTGACGGTAATTTTCCAAAATACCTAACACCATGGGGGTGGGGATCAGATCCTCCTTTGAAAACTCTGATAATTCTAAAAAAGATGCTTAATCAATCTGAGGGAGATTTTGTTTGGTTTAAAATGAATTCAGATGGGGAAAATAGGAAGGGGGCAATCAGTTAGACCACTTTGAAATTTTAATCGGGAAAACGTTTTTTAGAAAATGTTTTGTTGAATGTAGTTTTATTCCTATCTGGTTAAATATACTGTACATAGTTCCCACATTCTTCCTGGCTAGAATTCCTGAAAATTTTCTAAAACGTGGTGAAGGGATTTTGGACATTGCCTCATTTTCTGAAATTGGGTAATGGGGGCAAAAAGTATACTAAGAGATCTAACATTAAAATTTTAAATGATAAGGATTTTTTAGCACTTCGAGAAATCTTCTAGATGCAATCACTTCAACGATACTTTTTTAAGGTTGGTTGGTAGTAGGTTTTAAGGCCAACTGACTACGCTAGGGTCCTGGGCATATAGGTAGAATGGCCTCCATGAGGTCTTTCTAAGGGGTCGAGGCCCGTATTTAAGTGAGTTTCGGATAAATACACGGAAGGAACGGCTAAGTCAAAGAGTGCGGGATGGGATCGAATCCGGCACCTCTCATCCACCGCTCGGCCGCTGGTGGGGCATTTTTAAGGAACTTATAATTTTTTTTTTCTAAAAGTCCCATCATCCTCCCCAAATCTATCGGAAACGACTCGAAATTTTTTAAAATTGTAAGAAACGTGCAAATTGAGTCTGTAAGTAAGAACTTTGAACGAGCTCTTAACCCCCCCCCCCCCTAATTCCCCTCCAAATTTTACTGTTTGCTTTTTAAGGTTTCCCCTATCGTAACACAGCTTCAATTTCTTCTTTTTTTTTTTTTTTTTTTTTTTTTTTTTTTTTTTTTAAGAAGTTGTTTATGTTTATAGAAGACATTTTCGACAAACTGAAAAAAGCAATGCATTTGTTTAAAATTTCAAAGATGCGCTTTTCGCTGGTCCCTGTTTTCGAAATTTCCAAAATTTTTTCAAAATTTCCAAACAAAACAATGATCCTTCAAACTGATTAAGCCCCCCCTTTTTTTTTTAGGTTTTTAGAATTTCCAAGATGTTTTCGAGACCCAGGGGGAAGACTTTAAACGAAAATTTTTCTTTCATATTTTTCTAATAATTATACAGAAGAACATTTTTTGTTAAAATGTTGTTTTAAAAAGGTCTTTCCATCGAAGTAACAGATTTCCCCCTTCCCCCAATTTTCACATTTACAAAATTAAAATTTGCCCATGTCTGACCCACCCCCTTCCCCCACCATACATATTTGCTTTTTTCTTAACTAAACAAAATCCCGTAAAATTGTCGAAGACGTGTTTTACAGTTTTTAGAAATGCCGAAAATTACTGGATATAGAAAAACAAATTGAATAATTCGTATTCGACACTGTTTTTCAAGATTTTGCATGAACTTCAGAAACACAGTTTTCTAAAATCGATTAACCAGGGAAGACCTAGCGGTACCGTTTAGTACCAGCAATCACTATTTCAAAAATACCCATTTTGTGGGGGAAAAAACCTGATGTTCTGAAGGCAATAAACATATAATAAGGGAAGGCAATAAACTGCAATATCTGAGTAAAGGCAATAAACAAAATTTGCAAAATAATACAAAATTTGAAATGTATTATTAATTTTTAATTTAAAGGTTGCAGATGCATGGTAATTTCATTTTATATCAATATTATATGTAAGAAATAAGTCTGTACAAGTGAAGGAGGATTTATTTTTCTTTTTTTCTAGAGTAGCTTTTATTATTATATTCATGCCTGCTCCCTACTGTTAAATTTAAGAAAGAAATAATTATTATTTTTGAAGTATAGATTTGATTTAAAAGAGAAAAATAAATAAAAATAGAAAAATCTTTAAAATGTGAAACTTTTATACTGGTAAATATTTAAGTAGTATAGTTTTTTACTGGAAATTTAATGAACAAAGTAATTTATAAAATAATACACTGTATAATTCTTAATTATTTTACCAGTATGCTTTGCAGAAATGTATTATTTCGTAAAATTAAGTATCACAATGCGAAAACAAAATTAATTAATTAATATTTTTAAAAATCTATTATGGGTTTAAATTAAAGTCAAATAAAGATGTATTTTACTTCATTTTATTTTATTACTTATTTTACTAATTTTAATTTTGTTTTCAGAGTTTTTCCAATGCATTTAAGTGTTTGGTAACCGAGTTTTTTTTTTTTTTTTTTTTTTTTTTTTTTTTTCATTACAATATTATTTTATAAAATTTAAAAATAAATATAATAACAGAAAACATGAAATTTTAGATTTGGAATTGATATATTATAATTATTACAATCTTTGTAAAATATTTCATTTACATACTATATTATAGAAATTTAATGAGCAAATGAATCAATTAATTATTATTATTATTATTATTATTATTATTCAGGATTTTTTCTATCCATAGTTTAAGTGATTTATCACTTAGTTTTTTAAAAAAAATTACAAATATTTCCATATGATTATGATATTATCTATCATTTTTATGAAAGTAAAGAAAAAGGTGTTTGTTGTTGCAATCACTTTTTAAAATAAAACCGATTTTGAAAGTTAACAACGTATCAACTTGAAAACAATGGAATTGAATGAATATTTTTGATTAAAAAAATATATATATATATATATATATATAATACAAATCTCTAAATAAATAACTCATTTAATATATATAATTAAAGAAAGAAAAATATTTTATTTTGTAAGTTTGTTTTTGACACTAATTGCCGATAGATGGAGCCAAATTACCTATCTGAGATTGAATATTTCAAATGGAAACGAAGACTGTATACGTCCGCGAACATTCCAAACCGGATTACATAAAATATATTTAAGTGAAATTTTATTTCGTATATATACAATAAATATTTAAAAGAAACAATAAAGTTTCTTTCTTGCATTAAAAAACAAAATCTAAATTTTTTATTGACTGCATTCAGATTGAACCAACCAACCAACTACAAGACCAAACCGAATTACACCTATTGAGAATTCTGAGAATTAGCAATAGAAATCTTTGCATCGCGAAGTAAAAACAGTTCGATTTTTAAACTGAGTTATAAAAAAAAACAAGAGTTTTCCTAGGGAAAAGGGAGATGTCAGGCACACCAGATAAAAGCGATTAATATCATATATAAATTAAACCACATTCGCTCGAGCCATATAGAGCAGGCGCACGAGACGTCACTGTGACAGATGATTCCGCACGTACTATACAATGTAGGCAAAAGGTGGGGTAAAGCACCAATGGAAAGGCAAATATTTTGCCTACATGCGCAAAAGTTGCAGAATAGCGTCGCTTGTTTATAAACATGCGCCTGCTCTATTCGAGAAAAATTTGTTCCTCACATATGCCGCCCATTTACAACTTAAATGAGCCAATTCATATCTCGAAATATATTGCACGCAGAAGTTTAGCGATTTCAGGGTAGGATCAGACAGAAGGTGAAAGACTATTTTGAAAATATCAGAACATAACCTCCCATATTTCCTGAGATATAAAGTGTCGGCATTCAGCGGTTTCTTTGATCTAAAAATTGCTGTATATATAAAGTGTCGTAGTTTTCGTTCGTTTTTCCGTTTCCGCTGAGTGTCGTGGCGTTCGTTTGTTTTTGCGCTTGCGTCACTTGAGACTCTGCCGAGTCTCTTGATAAAAAAAAGGGGGGGGGGCAAACAAAATATATTTAAAAAAAATTGTTTGTAGAAGACATTTCCGACAAACTACAAAAAGAACTTCATTTGTTTATAGAGAAAGAGTTATAGAGAAAAACATTTTGTGTTAAAATGTTGTTTTGAAAAGGTCTTTCCATCAAACTAACAGAGATTTCCCCTCCCTCCACCCAAATTTCACATTTATAAAATTAAAATTTGCCCATCAATGAGTCCTTATGCCCCCCTCCCTTCCCCTACTATACACATTTGTTTTATTCTTAACTAAACAAAATTCCGTAAAAATTCTCGTAGACGTGTTTTACAGTTTTTAGAAATTCCGAAAATTACTAGATAAAAACAAATTGAATAATTCGTATTCGACACTGTTTGGCGAGATTTTGTATGAACTTTGGAAACACACTTTTCTAAAATCGATGAAATTAAATTCATATAAAAATTCTACAGAACAACTTGATTAGTTTTTTATTTAATACAAAATGAGTTTAAATCAGTTTAATTTAAAGTTGTTTTCGTAAGGAATTTGCATTTACGATTTTTATAATATAATGCAAACTCAAGTTACTGTAACAATTTTTGTGTTAACAGTAATTATTAAGCTACGGAAAAATCATTTAATTTAGTATAAGTATTAATCCTTATTACTGTTGGTTTGGCCACGACTTTTAAGTTTTTAAACTGATTAATAGATTAGTTTTACAAAGTGAAAACAGTTACACATTATAATTTTACTTAATTTTTTGTGTGTAATTAAAAGCTAAAAATTGCCTCAGTTTACCTCGTAACACACTTAAGATTTTATGGATATTGTATAGTAAAGCTATATTAAAAAATAAACAAGTACTTACACAAATTTCAGAACAATATGTTGTACTAAATAATGAATAACAAAGGTTTTTAAAAAATATGTGATAGTAATATATATATATATATATATATATATATATATATATCCTTTGTAATGGAAATAAACATTCTTGAATCCTATTTGAACCTCTGACATTTAATAATTTGAATGATATCATTCACCAAAAAAAAAAAAATTCCTCAAAGTTTTATGCCATATTTTTTAGAATAGTATGTACAATATTTACAATGTTATTATTAATTTCTAATTTAAAAGTTTCAGATGCATGGTAATTTCAATTTTATTTTATATCACTATTATAGCTAAGAAATAAGTATATACGAGTTAAGGAGGATTTTTTTTTTTTTTTTTTTTCTCTGGAGTAGTTTTTATTGTTATATTCATGCCACCTCCCTCCTGTTAAATTTAAGAAAGAAAGAAAGAAACGCGAATAATATTTTAGGTATAGATTTGATTTAAAAGAGAAAAATAAATAAGAATAGAAAAATCTTTAAAAAGTGAAATTTTTATACTGGTAAATATTTAAGAAGTATAGTTTGATATGAATTTAATTTTTAAAAAAAATCTTAATCTATTCAAAATTTTATTATAGCTTAACATTTTGTAATTTATATATATATATACTAGAAACTTAATGAGCAAATTAATTATTTTCAAATTCTGTTTTAAGAATTTTTTCAATCCAGAGTTTAAGTGATTTATCACCTAATTTTGAAAAAGTTACAAATATTTGCATATGATTATCATATTATTTGTCATTTTTATGAAAATAAAGAAAAAATCTTTTGTTGTTGCAATCACTTATTAAAATAAAACCAATTTTGAAAGTTAACAACGTATCAGCATGAAAACAATGTAAATACAATGAATATTTTTGATAAACAAATGTCATATAAAATACAAGTACCTAAATAAATAACTCATTTAATATATATATTAAAAAAAGAAAAATATTTTTTTTTATATTTTTGTGTTTATTTTTGACGCAAGTTCCCGATAGAGGGAGCCAAAACGATTATTTGATATTGAGTATCTCAGAATATTCTTTGGACTGTATTCGTCCGCGAAACTGGCGCATCACGGTATTTTCGGAGTAAAAAATAGTTCGATTTTTAAACTGAGTTATAAAAAAAACAAGAGTTTTCCTAGGGAAAAGGGAGACGTCAGGCACATCAGATAAAAGCGATTAATATCATATATCAATTAAACGACATTCGGTCGAGCCATATTCGAGAAAAATTTGTTCCTCACATATGCCGCCGATTTACAACTTAAATGAGCCAATTCATATCTCGAAATATATTGCACGCAGAAATGTAGCGATTTCAGGGTAGGATCAGACAGAAGGGGAAAGACTATTTTGAAAATATCAGAACATAACCTCCCATATTTCCTGAGATATTAAGTGTCGGCTTTCAGCGGTTTCTTTGATCTTTAAATAGCTGTATATATAAGTGTCGCAGTTTTGTTCGTTTTTCCGTTTCCGTTGAGTGCCGTGGCGTTCGTTTGTTTTTGCGCTTGCGTCACTTGAGACTCTGCCGAGTCTCTTGATAATAAAATAATATCTAATAGTAATAATAAACGCAATTAATTGGAATAATCTGTTTTTTTTTCTGACAAAGTACGCGCTTTTAAGCTCTGATATAGGAAATAATTATAATATATATATATATACCGTGTTTTTAAATTTTCTGTTGAATTATAGCAATAGAACTCTATATTAGCATTTTATCTATGTGTATAAAATTTTTTAAAGTGATAATGACGAAATTTTTTGTGAGATGCATTATTTAACTTTTTATAATAATTTAATGTTCACGTTTAATTAAATGCATTTCTTTTTATGTCAAAAGAAAATGAACACTTAATTTTTTTTTAAACAATTAAATTATAGTTAATATTTAAATGGCTAATTTTAAAGCTATTAGGATGTTATTAATTTCATATTTTAATTAATTAAAAGGAAACTAATCAAAAAGTCGAAAATCAGTTTTCACATTATTGCCTTGTGATCGTGTTCGGAGCTATTCTAAAAGTTTCAATTGTCTTGCTAGCCGGGAAGTTAGTTGAAAATCGATTGCAAGATGTCTACTGGACAAACACACAAACAAGAAAGTGAGTTAATGAAATCATGGTAAAATAGTGATTTCCTCCACTGTAAATTTTCTACTAATTAAACCTTTGATTAAATATTCCAAGGTATTTTAAAGATTTTTTTTTTCGTATCTAGACCATACCTTAGAACAAATAATTAAGATAAAAATTATTTAAAAACTAAATAGTAATAGTTAATTTAAATTATGGAAAATCTAAAAAAAAAAAAGGACATCTGAAATATTATGGGACAAGTAGAAAATTAGAATTAGGTTCATATCTACATCGCACACTCAATTTCGTTGGGCGTGTTACGGAAATTAAATACCAGTATTAAGTATTTTATCGATTTTTTTTTTTTTTTTTTTTTTTTTTAATACTTAAGTTACGTTCGATAAAATTTCCAGTAAGCCATATTCCAATAATCACATTCGAAAAAATATATATATTTATATTCCTTTTGAAATTTTATATGGCATTTTTAATGATAAAATCTTCATTTTAATTTTTCTTAAATTTCATTTTTTTTTTTTATTTATTTATTTATTTATTTATTTATTTTTTTTTGCACCATACTATTTCAATGCATCTTTAAAACATTCATCTAGAACTTCAATTCCTTTTACTTATTTAACCTTTAAAAATTTACATTATTTTTTTAACAGTCACCATATATATTAATAAAAATAAAAAGAAAAGAAATGGTAAAGACCCATAATTTCAGAATCAATTTTATGGCCTTTAATATATAAAAACAAATTGTATTTCGAACTATCAATATAATTATTAAATCGTGACCCTACAATAATCTGAATCAAAATTTTCTTTAAGAGATTATATTTTCCTACCTTTACATGTCAGTTATATTTACATGGTACTTAACAATTAATATAATCCGTATTCATAAATATAACCGAGTTTAGAAACTTTTTGATTAATCTTCCAAAAAAAAAAATAATAATAATAATAATGAAAACATTATGAATACATTTTAATGCAGTTTATAAAAATGGCAAAATTCCTAGATATGGCAATTAATTGATAACTTCGAACAAAATACTTAAATTTTTAATAAACATATAAAGATTATCATCAAAAATGTACATTATTTTTTCCCTGCTATAAAAACCTAAACATACTTTGAAAAGTTAAAACATAAAATATATTTCGACCGAAGTATTTTATTCATTAAAAAATGATCAGATATTTGCAGAAAATTCTAATCTGTGAACCCGAAACACGTTGTTTACTGTATCGCATAGAAAGAAATAACAAACAAGTTTTTAAATTTACAATGAGGATCAACTATACATCTTTCGAAGTAACTAGTTTATTTTCTTAAAAAAAAAAAAAAAAAAAAAAAAAAAAAAAGCACAGCAGTGTAGTTCTTAAGAAATTTAAAATTATATATAGAGAAAAAAACAATGAATTAATATTCAACAGTAGAGTTTTATCCTATACTAAAATTTTTGATATGTTTAATATATGTTTTAAACAAAATAAGATTCAGAAAATTTTGCGGATGCTCAAACCATAGAGCTACCCTAGCTCATTACCAGCCAAGTAATAGTTTGAGCATCCGCACGTAAAGCGGGAGGCCCGAGTTTGATCCCCGGCTCTGGTATTTTTCACATAGTTGCTGTCTTCCACTCCAAGATTTTCTGAAATGAACTTTCAGGGTTGATGAATACATTTCTAAATTAAATTAAAATATCGGGCTCTATTGGAGTTGTGCCATGATTAATAATGTCACTTGATACAGCTGTGTTTACACACTCGTTGACTTTGCCAATGAATGTTATGTGAGAAATGCCTGGCTGGTAATCAGCCAGGGTAGCTCACTGGTTTGAGCATCCGCACGTAAAGCGGACGGCCGGGGTTCGATTCCTGGCTCTGGTATTTTTCACATAGTTGGTATAAAAAATCAGCCTTCCACCCCAAAATTTTCTAAAATGAACTTTCAGGGTTGATGAATAAATTTCTATCTTAAATCAAAACAAGACTTTTATTCTATCATATTTCTTGTTCACAAAATAACTGATATATTTAAAATAATAATACTTGATTTTTAATGAGAGTCAAACTTTGCCATTTTATATTAAACATTTACTATATTTAAGAATTTTCATTACCTTAATTTCCTCTGTAATTTTTAAATGATTTTTTATCCCTTCGTGTTTAAACATTCCACTACGTTAATCTCAAATACCAAGAAAAACAAAATACTAGTAAATTAAGATCCTAAAATGAGAAAGTTAAATAATGAGTTATTTCAAATGCTTAAATAATAGGTAAATGTTCTATTCAAAAACCTTTAACAACATTTTTTTTTTTTTTCAAACAATCGAAACAACTCTATTAAAAGAATATTTTGCGAAAAGTTATTATTTATTGTTATTTATTATTAAAAGAAAAAAATCTAATAAAACAATAAGGAAATAAATGATACAAAATGAAAAAAAAAAAAAAATCAATAACGGGTATAACACTGTAATAATACTATATTTTAAAATATTTTAGTGAACATAATTTGATAAAATATTCTCTAAAATAATGCATTTAGAGATTTTATGAAGCAATTAGTTTTAGTAACAAGTTTAAATATACAAATTGAATTAAACTTAATAAAATGCTAGTTTTAATAGAAATGAAAGCAATAAATTTTAACATGAGCTTAAATAATCTTCATATTTAACATGAATTATACATATATTCATTTATTTTTAAGTAGTAACATGCATTGCTTTTGTAAACAATATCTTTCTTTTTTATAAGTTTCAGTGCCCTGATATGGATTATCAAAGTCGGAAATTTACATTAATTTAATTCAAGGTATCCACATACATTTTTTTTTTGTTTGGTAGCATACTTTTTTAATGGAAATTTAAATGCTAAAGAAAAAAAAAAGTAAATAAAAAAATTTAAAAAAGTCTTTATTTATTGTTTTAATTTGCCACAGATTAAGAGTAATCGTTTTCAAGTTTTAATTGTATATTAATAAATTCAAAATACAAATGTAAACACATTTTTATCAACAATTTATTTATTTATTTATTTTGTTTAATCGTTGAAATTGTCCAATAAATCCTAGAAAATATTCAACATATTTACATAAGCTTTTAATAGAAAAAAGAAATTCTTCCCGAAGTATTTCAAATCTTTCGAAAGTAAAAAGTGATGTGAAATGACGCACTATTATAGTATGCGTGAACGTCATCAATTCCTTGGCTACTGTAGATTCTGGAGCACAGAAAGTTTCCTTACAAACTGTCATTTTCTTCACATATTTGATGCAGGATAACGCTGTGACAGCACCTAGAATATAAAAAGAAGTAAATACTCGTATTTGCATTTTTTTTTCCTTAATATCGATCCGAAACATGGGGAATTGTGAATTTTACGGTTAAATTGGGATTTTTATTATTATTATTGTTAAAGAAAAATACCTTATGTGCAAATTTTGTAGATATCGTCACATATAGAATATTAAGGCAAAAAAAAAAAAATAATAATAATAATAATAATAATAATAATAATCTGATTATGTACGATGTTTGATGTAATTTACGATTATATTAAATTACTTTTTTCGTATGGATATCGTAAAAAATATTTTATTATTACTGCAAAACTTTTCAAATGCATAGACTTGAATTTCATAAAATAATACCTAGCTTATTTTTTGTAAAATAATAATTACCATTATCAATATTTTTAACTCCTTCTTTTTCCTTTTATTGCTCATGCCGTATTTAATATAGACTGCATACTTATAAAATGTTGTTATTAAAAATTTGTAAGAGTAATACTAAAATTTTATTTTCCTTAAAGTTGAAACTGGGTATTTCATTATCTCGTGGGATTCCTTATAAGTATTTGTTGAAACTTATTTTTTATTGTGAAATAAGGATTTAAAATTAAAGAATATTTTACTTTAAGTTTTTACATTAACAGTTTAAAGTTTATACATATATATACATATACATATACAAATATATATACATATATATATTAAATGGTTATCTATAACATAATACTTTTTTTATTTATCAGAATAAATAGTTTTTATACAACAAGCATATTTCATTACTTTTTATTGCTTCCATAATCAAAACAATATAAATCTTTTATATTGCGATAACTGAATTAAATTTGTGAAATTTATCACACAAAACACAATTTCCAGTATTATTTACGATTACACACACACACAAAGCATGCTGTATTTTAAATACCGTTTATCAAAAATTTTACGAAAGAAAAAAAAAAATTCAAATATTTACAATATAAAAAGATCTGTTTTTATACCACGTTTTTAAATTTTCTGTTGAATCATATAAACTTGACAATTCTATGTATTAATGCACACACACACACACACACACACACACATATATATATATATATATATTCTTTTTTTTTTTTTTTTTTTTTTTTTTTTTTTTATGAATTATCCCATTAACTTGAAAGAAAATGATCAAATGAGTACTAGAGAGAACAAGTATAAGAAATTTTCAGACATTTACTAATTGAATAAAATTATTAAAAGAATGCATTGTCATCATATTCTGAGCTATTCTAAAAGTTTCAAATGTCTACCTAATCGGGAAGTTAGTTAAAAATCGATTGCAAGATTTGTACTTGACAATCAAACAAGAAAGCGAGTTAATAAAATCATGGTAAAATAGTAATTTCCTCTACTGTAAATTTTCTTCTATTTTACCTTTGATTAAATATTTCTAGGTATTTTAAAGATTTTTTTTTTAGTATCTAGACCATTTCTTAGAACAAATAATTAAGATAAAAATTACATAAAAACTAAATACTAATAGTTAATTTAAATTATGGAAAATCTAAAAAAAAAAAAAAAAGTGGTTCTGAAATATGCGACAAGTAGAAAATTAAAATTACGTTGTTATCTACACCGCACACTCAATTTCATTGGGCGTTTTACGGAAATTAAATATCAGAATTAAGTATTTTATCGATCAGTTCTTTTTATTTATTCATTTATTTATTTATTTATTTATTTTTAATACACAGTTTTAAGTCACATTCGATAAAATTCCCAATGAACCATATTCCAATAATGATATTCCAATATATATATATATTCCTTTTGAAATTTTAAATGGTATTTTTAATGATATAATCTTGATTTTTTTTTTTTTTTTTTTTTTTTTACATCGTGCTGTTTCAATGCATCTTTAAAAACATTCATCTAGAACTTCCTTTCCCTTTCCTTATTTAACCTTTAAAAATTTACATTATTATTATTATTATTTTTTTTTTTTTTTTTTTTTTTTTTAAGCAATCGCTATTTCCATTAATAAAATTTAAAATGAAAGAAATGGTAATGACACAAAATTTCAGAATCAATTTTATAGCCTTTAATAGATTAAACCAAATTGTGTTTCAAACTATCAATATAATTATTAAACCGTGACCCTGCAAAAATTTGAATCAAAATTTTCTTTAAAAGGTTATATTTTCCTACCTTAACATTCAGTTATGTTTAATAAAGACATGGTACTTAACAATTAATATGATCCGCATTCGTAAATGTAACCGAGTTCAAAAATGTTTTGAATAATATTTCAGGAGAAATAATGAAAACATTATAAATGCATTTTAATGCAATGTATAAAAAGGCAAAATTCACTAGCTATGGCCCTTAACTGATAACTTCGAACAAAATACTTAAATATTTAATAAACATATAAAGATTATTATCAAAAGTACAATTTTTTTTTTCCTGTTATACAAACCTAAACATACTTTGAAAAATTAAAACATAAAATATATTTTGACCCAAGTATTCAAATATTCAAGTATTCTATTCATTAAAAAATGATCAGATATTTGCAGAAAATTATAATCTGTGAACTCGAAACACGTTGTTTATTGTATCGCATAGACGAAAATGACAAACAAATTTTTAAAATTTCAATGATGATCAAATATACATCTTTCAAAATCACTAGTTTATTTTCTCAAAAAAAAAAAAAAAAAAAAAAAAAAAAAAAACAGCAGTGTAGTTTTAAGAAATTTAAATTTATATATGGAGAAAAAATAATGAATTAATATTTAGCACTAGAGCTGTCTTATACTAAAATTCCTGATATGTTTGATATATTTTTGAAAAAAAATAAGATATCTATACTATCATATTTCTTTTTCACAAAATATCTGATATATCTAAAAAATAATAATGCTTGTTTTTTAATGAATGTCAAACATTGACATTTTTTAATGTTAAACATTTACTATATTTAAGCATTTCTATTACAATAATTTCCTCTTTAATTTTTAAATGATTTTTTTTTCCTTCTATTTAAATATTCCACTAAAATAATCTCAAATACCAAGAAAAGCAAAATACTTGTAAATTAAGATCCTAAAATGAGAAAGTTAAATAATGAGTTCCTTTAAATGCTTAAATAATAGGTAAATGTTGTATTCACAAGCTTCTAATAAAATTTTAGTTAGCTTGTACTTTAAACAATTGAAATAACTCTATTAAAGGAACATTTTACAAGAAGTTATTATTTATTGTCATTTTTTTATTTAAAAAAAAAATTGTCTAGTAAAAAAAAAGGAAATAGATGATACAAAATGAAAAAAATAATTCAATGATGGGAATAACGCTGTAATAATAATATATTTTAAAATATTTTAGTGGACAAAATTTGATAAAATATTCTCTAAAATTACGCATTTAGAGATTTTATAAAGCAATTAATTTTAGTAACAAGTTTAAATATACAAACTGAATTAAGCGTAATAAAAAACAACCTTTATTAGAAATAAAAGCAATAAATTGTACTATGAGCAGTCTTGACATATACTTTATAAAAGTCATAAATTTACATTAATTTTATTCAAGATATCAAAATACATTTTTTTTTTAAACGTACTTTTTTTTTTTTAAATGGACATTTAAATACGAAAAATAAATTAAATAATCTGGTGTGTCACTTACACGACTTTCTCTTACCCTGAAATTTAATACTATAAATACAGGTTGGAGATTAAGACGTAAGATAACGATGTTATGTAAACCTATGTTAAACAATTCAAATTAGGCTTCGGAAGAGTTTTATATGATAATTAATTCTGTGTGAGGGGGGCTACCGCCCCCCTCAACCCTCCGTTTCATTAATGCACCTACCCAAGTAGCACAGGAACGTTCTGTGAACGTCTAATAACGGTTTCAATAGTTCAAACACCGTGTTTCGTGTCAAAAGAACGTTCTGAAACACGTTCAGAAATAGTATTATTTAGAACGTTCTGAAAATGTTTGATTTGTACCATCTATAAAACGTACAATTCTAGTTCTATATAGAACGTTCAAGTGTGACACCGTCATAACACGTTCTGTAACAGTGTAATTATAACGAATATGACAAAATGACTTTATAGTACTATTGGTTGGGAAAATAGGTTAATCATGAAAATTTTTGACTTCAGTTTTTGATTTTTTTACACGTTTTGTGGCGTGAGGAATCCGGAAGTCAAAAGGTTGGTATGGTATCTGTTAATGTGTATCGGCTTCGGCACCTATTAGTGTTGATAGCCCGTTAGTTCATGTACACGATATCTCAAGAACAAATGATTGCAGAGAGATCGGACCAGTTTTAAAATATCACTTATGATATTGATAAGAATCTTATTGAGAGATTTGCAACATTCTAATTTAAAAACTTCGTAAGTTATTCGAAATTTATAATTTTTAGCAAGATAGAGAATAGAGCATTTTTTACATTTTCAGTTTAACGTTTTGTTAGCACGTCAGTAAAGAATGCTTCTCAATAATCAGTAGCGGTGAGGTGAAAAAAAATTACAAAATTTTAAACTCATGGAAAAATTTTGTGGATTTTGTATTTTAGGAATCAATGTATGGAATTCAACCAAACTTGTTACAATATTAGATCTTGCCCTAAATTGGAGTTTATTTGAATTTCATTTGGGATATATCGTCCGATAGATTGCGGTGCTATGCAATGAAACCCTCCATTTATGGGACGGCTATATCTCAGCTTCTATAGTGTACAAATGCATTAAACTTGATATATTGGCATGTATCATCATAACCTCTGCTAATACAATTTGGATGTATACATTGTCCAACAGGTGGCGTTGCTAATCTGCAATTTAATCATTTTAACGGAAAGGCAATATTTTAACTCTTGTGATTTAACAATAAATTTTGTGATACACTGAAGTTATAAGTGAAATCGATTTTATGTAAAGCTTTACTGGTCCATTTTGGATGCACATCGGCCAACAGGTGGCGTGGCTATGTTGCAATTTAATCTCATAACGGAAACGGAAAATCTCAACTTCTGTGATTTATAAATATTGTAAATTTGGTAAGTGAAATTAATATTACGTAAAACTCTACAGATTGCCTTTGGGTGCATATCGGACGACAGGTGGCACTGCCACGTTCCAAAATTTTCCATTCACAGAAAGGCTATCTATCAGCTTCTGTAATATATATACTCACCAAACCTTCTGCGTGACATACATTTGATATATATTATTGATTCAATTTGGATGTATAACGAGTAATAGTCAAACAGTTTTTTTTTATTATTATTATTCATAGGACATTGTTTTTTCCCCTAGGATTAAGTATACATCATCCCTGGGGGATGGGGGAGGGGTGGATAAAAATTTTCACTATGATTATCTTTCAAAAGAATTCGATATCACCCTTAAAACGAATAATTGAAACATCGTTTTCTGATGATTTAAAACAAATTTACCGTTTTTTTTTTTTTTTTTCATTTGTAATAATAATAATAATAAACCCTTAGAAAAATACACTTTCTAAGATCTTCTATACAGCATAAAAATGATTGTCTTCTGTCATGAAAATCTATGCATTCCCCAGACCCAGAGTTTAGATACAAAAAGCTAATCACGGATGTTATTGAATAAGTAATATAGTGCTTTACGCGAGTTTCAAAGAAAATCACGGGAAAACTCCAAAAACCTAAGTCGACGAGCGTGACGAGGAATCGAAACCAACACTTCCCGTCTGTAAGGTTCGAGAGTAGAACCTCGCGGTCTCTAATACTCATCGGGAAGTTACAGAAATGAGTTTTTTTCTTCTTTTCTTTAAGTTATGGTTCTATTTAAGTTTAAATGTTACTGATAAATTATCAATATTGATCATGTTGTTAAATCATTACTCTGTTTGATTGGTCTTATTTTATTTTATTTATTTTCACTGAATATTTTGTTCAATACTGAAATATACACTAAAACAAGCTTTTCCGTTTAATTCGAGATTTTAAAATGGAAAAATAAAGTGATCTCATAAATTTTTAAAATACTTTATAAAAATTTAAATAATTGTTTAACTCCACTAAATTTTTCCTTAAAATATTGACTATATGTTTTCTACAGCTATAAATGCTTAATAAATTACTGTTTCAAATGTTGAACTTTGAAACATGATTATTGCGGATGCAAGAAGGAAGGGAGAGCAGATGATAACATCGACATCTGTGGATTGCATTTATTTAATTTTCGCTGACCGTGCAACTGCAAAGTCAAACGCCAGGCGCGGCGCCAGATCTTGGGAAAGTCGTGTCGTTATGTGAGGCGGTAATTTTAAAACATGTAATCTGATTTGTTCAGTTTTAGCGTTATAAAGACTAGGATAAGCTTTAGAAAAGGTAAAAATGTAATATTTTTAACCTGTAATATTCTCTATGTTCTATTTATTAAAGTCTTATTTTAATATCAATTAAACAATCATTTTCATATCTGCGTATGTTCTTAAGCCTAACTTTTGATACTTGAAAGTTGAATCGCAGAAAAAACTGCTCCTGTTACAGACAACCGCTTAGAAATTATTGATTCATTTTATTAATTTAGTCTTCTGAGATAGAATTTGTTAAAATAACTATTTTTGGTTATTATAATTCTGAATGAAGTATGAAGAAGTCACAAAGACTTTACAAGATAAAAGCTAATTTTAAGTGAATGCCCTTCCGACTGGTCATTGTGTATTTTAAAATGCTAGTTGGAAGGATGTTTTCTTGAAGAAAATTCTTATGAAAATTCAGAAGGTTCGTAATTCTTTTTTTCTTTTCTTTTTAAATTCTGAAGTATTTATTTAATGTTTATATGATAATATATGTACAATCAAGGTTATGCAAATTGCACATTTTTAAAATAATATCCTAAGTTTCACCGACTTACAATTTTAAATATCTCTTTACTGTTATTTATTAAATAAAATATATTAAATTGTTTAACTGCATAATAAAACAAAGATTCAATTCAATTTTATTCCACATCTTTATAAAAAAAAGATATTCTGCTTAAAAAAAAAAGGACGATTTACTATATTATTTATTAATACTAATAATATTTACATTTATCAATTATTTAATATGCCATATGATAGCATAATTACATCAAATGAGGTAAAAATTGCGTTGAATCAATTTAAAGATATTTAAACATTTAAAGAATACCAATTACATTGCCATGTGGAATAAATTTAAATACCTGCAAACACCTTTTTTGTAAACTGCTGCTGTAAACTGAAAATATTTATACACACATGCACTGAAATTTAAAAATATGAAGTATGTTAAATATTTTAGAAAAATATTTTGATTAAAAATATATATATGTATTTAAGTATTTGGAAATTTTTAAAATTTCCTCCTTCTAACTAATTTTTAATTTTTTGTTTCAATTTCTTATTATTATAAATTAACAATATATTCTAAACTCAATTATATATTATTTTAGCGGTGTATTGGTACATTCATTTTTGAAATTATTTTTTATGTTGAAATATTAAAACTTTCTATGAACTTCAGCATTCAAATATATTTATAAACTATCCATGGACTTACAAAGTAGTACCCAGAAATGTTTAGAATACACAGGGTGCAAAGTCGAGAGCAGGCCTTTATTTGCGCAACAATTGGTCTCAGACGTCCTCCGATAAGAAAATGTATTTAAAAAAAATGTAAGAATTCATTATATGACATGTTTAAATTTAAAAAATTAATTTATTAAAAATCACAAAAACTGATAATTTTTATACAATTTTCATGACACTAATAGTGAAAGTTGAGTTCCAACCTAAAAAACCTATATAACACAAAAAGTTTCACTTTTGTGCACCCAAAATTGTCTGAGATAGTTAGTTTCAAAATTTAGGATTATTTCGCATTTTCTCGGGCTTTATTAAAAAGTCAATGAAAAATTCTGTAATAAACCCAGGGACAATGCAAACAAAGTCCAATTACGATTTTTAAACCGATCCCTTATTGAAGGCCGAAATATGTTAGAAAATCTAAACTTTAAATATCTTGTTCCATTTTGGGAGAATATAAATGAAACTTCTTGTTAGGATGAGTGTCAATTTTTCTAAATATCACTATAGGGGACTGGGACTGTACAAAAATTTAGTTTTTGTAATTTTGAAAAAATAGATATTTTAAATTTAAACATGTCATACCGCAAATGCTCATATTTTTTAAAACATTTTGTAACTGAAACTATATGTTTGCGACCAATAGTTGCGGAGATAAAGACATTCTCGTGACTATCTTTGCACGCTGTATTAAAAAAAAATTAACATATATATATGTATAAATGAATTTTTAATCGTAGTTAAAACCAGGCAACCGATATAAGATCTCTGAAACCACATAGAACAATGAGAAGTAAATTACAACAAATTTAAATAACCTGTGGAGACTGATTGTGATTTATTGAAACATTTATTTTTTGTTTAGTGATTTTTATTTTATTTAACTTCAATCTAATCATACATTTATTCCTAGATTATCCGTTGCAATTTTAATAATTTTGCCGGTGCGTAAAAACGACATGAAACTCAAATCAAAAGATACAAACAAGCAACGAGAAAAAAAAAAAAAAAAAAAAAAAAAAAACAGCATTTTTTTTTTTTAAGGAAAAGCTCAGAACGGTGAAAAAGAAGAAAACAAAAAAGAAAAAAAACTCGTCAGTGGTGACCTTTTTCACCATTGAGCACCAATGTACGATTTCGTTCGTTAGAAGCTATAATAGCAAATCGCCAGCAGACACCAAATCGTACAAGAAATTAATTGAAGTTAAAAATGAAGAATAAAGTGGAATAAACCAGGGGTGCAGAATATGCCCGAACGAGGTTCGGGGGAAATTTTGAATATTTTTTTTTTAAGAGAAAATAAAAATGTAAATCAAAAATAACAATTTGCTACTTTGAAGTGCTTATACACTAACAGCGATATTTTTATGTTACACTGTATATTTATTCTCTTAAAGATTTATTACATAGAACAAATGACTTTGTATAGCAAAGTAGATTTTTGCATTATTGAGGGAAATTTATATTGTGTTTGGGGGAAATTTCCGAGGTTTGAACATTTTCTGCATCCCTGGAATAAACTATTAATTCAAGAAATCAGAAAATCAAACAGAAAACAACTATAAAAAACAAACATTACTCACAGGATGATGCATTCGGAATCCCAAGGATTAAAACAAGCAAAATAATTCAAGAGTTTAGTTGTACATAGCAGATAAAGAATGATACAACACAGCAACAGGGATATGAATTACTTTTTTTAAAATTCAAATAATGTTAGTGAAATTTTAACATACTTAATTTCAACGTATATGCATGAGAAACTCCATATTCTACGACAGTAATTCCCAAAAATTGTCATAACGTCTCTATATCCCTTAAAAAGTTCCTTAAATTTTTGCATTTAAAAAATTTTTCTTTTTTTCCCCTAATCTGAAGATAATGGCGTTATAGTATTAATTACGAAACTTTAATAAACACCATAAAAGGCAAGAACTCGCAGCTGCTACAAAAAAAAAATAAAATAAAATAAAATAAAATAAATAAATAAATAAAAAACGGCAACGCATTCAACACACTCAACGTGCTTGTTTGCAGCTCTCGCGCTTACATTGTTCGCCTGATGAAGGGTTGTGTCTTCTTTTAACCCGAAACAATTGTTTCGATTTCTTACATTTTATGGTGTTTATTCAAAGTTTTGTAATTAATACTATAACTTCATTATCTTCAGATCAAGGTAAAAAAAAAATGAAAAAAAAAAAAAAAAAAAAAAAAAAAAAAAAAAATTTAAGAAATTTTTAAAGGGATAAAGAGACGTAATGGCACTTTTTTCGGAAAACTGTCATAGAATATAGAATTTTTGATTCATATACGTTAAAATAAAGGAATAGTAAGTATGTTAAAATTTCTCAAACATTATTTGAATAATAAAAAAAAAAGTAGTTTATATTCCTGTTCCTGTGTTGCATCATTATTCGTCATCAGCTATGTACTTTTTAATAAAAAACACCACAAAACTAGCGTTGTAAAAATTATTACTTACAAACTTTGAATAAACACCATAAAATGCTATAAACTCGCAACAATTGTTTCGGGCCGAAAAAACACACGACCCTTCATCAGGCAAATAAAGTAAGCACGAGTGCTGCAGTCAAAGCGGCAACGCAATTGGTGCGTTGCCGCTTTGACTGCAGCACTCGTGCTTACTTTATTTGCCTGATGAAGGGTCGTGTGTTTTTTCGGCCCGAAACAATTGTTGCGAGTTTATTGCCTTTTATGGTGTTTATTCAAAGTTTGTAAGTAATAATATGTACTTTTTACTTTTAAACGCCCGTACTGTGGTTTTTTTTTTAATAATGACGTCACAGTTTTTTTTTTTTTTTTTCACACTATTTTAGAACGTTTACAGTACGTTTTCTAGAACGTTCTGAAAATGTGTATAACGTTTTGAAAACGTTCTAAAAACGTTTAGAACGTTCTGAGACCGTATACGTAGAACGTTCTCAGAACGTTTCTATAACACCGATGGTGATAGTTACACGTTCATTGAACGTTCTCTGAACCGTACTATTGTCCTGATTCAAGATGGACAAATAGACGTCTATAACACGTTCAAAGTGAACGTTCTTAGAACGTGTTTGTAGAACAATTTTTGAACATTCAGAGAACGTTTCGGTGCTGCTTGGGTAGATTTATATAAAATTTAATTCGGTTATTAAAATATAATTCTGTTTTTAAAAAATAATTTATTCAAATTATCATTTAAAAAAATTATATTTTATGATAATGCAGACGATTTCCATATTAGAGGAGTAGTATAACACTAAATATCCAAAAATGTCCATTTTATTCTCAATATTTAAAAAAAATAAAAATAAAAATAAAAATACTATTTTTTTTTTTCTAAGTTTTTTTTTTTGTTTTTGTTAAAAGTGAAAAAAATCGATAACTTTGTTTTAAATTATCGCAGATCGATGGTTCAACCAATCGTTTTAAAGGTATTGGCGAGCTCTTTTGAAAGATACCCATCATGGAAATTTACTCCCCTCGAGGGGGGACTTCCCCCGTAGAGAGGGAGGCGAGGCTTCTACATACACAAAAAATTTTTCCCAGTTGACTATCTCTATTACAATATATGTATATTCGTTTCATTTGGTTTAGTGCAGTCTATAGACGTTAAACTCTACTTACCTGCAATTTCCTCCATAGACGTAATGTATTAGAATTCTCTTGATTGTCCCTGTACACGAACCATTTGCTTGATCTTAACGAAAAGCTTACTGTAGCATCTATATATGATACACATTTAGAATACCAAGTTTGGAATGTCTGCTACTATTTGTTCTTGAGATATGCTGATAACAGAGAGACACACACACAGACACACAGACATACACACATACATACACACAAACCATTTGCTAAAAACATGATTTTCGTATTCGGGGAACCTCAAAACGTGTAAATATAACAAAATCTCGCGTTCGAAAATTTGACCCAAAAACAATACTTTCTCTACCTTATGGGTAAGAGAAAGTAAAAAAGAAAGGTATTTACTTATTCATTTAATTTTCCACGGATTAAGAATAATCGTTTTCAAGTTTTAATTGTATATTAATAAATTCAAAATACAAAATGTAAACACATTTTTATCAACGCTTTATTTTATTTTATTTTATTTTATTTTTATTTATTTATTTATTTATTTTAATCGTTGAAATTGTCCAATAAATCCCAGAAAATATTCAACATATTTACATAAGCTTTAAATAGAAAAAAGAAATTCTTCTCAAAGTATTTGAAACCTTTCGAATGTTAAAGGTATGTGAAATGACTCACTGTTAGAGTATGCGTCAACGCCATCAGTTTCTTGACTACAGTAGATTCTGGAGCACAGAAAGTTTCCTTACAAACTGTCATTTTCTTTACATATTTGATGCAGTATAACGCTGTGACAGCACCTAGAATATATAAAAATGTAAATACTCGTATTTACCTTTTTTTGTATTTTCTTAATATCGATCCGAAACATGGGCAATTGTGCACTTTCCGATTAATTTGGGATTATTTTTATCACTATTATTGGTATTATTATTACAGAAAAATATCCTTATGTGTAATTTTTGTAGACACCGTCACATATAGAATATTAAGCCAAAAATATATCTGAAAAATATTTTCAATTTCGAGAAATAATTTAAATATATATATATATATATATGTGTGTGTGTGTGTGTGTGTGTGTGTGTGTATAATGCATACATAAAATTTATTCTTGAAACATTTCAAATATATTAACATTGCAATTTCATGGTGCTTTATTATTATTTTGGTTCATCGGTAGTCAGATAATTTGTAATTTGAAAAAAAAAAAATGTGTTTTTTCGCAATTTTTTTAATCATACATCCAGCAAGGTTATATAAAACATCTTTTAGCTTTTTCTTATTTTCAAGTCTCTATGATTTGATGTGTCCCCAGATATTAATTATTTGTATAAAATGTTTTTAAAAACTGATGTCGATACATAGTTTTTCTCAAAAATATTTTCTGAAATATCATTTGCTTCTAGAGTATTGGAGAAAATTTCTATACTTGATTTTCTAAAACTTTTATCAAAGAAAAGTTTTCTTTCCGAAGTATTTTCTTTTTATATATTTTCTTTATTTTACTTCTCGAATTTAAATTCATGAAAATATAAACATAATCCTCTTCAGAATTTTCATCAAACTCATAACTTCTCCTCACACCACCATAAAAAAAACTGAGCTAAAATAATAATTAGGCCTCTTTTTAAACTCTTTACAATGAGGAACTAAATTTTTCCTCATTATTATAGAAAAAAGGTTTTCAATGTCATCTTTTAAATTGTAATTATCTAAAACGAAAGTGATCTCTTCAATACACATTCAATGGCTAAGAATCTGTTTTATCCACAGAATGGCGCCCGTGACGTCACTTACCCTTCTTGACCAATCCGAGAGCGAGCGGCAAAGGTAAAAGCGTGTCGCTACTCTGTAAATCGAGGGCTCTAACATGGACCAATTACGATTACCTTTTCTTGAAACCATACGATAGAGATGTAATTAATGAAATGCACAAGAATAAAAAAATAATATTTTTAAATGGACAATATTTAAGCATTAGGTGTCAGCTTAATGATCTAATACGAAAAAGTGACATTTGTTTGATAAGACCATTTTATGGAAAAATATATTTTAAGTTGCTTCTTCAGAATGTTTGGAAGCGTCATTTTAAACCTAGCAAAACTTTAAAGATGTGTACAGAAAAGGAATTATTATCATAAATTGACTAAAAAACGCATTCATAAAAGTATAATCAAAATAGGAATTAGTTCTAAAAAAAAAAAAAAAAAAATGCCAAAACAAATAAATAAAATGTCTTCTCTAATATAGCGACAACAATTTAAAAGTAGTCGTGGGGGCCCTATACTAAAACTTTACTGCTTGCAGAAGTATAAAAACTGGGTCGTCAACCATGAATTTTATTTTGAAAACTTTCTTTGGATGATTTTGATTTCACTGTTGCACAATATTAATTTGGTTCTAATAATAATTTGGTTTCTGGTAAATTAAAATTTTAATTAGGTGGTGAAATTGGTATACTATTTATGAGTTTCAAATTTTAAAAGTAAATAAGAGAAGAAATAAAGGGCGAAAATTTAGCAATGATTAGCTTAGTTTCGCAATAGTTGATTTATATTTTCCTTATGGATACATAACTCACTTGTACCTGTTTGCGAAAAAAAAGATTAGACGTGATTATTCATAATTTTCAAGCACTTTTATTTTGTAAGAACTTAAATCCATTTGATTTTTTTTTCCTTTTCCAAGAGAAATGATTTTTGTGAATGTGACAGCTCAGCGGTTTATGAACATGGCGTTGAATAGAAGATGTCCTGTGTGAAGTCAACCAATTAAAGCCGATAAATTGGACGAGGGTTTGACAAATGAATCGACATATGCGAAATATTGTCGATCTGAAATTGAATTTGGGAATGCTTGGACCTGGAAGAACTATTTGAAGATTTTATTAACGTTTTCAACCCCAGACTACATTTTATACTGACAATTATGCAGGCAGTGAGCCTATATTTTTTTCCCAAACAGGTACAAGTAGGGAGTATGTTCTTGATAGCCTGCAAGTTAAAATATCTTAATTTCTAAAATTAAATATAAAATTTCTGTTTATTTTTAATTGAAATAATTATATTTATAACTACTAAATAAAATGTAAGTTTAAAAGTATTTATTAAACAACATTTTATGTTTAAATAACAATTTAAATTAATTTTCTATAGTACCATCAATTGCATTTATTCTATGATCCTCGATAATATTCTCCTGTAATAATCTTCTATAATATTTACTTCATTTTGAAGTATGGTAGCTTGACATATCTTCTGAAGCCTGTTAGGATTACATGATTTTTTTTTTTCAGTATTTCTACCTGATGATGATGATTTTAGTGTATTTACTGTATTTATTAGATTTTTGTCATTTTTTTTTTAATTATTATTACTTAATTAAAATTTTATATTAATTATTAAAAAATTAATAATTTTCTGTTACAATCCACAGTGGTTTCGCATTAATCCATCATTAATTAAATTAAATTTATCATTTTATATAAGAATTAAGTGCTACTTTTAAACGCCTATTTTGTGCAAATTTAATATCATTTTGTTTACAACGTAAATTAAATTTTACAAATATATATTACATTACTTGTTAATGAAAAACAATATATAATAAATATTATATAATAAAAATATATACGCATATATTATTTTTTAATATATGTGTAGCTCATTCGTTTATCTTTTTTCTTTAACGTTTGCTTCTGATATAATCCTTCACAATGTATTTCAGTATCGATGTCAATGATAACTAAAATAATGCGCAACTGCGTCAAACACTAGTGCATTATAAAACAAATTATTTATTTTAAATTTAATCGAATTTCGATTTAATATACATGTTGAGATTCACGACATTCTTCGTTTAGTATTAGACAACTAAACATTTATTTGGAGACGTGATATTTACTTATTGATTTCAATGACAGTTTATTATTTACATTATTTCGTGAGTCACAATAAACATATTGGGTTTAATTAAAATTCACCGTTACGTAGTGAATTCAGATATGTTTTATGCCTTTATTGTATTTCAAGTTAAAATTTCAATTGCAGTATAAATTCAATTGAAAGAGTTTATCTGTTTGTGGAACTGCAGATATTACTTTTCTTACACATTAAAATAACTTCAGATGTTTATCGGAATTTATTATTGTCTTCAACATTTTATTTAATATGACATATCAGTCGCCCGCTTCGCATTACACAGAATAAAAGTTTATAATAATGTCAATAATGTCGATAACCAAATAGAGAAATATACTGTTTTATTAAAAACTATTTTGCTATTTAAATAATATAATGAAAAGGTTCTTTTTTTCCCCTCAGTTATTTTATTTTTATATATAATTAAACTAGTAGTATGTTGCGGCCATTTTAAATCATTCTACTATTTTTAGTATACATAATCAGACACTGCAACTTATTTGAAAAATAATTATCAATTAAAATAATAAATATTTTTTCCATGGTAGATATAAAAAACAATTATCTTGAAAGAGTATAATGTTGAAGGAGAATTGTATCCTATAGGCCATATGACGTTAACGTGCAAATGTATACACACTTTTATATACATGTGATATTCAAACAAAATTACTGTTTTGTAATATATTACATAATGTTTAATAAATATTCACTATTTATTTATTTCAGTAATTTCATATTCGATACAAAAACTCCTATTCTCATATTACATGAAATTTGAATGAAAAGGGAGTTTTCAAAAGATCTCTAATATTGCTATAATTATCTATATATTATTGCGTGCATACATGCTTTTATATACATTAGCTATTCAAACAAAATTACTGTTTGAAAATATTGTTTTCCTATGGATTTTTACGTATAAGAAAGAAATTAATATATTATATTACATTACATGATGTTTAATAAAAATTCACTATTTATTTATTTCGGTAATTTCATATTCGATACAAAAACTCCTATTCTCATATTACGTCAAATTTGAATGAAAAGGGAGCTTTCAAAAGAGCTCTAATATCGCTATAATTATTTATATATCATTGCGTGCATACACACTTTTATATGCATTTGCTATTTAAACAAAATTACTGTTTGAAAATATTGTTTTGCTATGAATTTTACGTATTATAAATAAATGAATAAATTATATTATATGTATTACATAATATTTAATAAAAATTCACTATTTATTTATTTCAGGAATATCATATTCGATACAAAAACACCCATTCTTATATTACGTCAAAATTTAAGGAAAAAAGAGCTTTCAAAAAGAACTCTAATATCGCTATAATTATTTATATATCATTGCGTGCATACACACTTTTATATACATTTGCTATTCAAACAAAATTACTGTTTGAAAATATTGTTTTCCTATGGATTTTTACGTATAGCAAAGAAATTAATATATTATATAACATTACATGATGTTTAATAAAAATTCACTATTTACTTATTTCGGTAATTTCATATTCGATACAAAAACTCCTATTCTCATATTACGTCAAATTTGAATGAAAAGGGAGCTTTCAAAAGAGCTCTAATATCGCTATAATTATTTATATATCATTGCGTGCATACACACTTTTATATGCATTTGCTATTCAAACAAAATTACTGTTTGAAAATATTGTTTTGCTATGAATTTTACGAATTATAAATAAATGAATATATTATATTATATGTATTACATAATATTTAATAAAAATTCACTATTTATTTATTTCAGGAATATCATATTCGATACAAAAACACCCATTCTCATATTACGCCAAAATTTAATGAAAAAAGAGCTTTCAAAAGAACTCTAATATCGCTATAATTATTTATATATCATTGCGTGCATACACACTTTTATATACATTTGCTATTCAAACAAAATTACTGTTTGAAAATATTGTTTTCCTATGGATTTTTACGTATAAGAAAGAAATTAATATATTATATTATATTACATGATGTTTAATAAAAATTCACTATTTATTTATTTCGGTAATTTCATATTCGATACAAAAACTCCTATTCTCATATTACGTCAAATTTGAATGAAAAGGGAGCTTTCAAAAGAGCTCTAATATCGCTATAATTATTTATATATCATTGCGTGCATACACACTTTTATATACATTTGCTATTCAAACAAAATTACTGTTTGAAAATATTGTTTTTCTATGGGTTTTTACGTATAATAAAGAAACGAAAATATTATACTATATTGCATAAGTTTAATAAAAATTCCCTGTTTATTTAACTCAGTAATTTCTTTTTCGATACAAAAACTCATATTCTTATATTACGTCAAATTTTAATGAAAAAGGAGCTTTCCAAAGAACTCTAATATCGCTATAATTATTTTTATATCATTGCATGTATTTAAACAAAATTACTATTTGAAAATATTTTTTTCCTATGGATTTTTATATATAATAGAGATATAAATTTCTTTGTAATAGATTCTTTTCAAATGTCTGTTTCCATCGTATATGAAATTTATTCATGTACGTGAAAAACTCATTTTTTAGAAAGTGTATTTTGGTAGAAAAACTAAACCTCCACAGAGAAATCTGAAATTCAATAACCGTAAATGTATAGCAGTTTATAGTGTCAACAACTGACAAACGTTTTTATAACTTTATTTTTCTTTACTTTATTTTTAACATTTTCCAAGAACTATTATAATTTTTTGCATTCAAGAATCAGATGAAAAAATAAATATTTATTTATAATTTTTTTTTTTAATATAAAGAAAGGTAATGTTCTTGAACAACACTTAAAAGAGTGACAGTTTTCGTCTGTGAATATTTTTCTTTCTTCTTCTTCTTCTTCTTCTGCTTTTTTTTTTTAAGATTCTTTTTTTTTTTTTTTTTTTGATAGAAATATTTTTTAAATAAAGAATATTTTTAAACTTTTATGGTGTACAGTACGCTTTCAGTAAATGTATTTTACAACTTATTTTGAAAATAAACTGTTTTTACTCATAAAAAGGAACATTTTTCTTTTAGCAAAGAGCGAATTTTTTAATTTGTAGCATATATATATATATATATATATATATATATATAATTGTTTTTGTTTTATATATATATTTACAATTTTTAATTTCTTAGGGATATTTTAAATACATTATTAATATTATCGAAAATATTGTTTTACTAATTAAATGTTATAAAGAAACTGTAAATTAAGAAATTTATAATTAAGAAACCAAAATAATTAAATGAATATCTTTATTAAGAGCAAAATTTTATATTAAAATACAAGTTAAATCATTTTTTATTTAAAGTTATAATTAACTATAGTAAATTCAGAACATGATTTTAAATTAATTAAGTTTAAATTATTACTAATTTTGCTCAAATAAAAAAAAATAAAAATATTAATAATAATAATAAACAAATAAATAATAAATAATAAATATATCTAAGTTTCAAACGATTTTTTTTTTCTTTATTATTCCAACATACTAACAATTCTATAAAAATCTTACAGAATAAATAATTATTTAATTAATGATAAATGTATGAATAAAGTCGCATTTATTAATATATTTCATTTCAAAAATCAATGGTTTTCTCAATATCAAATGATTACAACAGAAAATGCGGAAGGATTCGGGTTAAAGGTTAATAAATGCAAACTTCGAAAACATGCAAAACAAAACACGCAACACTTACTTACTGGTCACAATAATCAAACACGAATAAAAACTGTCAAATTATTTTAAATTACTCTAATAAAGATTAAACCAAGATTAGTATCCTCAATCAAATTTTTTAAACGCAAAATACATTAAAACTGGTATATATACAGTGTAGGCCAAAAGTCCCCAATCCATTTTAAACTTTAATATAAGAACCAAGTAAATGCCGTACGATAGTGATGTTTGAACTAGAATGTTACACACAACGAAAAGTTTTGTGTAAGCAAATAAAAAAGTAGTTTTAAAATTTTCCCATAGATGGCGAAATTGTTCTTGTTTTTGGTTTTTGTAGTTTTGCTATGGATACCTTGATCTTCAGATTGAACCAGTATTATTCTCCTCTTATGGGACTATACAAATGACAAAGTATATATATTTATGTACTGGAGACACGAATAAAGAATCTAATCTAGCGAAATTATACTTTAGCGAAGTCAGTAATTTTGTTTAAATATAAAAGTTCTTTTTTTTTTTCAATTTCCTCTTATGATATTAGCATAAAAAGCCTTAAACAGACGATATTTTTTAATTTTACAAATTTACTGAAATAGAATATTAATAATCAAACTGTTTAAGTTCTTTTAATTAAGGAAAGAAAGAAAGAAAGAAAAAAAAAAAAAAAAAAAACCTTTACATTGAACTATTTCAAACGAATTTGAGAGTGATTTCTTGTACTATGGATATAACAGTATTTTATAATATTTACTTTTGTAAATTTGTACAGTTTAATGTATTAGGTTTAAGAGAAAGTTCTATCGTTGTGTGGCACCCAAACAGAGAGTTTGTGCACAAAACCAAGCCTTTTAATGTGTTCCAAGGGAGTAGTCTGAATTTTGAAATTCAAGCGCGAATTCCACTTCTGTGGATGTTAAGGTGGGATTTGTCCTGATCACTGTAGCACTTCGTCATTGACACGTGCTGGCCTTCCTGGTCTGGGTTTATTTTTCAAAGAAAAATAGTCCAAACGAAATTTTGCAAACCATCTTTGGCATGTTCAAGCTGTTACTGCGTTATTTCCAAACACGTCACACACGTTTTTTGCTGCCTCCATCGTGTTTTTCCCACTTTGGAACTTGTACGACATATAATGTCTTAAGTGCATTTTTTCTTCACCCATGGTGACAGTTCTACAAGTTTGAAAAAACCAACTAAAATACGAAAAACAATGTGTGTAAATCATCAATCATACTTTAACCTACCTGTTTAAACAGGTTTCAGTCGATAATCGACAACACATAAAAGTGCATGTGTTCAAAAACGACAGAACTTTCCCTTACACTTATTAATTTTTGTTTAAAATATTTGTTAAATTTTTACGTTAAACGCTTCGCTCAGTGGCTTTTCAAATTGTTAAAGAAAAATGAATCAAGTGTTTTCCTTTAAATTACGGTATTATAATTGCTTTTATCTGTAAAGATGAAATTCTAAACCTGTACTAATTAGAAAGAGAAATGTTTTTGTTTATAATGTATCAGATTATATTTTGATCATAAAAGAGTAGTTTTTATTTAAATAGAATGTTATTTTTACCAGTAAGGAATATTATAAATTCGAACCCTTAAGAAAAATCCATTGATTTTTTTATTGTTTCGTATAAATATATTGACATTAAGCAATCCATAAATATATTTTCTAAATATCTGTTGCTGAGTGATAAGTACAAAATTAAATATGCATAGTTTATTAAAATAAATATGCTAAAAATGAAGATATAAGGACATAAATTATTCAGGATAGCTATGTGATAGTACAGCAATATATGCCTAAAACAGAAAACCTAAATATTTTTAGAATAATAAAACATAAATATTTAAAAAATTCCATGCATTAACTCTAAACATTCATCTAGCAATGCTTACTTATACCATCGATTTGTTTATTCCTTGTTTCTGAATCAATTCCTTGTTTCTGAACCTATTTTTTGTTTCTGAAACAAGAAATCAACGAATCGGCAATAGCTAACTTTGCTGAGTAAGTAATCATACTTTTAACTTTGACTCAGCCAAATAATCTGCAATTCTAAATATTTACATTAACTTGATTCTCATGAAAATTTTCATATTTATAAGAATGCTAAAAATATCATTAACAACAAATTTCATGGTGCCCCCTTTATCTAACTGTTAGAAATGTTATTTGAAATCTACATTTTCATAATTTTTATCTTTTACATAGCACTGCATTTCCAAATTTCCTACTGCCTATTTTTTCAGCAAAACTTATATTTCTATTGGCTTCCTTTATGGCGATAAAATCCGTTTCAACGTTATAGTCAGAAGCAAAATTCTGTCATGCTATTCTACACTGATGATGGTTTAATTAACGTTCATGAAACTGCAGTATGTTAATTTGGTTTTTTATTTTAGCATTTTTAGCAATGAATTAAATTCGCCATACTCCATCTATTTACGTCAAGTCAATTTTTTATAGTTTATTTAGGTTTTGAATACCATGTTTGAACTTACTACTGTCTCAGTCAAACAGATAGACATACATACACTCCAGCAAATATAAACAAGGTTTTTCGATTCATATATTCTAAAAACTTGAACATATAACAAAATCACATCTTTAAAAATTTTATAAAAATAAATAAATAAATAAAATATTATTTCTATCAAATATGGATGTAAAAAAATGTAAAAGTATTTGAAATTAAATTTTATGCTTGTAAAAATAATGTGATATTAATACTGTATTAAAAAATGTTTATAATATTTCTCCTCCCAATTTTAAATAATTTCTTTATTGGTGTTTTCACATATTTATTTGTTTATTTATTAGAAATTTTTGATTTGTAGTAGATATGTTTATTTAGAAAATGAATTTTGAATAAAAGTATAAGAAATTTCAAAATAATACATAATTTATTCTGCAATTTGTTTAAATTTTGTGATATTTGTCATTAAAATTCTTCTAATCAGACGAATTTGTTTTCAAGATATCACTTACATAAGCAATATATATACATATTAAATTGTTTAGATAAACACATATGTTATCCATAATTGATTTACCATATGGATTAAAAAATACTTCATTACAAATGTCTTATTTATACTTCTTTTTTGTCTGAGAAATGTAAGGAACAATTTGTATTTCTCCTGTTTATAAATTTAAAAATATCTATCTAAATAATACTACTCCGAGATTAAGGGAATGTAATTTTGAAATCCTCAGGGATTGAACTATCATGTTTATTTGAAGTTTATATATAAATATATATATATATATATATATTATTTAAAAAAAAAAATCAGCTGTATATTAAAATATTATCTGTCATTTCTCCAAAATATTATTTAGTTTATATGAATTTATAAATGCATATTTAATAAGAATGTGTTTATTTAAAAATTTTGACTGAGCTTTATATTTTTTGTTGATTTAATATACTAATTGAAAATTTATATATTTACATAATGCATTTAATGAAAGATGAAAAATATTCCCCATAATGTTCAAATTTTATTTATATTTAGTTTCAATCAAAGTATCTGTTTAATTTTTCCGAAAAGTTTGATACGAAATGTAGAATACAAAAAAATGAAGCAATAAAAAACTGTTTTCATAGTGCGCAATTGTCGATCATTTTCTCACTGTAAGTGAGAGGCAGACAACCAAACTACGCTTTCTCCTTCGGATACATTTTTTCTGAAAACACAAAAATAACGTGATGAATTAGAAAAAAATAACTAAACTTAAACCCCAATTATAGTTTGTTTAGATGTATTACTAGTTACCAGGGAGACATGTAGACATATCTACACATATTATGTTATGTAAGTTTAAAGAAAAACCACTAACCCCCTTTTTTTTTTTTAAGAAAACACGGTTTGAATGTTTGCTCCTCAAATACGTTAAATAATATGTGCTATACAGAACTTATTTGTCAAACTTCCACTATGTCTTTACAAATTTCTCCTTTTTTTTCTTATATTAAACGGTTTTTACGGTTGAAATATTATTTCAAACAGGATTAAATAAATGATTTGCCATATTAACTAGTCAGTCAGTGCTCACCTAGCTCTCGAATTTTACACAAATATTTCCAGATTTATTTCTTCTTGCCAGTTCAATGAAATTTTACGCAGGTAAATTCTTCAAATATTTATTGAGCAGTGAAAATATTCAGTGCTATTTTTTATCATTCTTTCAGACATTCTCTATATTTAATGAATTGATTACATTTTATTACTTCTGAAAAAATCATTTACATATTATTATATATTATTTGGCATATAAAATGTCTTTTACTTTTTAAGATTTACATTTCAGTTTTTTTTTCCTTACAATAAAAAAGGTACATAAACTTAATTGACGGTAGTTTCTTTAGATGACTATCTGATTTTATTTGATATTTTTAAATTGATTTCAGAAAATATCTAGAACGTTAAAAAATTATTCAATCGTACTATTTAAAGCATACCTTTAATCAATCTCTCTCTCTCTCTCTCTCTCTCTCTCTCTTTTTTTTTTTTTTTTTTTTTTTTTAATGCAACAAAATGCATTTTTTTTTTCACTACGGAACAAAATTCATTATAATTCTGAGGAAAATTATAAAAATGATTATTTGAATTTCTTTGGGAGTATTCTTTCTTTTTACAACCGAAACAAAAAATAAATAAGTAAATAAACAAATAATAGACACATTTTTTCCAGCATACGTTTCTTACGAGATAAATTTTACTTATCTTATAAGCTCTAAGGTTCATAATTTATCATCCACTGAATTTCTTAATATATATAAAGCTTACATTGTGGCTTCGTACTTGCTCTAAAGGTTTTACTTCAATTAAAACATTTGATTGTTTTATTATTAAGTTAGTTATATTATTTTATATCCTATTAAAATTCGAAAGTATAGTTAAAAGTATGGTTTATTACAATACATAAAAAAGTACACCATTAAAATATCACTTTGTGATATTTAAAGCTGTTTTCTTCATTTTTTTTTTTTTTCTTATTTAAATCTGAAGCAAATTGACTCGTTAGATATTACATTATTTTTTGTTTGTGAGTTAATAATATTGTATTATTTAAGTAATAATAATGATAATAAATTAGAAAGAGTAAACGCAACTATTGCAATCTAAATAATCTGTTTCTTCCCAGACAAAGATCGCTGCTATTCTAAGCTCTGTGCAAAGGGGGGGGGGGGATGGTTTATAACATTACAGCTTCTCACCTATTTAAACCTTTCATTAAGCTTTCCAAATTCTTTCAAAGCCTTTTCTTATGCCATTTCTCTTTCTTTCTTTATTTTATTTTATTTTATTTTATTTTGTGTGTGTGTGTGTGCGAAAGTGATAAAATTGTTGTTTTGTGAGACTGAAAAAAATAACTGTATAATAATACATAGGGAAAATGCACTATTCGAGAAACTTTATACCTTAATTTATTTTGTTATTGTTTATTCATTTATTTAATTAGTTAGTTTTCAATTAAAATCTAAAATAAATTCACCAGTTAAACATTACTCGGTTTTTTTTAATGTATATAATGCTGTAATATATATATATATATATATATATATATATATATATATATATATATATATATATATATATATATATACAAAATCTTGGAATTTGACCATATAATTTTATGGGAAATGGACGCTTTGTTAGATAAACAATCAAAGCCCGGAAATTTATGTCATAAAAGTAAAATTTTGGCATTTTTTACGGGCAAAAGTCGTTAGTTTACGTTATTTTCAAAATTTTGCCATTAAACTGTATTTTTACAGTTAATTTCTTTAAAATGTAAAATGGTAGCCTTTCCGTGACGTCATGTTACAATCAGTTCGTATTGGAAACTGTAAATATTATTGTAGTTTTATTGGTTGTGAGAGTTTATTTACACATTCATACAAAAGAGCTGTTGTCTTTATAATTCAATTCAAAGAATTTATTTCAAAGTTGTAGGTTTGTCATAACGTAAAAGTACAGCAGGGTACATCATTTAATGTCCAAATGCTTTTTACGGGTTTTTCCTGGAATCGTTTCTGTCGGGCTTTGCCCGTAATCAGACTTGAATACTTTTAACTGTGCACATGCTTTTTCCTTGAAATTTCTACTATGTTTACACTACAATTTACTATGGTATATTTACACGATCTTTAAGGTGAAATTTGTTGCCTTCTTAAAAGTAAAAGCCTTGATTTCCTGGAGGTAAGGCTAAAACCTAGTTGCATGGCTACAACATTGTACTGGAATAAAGAAAAAAGTGTTATTTATGGTTTTTAAAAAAAGTAGAAAGAAAGAAAGAAAAGAAAAGAAATAACAAAAAATTACCGAAATATATTTTTCGCAGTTGCAACAATGCATTGTAAAAAAATAATTAACAAGTGTTTATCCTTGGTTTGAATAATAAAATAATAAAAATATTTTTCAAAAAGAGTAAGAAGATAATATTTTACATAAATATATCGTCGAAATTTCACTTTATTGTTTTATGTGCATAACTGTTCTCATGGTTTAGCTACGTTTTAAATTTTTAGTATCTTTAGTATGTTTTTAGTGTGTTTAGTATGGTTTATATGTTTATTTATTTTATTTTTTTCTCATTTTAATAATTTACATTCTAATAATGTAAAATATACATTCGTTTCAGAATGTATTATGAAAGATGTTAAATATTTGAAGAAGTATTAGAGATGAACAAGAAAGGAATAAAAACCTTTAAAATATTGACAGCGTGGCGGACGAAGATTAGCTTATATAAATGTAATGTTGGAAGAGTAGGTTGGTTGGTTGTAGGATTTAAGGCCGATTGACTCCTGATGTGTCCTAGGCCTGGAGGGGGAATGCCCTCCGTGGGGGTCTTTCTAAGGGGTCCTAGCCCGTATTTACGCGAGTTTCGGAGGAAACCACGTTGGAAGAGTAGGAAGCTGAACTGTAGGATAATGGTACATCAAGAAAATGCTAGATTTGTTAGAAAAAAAATACATCTGGCTTTTTATAATATTGTGTCGCTTGAAAAAGCGCTGAATGAGGTATGACCCTTTTTAGAAAATAGGTGTTTAGGAATATGTTGGTAAAATATCACGGGCTTTTTTTTTTCTTTTTGTGAGCCAATGTATGGAATTCGATATAAGTTTAGATTTGTTTAATCAAGACTTGCATTGGTGGTCATTAGATTTTAGCAATTTTGCCATTTTTATTAGCAAGACAATTTTTTCATTTTTATTAGCAGAATAGAACTAAATTTGACATAAATGTACACAATGAGGATTAATTTTAACAAATTATTAGAAAATTAAAACTATATATAGTTGTTCTAGTAATTGTACACCAGAACAATTTTTTTATACATAGTTGCGTCGCTTACCCTTGGGAAAAAAATACCCCTTCCCCTCCTTGTGGGGAAATTTCAATATAAGTGCTTTTATCAAAGAACATGTCTATATACTTAAAATGGGTGTCTGTTTGAAGCATACATCTGTGAAAATTTGAAAAATATATATTTATTCCATTAAAAAAAATCCTGAGGATTTGAAAAGATATTGAAAAGATCTTGAAAAAAATGTAATTTTTAAGAGACTTTCCGAAGGACACATAATTTAGTGTTATTTCATTTAACAGGATAATCGTCTACATTTACCATGACCCAAAAGACGCAAATATTTATAAATATATCCATTATTTTCGAAAAATTACGTTACATTTTTATGCCATATAATAAATGAATAGAAAAAATTATCAAAAGAAAATACATTCTGACCCGATATTTTATTCATAAATAAAAGATGAAAGATATTTAAAGCAAAAATTTTATTGAGTGAATTCAAATAAGTTGCATAATGTATGGTAGAGAAGCACGGGATTTAAAAAAAAAATGAAAAAAATAACAATTTCATCTCCATTTTTCAAAGCAGTTAGATAAGTTTCAAAGCATATAAAGCAATACATTATATTTAACTTTAAAAATACATGTAAAAATGGAATAAAAATAATTTTCTGCTGCAGAATTCTTTCTATCATTAATGATTTCAATTTTTTTTTTAATTTATTTAAATATAAAATAAATTAAAAATATATTAATTTTTTAATTATATTTTTTTTTCATTAAAATAACTAATATTATTATACATTCCTATGGAATATAAAATATATGTAAATAATCTGGTGTGCCGATCACATGAATTTCTCTTACCCTCCAATTAAATACTATAATGAGAGATTGCATATTAAATTTTAAGGTAAATGGAATGAGATAATGAAATTAAATGTACAATGTTAAAATATTCTAAATTAAGTTTAGGAAAAGTTTCATTTGACATGTAATTCTGCATGAGGGGGCTACCACCCCATCAACCCCTTCAATTACAGTGCATAGATTTTTTTTTTTTTTTTTTTAATATGCAGGTTTTTATTAACTTGCCTTCAAATTTATCAGTCTTGATCAAGTTTTTCAGTGGTAACGTAATACGAAATTTAAAATGCCAAATTTGAAGTTATTTTATTTTTAAGCTATAATGGTAACAGATTTACAATACAGATCAACTGTTAAAAACTGGAATTTCGTAACCAGACTACCTGAAAACGTGATATTATTAACGACAATTCGTTTCCATGTTTTCGGCAAAACGAAACAAACACCTCTTACGCAAACGAAGGTTACGGCCAAACTGATTTCTCTACAAACACGGGAGGCATTGGAATCGTCAGAGAAGGCTTTACGCTGCACAGTGGTCGGTCGTTCGGATTTGGCGCATATGTAGTTCATCTGCAGCAGCATCAGTCTCGTTATTTAATAGCCACACCTCGTATCTCAATACTCTTGTAGTGCCTGTACACGAACCATTTTCTTGATCTCAACGAAAAGTTTACTGTAGCATCCCAATATGATACACATTTAGAATACCAAGTTTGAACAGCCTGCTGTTATTTGTTCTTGAGATATGCTGATAACAGACAGACACACAGAGACTTCCTCTAGAAACATGATTTTTGGAAAACGTATAAATATAACAAATATTTAGTTTCGAAAATTTGATCCAAAAAAATACTTTCTCTGCCTTTGGGTAAGAGAAAGAAAAATGAAACAAAATATTATATATATATATATATAATTTTATTAGTTAATTATAATTTCTTTATATATATATATATATATATATATATATATATATATTAGTATAAATGAAATAAAAAAAGATATTTTTTCAATTTCACTTTTCCCCATTAAAATATCTAATATTATTTCAAACAATAATGCTTCTTTTAAAATAATAATATTTCTTGTCAAAATTTGTACCTTTTAATCTTAAGCTTTATTACGTTTAAATATTTTCATTACATTAATTTCCTCTTTAAATTCTAAATGAAAGTTTTTTTTTCCCTTCGTATTTAGACGTTCCCTTAAGCTAATCTCTGTTTATAAGAAAAAAAGGAAATACTGGGAAATTAAGTTCCGAAAATGAGAAAGTTAAATAATGAGTTCTTTTAACTGCTTAAATAACAGTTAGTGGTTGTATACAAAAGCTTTTAGCAACTTTTTTAGTTAGTTTCTTCTTTCAATAATAAAAATAATTCTTAAAAAAAAAGTCTTTTACTAAAGGTTATTTTTTTTATCCTTTTATTATAAAACAATAATGTAATTTAACAGATTAAAAAGAATATTACACGATAAAAAATACAAAAAGGTATAATAATGGCAATAAAACTGTATAAATGATTCTTTTTTTAGATTTATAAAGTGAAAATAATTTGATAAACTATTCTGAAATTATTTATAAATTATACCTCTAGGGGTCACCGAAACTGGAAGAACAGCCCTCTTTCTCACAGATCAAAATTGAGATGGCATGACTCCAGACCACCATTAGGGATCAGTTTCAGAACATCAGCGATTATCCCTATTGTAGCATTAGTTCGGCGTAAAACCCACCAACACAAATCTTAAATTAGTTATCAAATAATTTTACAAAAAAAAAATATTTTTCGTAAAATGCTAAAATAGATAAACGCAATTAAATGAAAAATGATGCAATTTCACATGTGCATTAAATCGCTTAAAATTTAACATGAATCATTATTTTATGTATATTTACGGTGGTTTTTCTTTTTAGTCATTAACATATATTAGTGTTTCAAACCAATATAAATATTTCTAAATATTTCCTCATATATATATATATATATATATATATATATAATTTGAAAAATTTAGTTCCTTTTCATCACTCAGCAAACAAAAGATAGATGAAAATACCAACGTATAAATAAATTTTAAATGAGATTTATTTCGAATAAAATTATTGTCACGGTGATAATTTAATTTGAGTACCAATGATTAGTAAACACAAGTTAGAGTACTTACGCAGAAGATAAATGACACAAACATAACACATAAGCCTAACGATGAGATAATAGTTTGCAAAAACCATTAAAGTAATAGAAACAGTCAACATTTTATAGAAAAGGGATAAGAATAAAATTACCAAAGATATCCGATAAAAGGGAAAAAAAAGAGAGAGAGAGAATTCATGAATTGAATATTGGAATTTCAAATGCTGAAAAATAGAAATGTTCGCACATCAGGAAACTTGCATTTGTATCAGCAGAGTGCAAGATTTCGGAAAACTGTATAGCTAACTTAAGCCAATGCTTAGCTCAAGTTTCTATCTTGCAACCAATAATATATATATATATATATATATATATATGAACTAGTACTTTCGATGTCATATTATAGAATTTCAACGTGAGCAAAATAAAATAATTTATCAAAAGCATTAGCATGCATTTTTTATTTGAATTTTTTTTTTTTTTTTTTTTTTTTTTTCAAAAATAAAAATCTGAACGCAAGAAAAAGTGTAAAACGAAACGGTTTACTATGTCAAAACATAAAAATGTTTGTTTATATTTTTAAATTGTATATCAATAAATTCGAAATAAAAAAATTCCATTCGATTTTCATAGATAATTTTGAAATAAAATGAACTTTAGAAATCATCTGAATTGTCAAATAGATTTTAGGAAATATTCAACATATTTGCATAGGATTTTACGAGAAAACACAAATTCTTCGTAAAGTATTTGTAAAAAAAAAGTGATGGGGGATGACGTACTGTTACTGTATGCGTCAACGTCA
>OZ005656.1:97424581-97494581 GCA_963930645.1 Salticus scenicus
TCAGTTTCTTCACTACCGTTGGTTCAGAAAAGCAGAGAGTTTCCTCACAAACTGTCATTTTCATCGCATATTTGATGCAGTATAACGCTGTGACAGCATGTAGGAATATAAAAGAAATAAATTCTCATATTTTCCTTACTTATTTTCTTAATATCGATCTGCAGCATGAGCAATTGTGCACTTTTGCATTAAACTGGGAATTTTTAGACTATTTTATAGAAAAAGTATCTTTACGTGCTGTTTTTGAAGATTTCGTCACATACAGAATTTTAAGGGAGGAAAAAAAAAATCAAAATCAAAATCAAAATAAGTACCGTGTTTTATTGTAAATGATTTTATCTTTTTTTTTTTTTTTTTTTTTTTTTAATGGAGATAACGCCAGAAGCAGATTGAAAAATATTCTATAGTTTTTGCAAGCATTTGTATTATTGTAATGATTTTTATAAATTACAAGTTTAAATTACTTGATAAATAATTAAATAACTTTTTCCTTCTTTCTCTTTTTATTTTTCAAGTCTAAGTCACTAGCTATTGAATATTTTTGAATGTAATAATAGATTAAAATAAAATATAATAATGTTAATATGAAAACCACAATTTATAAAAAAAATTCACTGTAAAACACGTATAAAAAGTATTTAATTAAAATCATTAAAAAACACATCGTGTCAAGGCCTTTCGCCCTGAACATCAGGGCATCATCAGGACATAGCCATTTTTAACAAGAAGTACAGTAACATTATATATACATAAGAGACATATTTTGGTTATAGTTATAAAACATGAAATAGTTGAAACAGATCAATTACAAATGAAAACAGTTCGAATGTGAAGAGTCGAGCTTCATTTGGTTTACTATGGAGACACATTTTTGTGGAACAGTTGAGGCTATGCATTTATCTGTGTTGAGGAACATTGTTCAGGGCGAAAGGCCTTGGCACGATGTGTTTTTTAATGATTTTAATTAAATATTTTTATATGTGTTTTACAATGAATTCTTTTATAAATTGTAGTTTTCTACAAATGCACGTGGTATATCATGTCTCTATATGAGATGTAATTTTAAATGTTAATATGACTTAAAAAAATTTTGTTATTAAAGCTTTGTAACCTTAAAGTTTTCTTTTTATTTAAATTCAAACTGGGTATTTTCATACAGGAGTCGGCCATTTTTTAAAGTAATTTCCTTATTATTCATTCGAAAATAATTACTGCAAATGATTATTAAAATTTTCTGTTAAAAAAAGTCGTATCTAAAAAAGTAACTGCAGGTACCCCTTCCATATTTGGTGTGATTCATTAAAAATATTGTTGAAAGTAATTTTCTAATATTAAATGCACATTTAAATTTAAAAGATATTTTAAACTGACTTTCATATACTAACAGTTTATAGATTTGTTTTTATGCTAAAGGAACGTCTATGAACAGTCAATTGTTTTTATCATTAGATTATTCAAAACAAACAATTTCTAAACAACAAAGATAAAAGTAATAATAATAACATTAAATAGTGTAATTATTAGACCATATTCAGACTACTGATTCCACCATGGGAAATATCGATGTTGTCAAAAAATAACGCTTTTTTAGTGAAACAAAAGCAAAAACTCACAACAATAGCATTATAATAATATAATTTTCATAATGTTTTTATATTTTCGTTAAGGATGACATTTTCGCAATTCGAAGCAGGAAATTTTTGAAAATGTGCATGACTAGATATATTGGGCCTCTGAAATATTTTCTTCTCTGAAATGATGAAAATCGGTTTTTTCATAAGTACTGAACACCAGCGAAAGTGAATTCTGCATGTAATCCATTACTTATCGTTAGGAAAACTCGGGAAAAAATAATCTCATGAAGTGTATGATGATATCATTTATCAAAAGATTAAACACATATTTTGCACCTTCTTCTAGCAAGTATTAACCAAATTTTTGAAAAAACGGGAATATATAATATTCAACTTTCTCAAATTCTTCCCATCCCTTATTTTACGCTTGAGAAACTCGTTATTTAAAAAATGCTTATTTTGTCACTATTGTTGTTTTTATAGATTTTATCGTCAGAGAGTTATGTAGTGCAATATTAATATTAATATAAATATAATATATTAATATTAATATTAATATATTATTTTTATTTTAATAATTTTTTTAATGCAATTTAGCTATATTTTTTAAAATGTATACGCAATTAAGGAAGTCCATATAATGTGTGTATATATATTTATACCGCATATCCCATAAGTCTTTAGACATGTTAAAATTCATAGAAATTGAAAGAATTGGTAGAATTGAATGCGTTTTGCAAAAAAGTTGCTCTCGTGAATAAGATTTTTTTTTTTTTTTTTTTTTTTTTTTTGGTAAAGAAAAAAGTAATAGTTAAAATTTTCGTTGATAGATGGAGCTGTACATGCACAAATCACATATTTCCGTAAAAAAAAATATATATTTATTTATTTATTTGCATGGAAATATTTATAGATATATAAAACATATTCTATGTCTCCACCATCACTACAAATTATAGTTTTCAAACGAGTTGGAACACCGCTAACTGCACCTTCAGTCAGCGATTCTTACCTGAGGGAAATCATCTTGTTCAATAACGCTTTATCTACCAAGTCAACATCGCAATTAAATCTTCATGTATGTGAAAGTAGGACACTAAATAATAAATAAGCTGTTTTAATCGTAAAACCGTACAATTTATAAGACTCTGATTTACATTTATCTCGTTATGTATCCGTGAAGCGCCCTCTATCAATGAAAATATTAACTTTTTTTTTCTTTACGAAAAATCCCCTTTTACGAGAATTGCTTTTTCGCAAACTGTGTTCCTTTCTACCAGTTCCTTCAATTTTTATGAATTTTTTAAATGTCTATAGACTTATGAGGTCCCCGTTACATATATTTGTAAAGAGACTTCACATTTTCTTCCGAAATAATATGAGCTTCATATTTTAGAAGTATAAAGAGAATAAAACTTACCTTTTTTTTTTTTTTTTTTTTTTTTTTCTTTTTTTGCAAAAACTGATGTAGTAAACTATAAAATGACGGAAAAATTTTCTAGTTTTAAATCAGGTTCACCACCACTATTTCTAAAAATTAATCTGTCTCCTTTATTTTCGACGGTTAAATAAGCTGAAAACAAAAACAAAAATTTCCGGTATGAAATCTCTCTCGAAAAGTGTGGCGTTTATGTTTCATGACAAGCCAATATTTCTAATGCCTTCCGTACCATTTTTAGTATTCGCCTATTTTTCACACACTGTTTTCAAGAGTAATTTTCTTCTTATTTAAAAATAATTACGTACTGAAAAAATTATTCTGCCAAGAAAATGCTGCATATAAAGGGCGAGTACTAACACGGTTACGAATTAATTAGGGATGTTGGTAGCTATAGCTATAATATTTTTAAAAAAAAACTACTGCACATGCGTTCCTCATTTTTGTATTTTAATATAGTTTTAAATATTAATTTAAACATATATTTTAGGCATTTTTATATACAATAATCTTTAATTAAGATTATTGTACATAAAATAAATAATTTGAATATTTTAGTCCGATTGCAAAATAATTAGTTATGATTTTTTAGAAAAATTTAATGACATTTTAATACTTAACCTAATTTAATGAAATTCTCAAGAGTTAAGTTTGCATTACACAATAGTTTTTAATTTTTTATGGGAAATCTATAAAGTCTGTTGTGTTAAGATATTATACAGGAATTATTTTTGGCACAGTGTCTACTTCATTTTGAAATTATTTTTGGCACAGTGTCTACTTCATCACAGTGTTTATTAAGATTGTTAATTAAGATAGTCGACATACTAATACGTCTATTATTTTAGGATGGTTATTATTTTTTATTTAAAAAAAAAGAAAAAAAAAAGAAGAAAGAAAGCTTAAATAGATATTCTTTTTTAAGAAGTCTGGTGTTTTTACCTTGAAAGTTTCCCATTAGGTTTTTTTTTTTTTTTTTTTTTTTTTTTTTTTTAAAGGATTTTTTTAGAGACATTTATTTTATTTAAATTTATATATATGCAGTTTTTTAATCCATTTTAAAATGATTTCTTAATTTTTTTCTATAAACTTAGATACACTTTCATCACATAGTTTGTCACTTTTAGTTTTACATTTTTTAGTGAGTGACTCTGATAAGTTTACTTTATGTGGAGAAATAAATTTTCACACATTAAATTATTCAATTACGTATGACTTTCACATTAAAATACTTAAATTTACGTTACTATATCCCATTTAGTAATCATTGTATTAGAATTCATTTGTATTGTAAAATATTTAATCGAGCTTAACATCTAAACTTTTACTTCACTATGTCTAAAATAAAGATTAGAATCATCAGTATTTCCTGTTATTAATCATTTATTAAAGATAAATAATTATTTTTCGAAAAATTTATGCGAAGAACTTGTTTGAGACATAAAAATCTAAAATGAAAATAAAATTATTGTCGTCTGCCAAAAGTATGTGTACTTTCTTAATCTTGTTAGTGATGATATATATATATATATATATATATATATATATATATATATATATATATATATATATATATATATATATATATTGTTGTTTCTTTCTTTCTTCCGTTTTTCCAAACACTTTTTTAATTATTTTTTTCTGTATAATAATACGCAAAACATAAGATAATTTCTTAATTTAATTTTATCCTTTAATTCAGCAAAAAAAAATATTTTACTTATAATCTAATTATATAACGATTTCTTTAAATTTATTAAAAGTTTTAAAATAACAATAAAATGAATTTCTTAATGCTCAGTTTAATTAAATTAAATATACAATTTTGTCACATATTGAAATAAAATAATGCAAAATTTCGAATACATTTGAATTTTAAACTAATCCGTACATTTCATCTTTTCCAAATTTCATAAAGGTTTTATAATTTTCTTTTTAATTTTAATTTGTTAGTTTAATTTGTTTATGAAAATTGTTTCATATTAACAGTAACTGATAAATAAATTTTTAATTTAGGTTTAGTGAACGACAACTAGAAATTTAATTTTAATTCTGTTAGTAAAATCGGCAAAATAGTAAATGGAAATGGAGAGTGACTTTAAAATAAATTAGCCATCTCTGATCAGAAAATCTAATTAATAAATAATAAAATAAATAAATGTTTATTTATCTAATAAACTATGAAACTTCCAATGATTTAATAACTATTATATGTGCATAATATGTTTTTCTCACATCTTGCCGAAGCATAAAACATGATGAAATTCTATATCTTTCTATATTTTTAAATACCTTTTTAATGTATTAAGATAGAAAATGTATATATTTATCTTTTGTATATATTTATCTTTTAAAACGTTCTTTAAGCGTAGTAATATATATTATGTTACACGCTAGAATGATTAATCAATAGCTATGACATAAAATATAGAAATATCAGTACAGTATAATTAAAATTAACGTTACATACACCAGACTGAAATAACAGATTTTTTTGTATTATTTTAACCAAAGAAAGATTTTCGTGCAGGTTTCCCACGACAATTTGCGAATAAAAGTTTTTCTTTTTTATATGAATTTAAAATTTACACTGAAAAAAAATGAAGAAGCAAAAGTATTAAAAAATGAGTAAAACTGTGCCAAATTTAGATAAATTATAAACTCAAAATAGCTCCGAAGCTGATATACTGAAATTTAAAATTACCATATACTTATTACTGACAAGGAAACATTCAAAAGGTGTCGTCTTCAAAAAATATTGAAAAAAATATATGGGATTCTACTCTTCATAAAACATCAGAAAGGGAAAAAATTATCGGCTGTAATGAATTTCAGCGACCACAAAAAATTACTAAAATTAAGCATTTTTGGCGATTTAGTGCTGATAGGCGATAAGTTTGCTAGCACCGAGATTGCATGTACGAACAGAACCGTGTTTTGCTTCTCTGCCAAGTACTCAAAATCAATCGCCTAATAGTGTGAAATCGCCAAATATGCTTAATTTTGATAATTTTTTGTGGTCGCTGTAACTCATTTCAGCCGATAATTTTTTCACTTTATGGTGTTTTATGAAGAGTAGAATCACATATACTTTTTTCAATGTTTTTTAAAAACTACACCTTTTGAATGTTTCCTTGTGAGTATAATAACAATAACAATATGTCAAAAATTGATATCGATCGTCATGAATCCCTTTATCCATACATGGGTTCCAATTGATTCACTCTACGATTCACTCTACACTAATACGAAATTCCCACGAAATATAGGATTTATGAAGATTTAAAAGAATAACAAAATTTCATTGCCTCACGATTGCTCTTGTAAAACATCGAATCGCTGATGGGTAGTTTTAAAATTATAGCGTTTTGAAATCGTAACTTTAATTATAATCACCCTGTATATAAAATATCACTTCTCAAAATTATGGGTAACTGTTGAATACAAAATTAGAAAAAATCTGTCATTCCTGCATGAATCTGGAGAAGACGCTCTTATTAAAGTTTGAGTGATAAAAAAACACTGTACTATAAATAAGTTAATAACACTCCTTAAAATTGATAGATTCAAAATAAAATTCGGTAATGTAAAGTTTATACATTCAAAGTTTTTCCATTTTTATTTATCGACTTTATTTGCGGCTTCACTCTGGGGTCACATTTTGCGCATTAATTTATATTAGACCCGAACCTACAGCTATAATCGTATTCTGAACCACAGGAAATCCCAATACTTGAACCGGTACTTCAACACAGTACCTGGGAACTAAAGTTCAGAACGCTGAAAATTCCGTTAAAACATGGGCTTTTACTTATTGAAAAATAAAGCAACATTGTTTGTTTTGTTTACTGTATGGCGTTTAATTTAATCACATGTAATAGAACATGATTTGATTTTCTTTGACTTAGTTAATAAAAAATAATATTTTGTATAGATTCATAGTTCATACTGTGAACTTCCTGCAATAATGTTCAATTAGATAATAATCCTTTAAAATCTGTTCCAGCATTCATATTAAAGAAGATTAAAACATTGCGTCACACATCAAACATTCGTGTATTGTAAAAGAAATTATTTATTTTAAATGTAACCGAAATTCTATTTAATATACACGTTGAGTTTAAAACATTCTTCATTTTAATACTAAACAACTATACATTTGTTTGAAAACGTGGCATTTAACTATTGATTCACTAAATCTTTATTTATGTTGTTCTGGAAGTTGTAATAAACGTATTGGGTTGAATTAAAATTCAATGTTACATACAAAATTCAGATTATATTTTATGGGCTTATCGCATTTGTGTTAAAACTTCATATGTAATATATTTTTAATTAAAAGAGTGCAGTTTGTGTGAAGCTTCTGAAATTATTTCTCTTGTTGGTTAAAATAACTGTAGATATTTAACATAATTTATTATTATCTACAGCATTTATGTTAAATTCGTTATCAATCTCTGTACTTTATTTATAATAAAACATGATATTAATGTGAATAAGCGATAATGTTTAATGTCTATAATACAAAAACAATAATTCCATTTTATTAAAAAGGATTATGCATTAAATATTAAAAAGTAATAATTTTGTTTAAAACTTTTATAATATTTTGGGTAATATTTAAGCGTATATATAAAAAGGGGAGAGGGGGGAATTGTAGGTGCCCAATTAAATGCATTTTTTTTTTTTTTAGGGTAAATAACACAAGTCGTATAAAATTCATACCTGAAACAAAATTAATGATTTATTGTAAAATTGGCATGCATATGATTTTTTTTTTTTTCAATTTCAATGGCTGAGCGTCTTATTATCATTCAGATAGTCTCCTTTCATCGCCATACACATTTCACAATGATTGTTTTAAATTTTAACCTTTCCGGCAAGAAACTTTCTCAAACTTTTTAAAATATCAATTTTTTTGCATTAATGATTCATAATTGGGTGAATATCACTGTCCACTTATCCATATTTTCATATTTTAAAAGTAAACAATCACATAGGGCAAGTTCGAGAAATTAGGGTCGATAAAATATTGAGTTCCCTAAATTCAGTGGTTGTGGTTACGGACAAATGAACCAACATCACTCTTGTCTTCGATAAATGGGCGTGTTTTTCTTCCCAGTTTTAACTTTAAACAATCTAATAAAACAACATGACTCTGAATGATTATCATTTTATTCCATACATAAATAGTCGGTGAGAAGAAGGGTGCAAGAATTTCTGTATCAAGACGGAACGCTGATACCAGTGCTTTCAATCAATAATTTTTATGACATTTAATTGTAATAAATTACTGCACAAACAGGATAGAAATTATTGATATAAAATACTGGTGTAAAAGTTCCGTCTTGAGATGGAAACCTTTGCACCCTTAGTGAAGAGCTATAGAAGACCATGTTTTTAATATTTTTGGAAAACGGAATTGTAACAAATTTGTCCAGTGGTCAACATTTATTTTACTATTTTATCATTTATGGTGTGTGAAAATCTGTCCATGTTCTATAATTCGTGAAAAGTCAAAAATTTTGCTTGAACAGCTTGAGTACAGTCGGTAACAAAAGTGTCCGAACACTAACAAAAATTCCTCTGTAAGAAAAGTACACTTCATACGGTTTTGTTAAATAAATCCTTATCGAATTATGTTCTTACACTGACTAAGAACAGTATTCGACAAGGATTTATTTAACAAAACCGTATGAAGTGTACTTTTTTCACTCAGGAATTTTTGCTAGTGTTCGGACACTTCTGTTACCAAATGTAGCTTTTAACGTCCCAATAGAGCAGTGCATTAAGCTTAATTGACAACATTTTGAATTTTTTAAAATGTTTAAAAAGTTATATAACTCACAGTATGTATGGAATATTTTCCAATTTTGTAATTAATAGTTAGAAATTAGATAGCCTATATATATATATATATATATACAGTCCGTTAAGAAATTATAAGACCACTTTAATTTTGTAAATTATAAGAAAAATAAAGATTCTAATCAAAATTTAAATACATAAAATAACATATTGCTCTATATTTTTTTATAACTAGTTTGCAATAACTTGGTATAATGCAATAAATGTTTAATTAAAATATATATTAGAAATAAGTGAAAAATAACCTGTTAATAAAATATAATATCACTTGTCAAAAAACAAAATTGTATAAAAAATTAATATGATATTGGTTCTCAATTTTTCCTGATGACTTCAAACACTATATTTTTCACTGAAGTAACCAGGTGGTTAAGTTCAGTTTTAGAAATATTGCACCATTCTTTTACAATGGCTACTTCCAGTTCATTGACAGATGAAAATTGTTTATTATTAGTATAAACTTTGCGAGATAATATTGTGGAGTTTGCGTTCCTGCAAACTCCATCTTAACTTAAATACTTATTTAGATTACTAAGAAAACCAGAGACTTGAATTGAACGAACAATAAGGGTTTATTTGAACCAGATTAATGGGAGGGCGGCCTGGTAATAAAACTTAGCTCAGTCAGCGTATTACTAAATCAAAATATATAAATCAACAATTTAATTATCTTAAATATCTCACCCCAGCAGATAGTCGAAGGTGTAGAGACGGTCGCACTCGTACTCCGCTACCACGACTTCACTATGGATCAGAGGATTCCCTTCGGACCCAACTTGACCTTTCCGAATGCTAGTAGTTGCGCACACCAACACTCATCACTACTTAACTTCACACAACTAAATCTCCACGACTCTACTTCCCGATATTCACCAAAATAAGATTCATCACATCCACTATACTATCCTCCAACATCCACACCATCTACTAAAACCATCTCTATTTTTATACTTCTTCCTACACCCTCCTTTCACTACATTTCAATCCTTTCTTTTAAAAATCACTTCTAATTTATCTAATATTCAAAATCTAAGTCTTTTTATTGCAGCCCCCTGCCGACACAACACTAACTCGACCTCAACCTTCACCGAGTCACTGGCAATGAAGCGATTTTAACCGTCCCCACTTTCTACTTTGCTGGATCCAGCTTAATTAAAACAACTGTGGTGACGTTCTGACGTCTCAACCTCACAATATACCCCATAGGTTTTCCATGGGGTTCAAGTCTAGACTTCGAATTGGCCACGGCAAAACATTATTATTTTCTTTTTTAAACCATTCCTGTGTAGATTTAGATGTATGACAAGCAGTATTGTCCTGTTGAAACATCCAGTTAGCACCACCTAATAAAGGTCCAAACGGTATCATATGATCATATAGCATAGACTGATAGTGTGTAGAGTTCATATGACCCGAAATCCGTTGTAAATCACACAACCCCTCATAGCTGAAAGCTCCCAAATCATCACTGATCCTCCACCCATTTGTCGACTGAAGCATTCTTTTGGTTCCTTCCTCAAGTCATGCCAATAATGTTTGTAACCATCGGGACCATCAAGGTTAAATTTCTTTTCATCAGGAAATATAATTTGTTTCCACTCATCATTCCATGACATGACATTTTTAGCCCATTTCAATCTTTCTTCTCGATGGCATTTCAATAACTTTGGTTTTTTCTTCAATTTCATAAATTTCGTATTAACCTTTTGACGTGGGGTATACTAAAAAATTTACAGTTCTTGTGAGGGGCTCTCTCAGCTTTTTTGGGGGGGGGGGGAGAAAACAGCAGTCTGGTTGCTCACTGAATGATTTCGGGGAAAAGTCAATTAGAAGGAGGAACCTCTTTCTTCCCTGCTTTTCCAGTAACTAGCCTCTTTTACCCTACAGCAGTTGGGGTGATATTACACCACAGATTTCTCCAAAAAATCATTTTGGAGAAATACAGAAAGAGACTTGAAACGGCTAACTTTGACTGTTCTTTTTGAAAGAGTTTTTTTAAATATAAATATTATTCGATTTCTAAGCGTTAATTTTCACAGTATATCTATTTTCTTTTCTTGTTGAACAAAATTAAAAAAAGAAGAAGAAAGAAAGAATCACTGCATTTCAGTTATAAACAATTAATTTTTGATCCTATGTATTTTATGCATCAAATTTATTTCGATTGAAATACGTTATAACAATTTTAATATTAAATATTAACATTGCTATGTAAAATTTATAAATTTAATAAATTACTTAAGTTTCAAAAGGGGGGTTAACTGTAAATAATACATAGCATAAGTGTAAATTAACATTGCATTTATTGTATTTATTATTATTATTATTATTATTATTATTATTATATATATATATATATGTACATATATATAAAGATATTCTTCACAGTCATATAAATACTATGTTAATTAATTAAATCTTTTATGGTTTTCTCGTTAAGCTTTAAATTTTCTTTTTACTACATTTTTTCTCTTTTTACAGTAAATACAGTAGATGATGCTTTACTATTAAAGCGAAAAGCTTTGGATAAAATTTTTTTTAACATGTTTTAAATAAAATTTAAATTTACGTGTGTTTAAAGTGTTTTTAATTTATTTAACAAATGACACGTGTTGAATTATCTCTTTTTTAGATATTATTTATAAATATAATCTTCATTTTTACTTTGTTAACATTTGATCTTGCAAAGGATTTGGAAAAACGTTGGGCACCAAACTAGTTTAACCCAATCCACCCGTCTTAAGCCGTGGTGGCCTCAGCTCCTTTTTCTTCTTCTGGTTATTATAATTATTTTCTGTTATATAATCTCATCCAGTAATGTTTTCTAAACAATGCATATTGACTTTTTAAACAACTTTTGCCGTGTATAATGCTTCGTTTCCGTATGTTGTTGTTTGTTCATTAATTCACGTCTTTCTTCTGGTGTTTGATAATTGTAATGATGAATTATTTATTATTAGTATTATCATATATTATAAGAAACATTTAGGGTTATAAGAGACTAAAAGCTTTCAGAGTACTTCGTTTCCTCAACTGAAGATATAAATTTAAAGAATTAAATATAGAGTGCTAACTTTTAAATTGAAGTAAAATTACTTATATTTGAGTGTTGTTGGTATTAATCACGTGTCTATTAATTGCTAAATTTTATAACGTTCTAAAATTCTTCACTTTATGTATATATATATATATATATATATATAATGAGTTTATGTAGAAAAAGACGCTAAAATATTCGCGTTGAATTTATAAACGGCTTGTAAGCCATAACATAAACTGGGGGGGGGGGGGGGGGGAAGTAAGTAAGAAATTCTATCCTGTTGAGATTGTACTTTACTTTTATCAACAGATGAAGGATTGTTGTTAATTATTTTGACCCGAAACAACTTTAGCGTGTTTTTTTAATTTATGGTGTTTGCTAGCTAGATTTTATTGATCATTATTGAGTTATGTATGAAGTAAGAAGGGGGTTCACCATCATCCAGGAAATTGTATAAACAGAATCATTCACAATTTTTTTTTTTTTAACTCTTTACTGTCGAAAGAAATTTACCTCTGGCGTTGTATTGCATAAGAATGGCTATACATCATACGTGTCTTAAAAATTTTACTAATAAATTGGGTTTTCTAAAAGACTTTTCTAATATATGTATATATATATATTAATGAATAAATAAATAAAAATAAATAAATAAATATAAATGTCACAGTATTTCAAAAAAGTTTTAATTTTTAACTATATTTCTTTTATTACTATATCCTTTTTAGTTTATGAACATATAATGTGTATAAGAAACGTACTGTAATCGTGATAAAATTCAATTTTTAGGTTCAATTTTGTGCATTTATATATTTGTATTGTTTTTTAATTCCTTTTGCTATTTTTATGGTAATGTGTGTGCATGAGTAAGTGAAAATTAACCCGATAACGACAAAACGCTTCATTCTAATGATTTTGAATTCTTTAAAATATGTTGCAGGTAACCGTCACAAAAATGGGTTTAATTCCATGTAAAATACTTTTTTTACAAAGTTATAAAAAAGAATTGTTATACATTGAAAAATGTAGATTTTCATAAATTTTCTTACATCTAAACTCTTAACTATATTAATTCTTTTCTCTGCCTGAGTGTTTGTTATCAGTATAACTCAAAAACAAATACTAGCGGGAATTTCAACTATATGCTACTTGAAAATTCTCATTGAGATCAGTCAAATTGATCGTGCACAGGAACATGGAATATATGAAAGCATTTTTATACATTATTTCTGTGGGGAAAATTTATGGTCGATACATATTAACATCTTTATACTGCCGTAAAAAATATGATACTGACATACATTTTTTATTTTCAGTAAAGCATGTTTCACATAAATATATGATGGAAAATATTTGTCTTGCGTTTACGGGGCCACACAAAATATTTCTAATATATTAGTGCTATATTTGGAAGTGGATAGACGTGAGTTTCAAATAGTGTCATGCATTTTTACTTTCTTCTGTATACATAGGAAGAAAATACCGAATTTGTGAAAAATTTCAACCTCCGATTTTCAATGGATTTACACGTTTTGAGGGCTCCTAAACACGATTTGACTATTTTTAGAAAATGTTTGTCTGTATGTGCGTACCTAAAGTTTTATAAAGCTGTATTTTACAAACCAGCCAACGGAATTTAAACAAACTTCAGATTTAGTTGCACCTTGGTTTAAATTGGTTCTGATTGGGAAGAAATCTCTCAATAAGTGACATTATCATTAAATTTTTCATAACTTTTAATATGGCAGTACAGGACGAAATTTTGTAAAAATGTACATATTGAGAATTATTTTTAACCTTTCAATGTGAAACTGAAAAATATATATGAATTTATTTATAATAGTAATTGTCAAAAAGAAAAAAATAGATAAAATTTAGGGGCATCTTTTCCCTCCCTATACCTAGTTTCTAAGGATGTATTTTTTAAAAGAACTCGTCAGTACCTTTAAAGCAAATATTTGAAACATAGATCTGTAGTAATTTAAAACAAAATTTAAAAAGTTACCGATATTTTTAAATGGAAAAAAAAAAAACTTTCAAAGAAAACGTATTTTTCAGATGTCGTCTGTAGCGCACAAAATTAGCTTTCTTTTGACACTTAGGGTTATACTTCTGTGAGATAAAAATCGTCTACATTTATCATGAAAAATAATTTGTGTGAATTTTTGTAAGAAATTATACAGAAGAAAATTTCGTGATGGCCACAACATATCAGATTTTCTGTGATAAATTTAAATGTTTTGTTTGCTGCGTATATAATTCATTCATAATGAACAGGGAATGATATATAGAGTACATAATACGTGATATATTGTGCCCTCTCACACAGAATTTCATATCAAATAAAACTTTCCAAAATTAATTTGATCAGTTGTTTAAAGAAGTTAATTAGAAGTTTCGTATATTAATTCCGTTAATTAGAAATTTTCCTCATCTCATATTTAGATTTCACATCTTAAACTGTCCAGTTAGAATCAGTTCCAAACTGATTAATATTATATTTTAATTATTTAATAGGTATTTTAATCTATATATATTTATTACATTCTATTTTTCGCTTTTCTAATTATTCGCTAACCATCTGATAAACTGGTTAGCGCTCTGGCCATCAATTTCTAGGAGCAAGGTTCGAATCCAAGTTTAGTCATGGGCGTGTAGTGGTCTAATTTTTCTTAATATGCAAAAAATGGCCGCACAGCTATATCTCAAATCTTAGGTATTTAAATTAATATTTATTCATTATTTTCGATGTATTTTGAATTTTTGATTCCAAGATTTAATAACGCTTTAATATTAAACTGTTTTTTGAAATATTTAAATTTTGATGGTAAAAGTTTGGGCTTAAAGTAAAAAATATAAGATAATTTATATTTAATGTAAATGTAGAATGACAATGTGAATATAAAATATATAATAAAATAAATAATTATAGTTAACTACTCAAGAATGAAATGAGAATCCGATAATTCATCCCATCTCACAACAATACATTTTATTTCTTTTTAAACGAAGTATTCTGCCATTTTATCTCTTTAATTAAAATGCAAATCAATCACAAATTAAAGCAGAAAAACTAGTAAACACGTGAGAACTTTCACTATACCCATAGGAAGAATAGGTTACCACAACTTAAGTGCGATTAAAAGAGATGCACTCAAGTACGATATTGCCGTGAAAGGTCATTATTTTACCGATTTGACACTTTTACGATCACGATCTCCGCCCTTCTTCTCTTCCTAAATTTCTTCCCCTTCTGCAAGACGAAAAGTGTCACAGCCCCTCAGAAGATCTCACTTTTTCTCGGACAGATGCTGTCCGAGCCCCTACGTAAAGGTTAATATTTAATTCAAGACTCTTCCAGACTGTTACATGTAAAGTTTTCTTGCTGAAACGTTTCGAAATTTCACGAGTTGAAAGACCTTTTTTAGTTGACAGTCGAAAATTTTGTCTATTATTACGTGCTGTCAAAATATTTTTTCTACCAGATCGTTTTATTTTGTTTGAATAATCTTTTCTAATTATGGCATTATGAATGGCATTTTTTGAACGGTTCATTAACCTCGCAATATCTCTTTCAGATTTACCAGAACCTTTGTAAAATAAAATTTTTCTCACTTCGCACTCCGGTAATTCTTTACCTCGAGGCATCGTCAAATTAATCGTATATAACACATTCAAAACCAAAGCCTTTGCTTCTTAGGTAATGCTTTTACGAAATACTAACGCATGCGCTTTATATTGAGTTTGACGTCATGTATAATATTCTAATTTTCTCAGGTGGTCTTATAATTTCTTAAGAGTCACAGTCTTTAATTTTTAGAAAAATGAATAAGTTTCAATGAAATTTAATTTAATTTTAAAAGTTGGAATTAGTATAGGATGCGTTTTCCTATCAATTTTAAATACGCAACTAAAAATTTGCATATTATGCTCTCTTCTTCAGAAATGCACCAATACGCTTGTGGTCTTATAATTTCTTAACGCGCTGTATATGTATATATATATATATATGTGTGTGTGTGTGTGTGTGTGTTTGTGTGTGTGTGTGTATATATATATATAGAGAGAGAGAGAGAAAGAGAGAACTTTCCGTTTTAACCAAATACTTTGTTTATCAAACATTCCACTTTCACAGCATCAATCTAAATCTTCCAATTATTACTTAGAAATTTAGAAATGACACTATAACTTATTTCAAACTACACAGAGCGCCATCTCCCTCCAGGAAATTTATTAGCTTTTGTTATAAATCTGTTTCTATTTTCCAGTCATGGATCAACATAAAATATTCAAATGTATAAATTTCAATGCGTAACCATTAGCATTTTTTTTTTTCATTTCAAAGACTTATTTTCAAGTTGTATGTCTAATGGTAAAAGTTATACATTAAATTTCTTTTTTAGTTGGATATATAATTTAATAATTTGTATGTTTTTTTAATATCGTAAAAATTATTTCAAATAAAAATAAATACAACAGTATTGAATATCTTTCAAACATTATCGCCCCAAGACTTGTTCTGCACAAAATATAAGATATATGATCTAAACAAAAATGTATATGAAATGTATAAAACACATGAAAAGTGATATTTTATCGTATATCTCAAAAGATAAGTAGTGACTATTTTCATAAAAAAAAATTACAAAATACACTTTTAAAATTTGTTTGTTAAAATAAATTTTTCAATGTGCACATTTAATAAACTTTAGTCTTTCTATTGTTTAAATTTTCTGCGCAGTTCATGTTCCATTTTATGACAATATTCTATTTTGTATATAATGAAAAAAGTATAAGTAAAATCAATACTTATACAAAAATAGGAATAATTCTGATTTATTCTTGAACATTTTTACTACCTGTATCTTTTTTTTTTTTTTTTGCAATATGTTTTCCTATATGTAATTACCATTAAGGTGAAAGAAAACTACCTCATAAAAAATGTGGTAAGGAAAAATGAATAAATAAACAAATAAATAAAAGCTGTTATTGATGCTGTCACTCGATATTTACACAATCTAAAATTTGTTGGCAAATACGAAAGAGGAGAAATTTGATAGGTCATATTGAGAGGCCAATAGAGAAGTTAATAGTGGTAAACATCATCATGTACATAAAAGATTGTGTAATCGTTAAGAAAATTATTTACATGAAGTTATGAATTTCTTTATTTATTATCTAAATGCTTATTTTAAAACATTTGGTCCAATTTCTACCACTGGGTGATAATAGTATATGTTATTAAGGGAACACAGTAATCATTTAACCCAGTACATAAAGGATTTTTTTTTAACAAATCATTTTTAATCAATACCACGTGTGATAACCTATATTTCAATGAATATGCGTTAAAACTCTAAATATTGAAATACGTCTCAGTTACACTATTCTTTTTTATAGTAACTTCAAACTCTCAGGTTTATCACATTACCAGTACAGGAACTACACAAGGGCGAAAGGGACTTGAATGCAGCCTATATACAGCTTGCGAACATTGCTTGGGCACGGTTATTCATGTGTGGACTGCTTTTTTGTCAATTATCAAATGCTAACGAGGAAAATTTTAATAATTAATTTCTTTAGTTATTAAAATTTTACCTTGTTTAAAAAATCAAAATAGATATAAATTTAATGTTCCTACTTGTATCAGAAAATAGTTCTACTAGATGTATCACGCGATATTCAACAGTTACATAGTGGTTACAGTTACATATTCACCATTACATAGTGGTGTTATCTTAAATATGGAAATATTTTGATCAAATATCTTGTTCCTTAATTGGGAATTACTATCATTTCTTCCATCCCTAACATAGCAATTTTACAACTATTAAATTTGTACTAGCATTTTAATAAAATAAGCATATTTTAATAAAATTGACACATATTTCTAAAACTAAAGTAAACTGATCTTTTCGAAATTTTTCGGATTTTGTTGGCTACAGGCAAAACCACGTATCAAGATTTTTCCTTTTAACTTATCGCAATGCAATTTTTCATAAAAATATATTTTAACCACAAAATAATGATCTACAACTTGTAATTGAAATGCGTTTATAAATAACATCTCTGAGGATATACATATATATATATATATATATAATAAAAGTTTTATTTAATTTATGTAATTGTAATTCTTTGTTTCTATAAGAAACAGTAAATCTAAACCACAGATCATAAAATGAATAATAATAATAAAAAAAAAAGCATTATTTTATTTTTATTTATTTAATTTTATTTTTATCAACAATGTAATGCTAAATTAACAACAATTATTTTATCAACAATGTAATGATAATAAATGAAAATTAACTGAATATGCGCCGTTAATTATTATTATTATTATTATTATTATTATTATTATTATTATTATTATTTTAAAAAAATTATTTTTAAAATATTTATATATTTATTTTAAATCCGAAAGAAACAAACAAATATAGGTATAGAAAATAATGGAAATGCGTCAAATATCTGTATTGTTAAAGCCATTAAAAAATTTTCCGAAATATTTATTTTTATTTAAAGTGAACAATGTATCTGAAATTACTTGCAAAATTTCTTTAAAAAAAAAAAAAAAAAAAAAAAAAAAACCTACAACCATAAAACTGCATAAAATTTTCTTGAACAATGTACAGCAATCCAATGATTATACAATCTGAATTCTGTGTGTGATAAAATATCACATAAAGAGGTATTATGTCATAAATAATGTTGACATATAAGTGAAAATATTTAGGCTCAGAATTTTTTAGAACTTTTCCTTGCTACTGAAGAATGTAGCATAACAACAAAATGTTATTTGTGCAAGACATTTGATATGTTAACAAAAGAAGTTTTTCTGCTTTTTTTATGTAAATTCTTTCTCAAGATAATAGCATAAAAAAGGAAAAAGCGCATAAACATTTTTTTAATGCATATTCATTTTTCATATCTGTACGTCATAGAACATTTTTACAAAGAAAATCACTGTTAGTAAAGTAATTTTCTTAATATATTCTTGACAGTATTATATAATGTTTTGTCAAAAAATTATTATATCTAACCAAATTAATATTCGTAGTATATTACTTGCAAAATCAATTATAATGGCAGAAGAAGTAATCATCGTAATGTTAAAATTCTTTTTTTTTTTTTTTTTTTTTTTGTGTGTGTGTGTGTGTGTGTAAATAACAAGCAAGCTTTGCATGCTTCGCTGGTCACGATATTTAAGTGAATTCTCAAATTCCGTATCATTAATAATAATAATAATAAATCTAAAAAATAAAACAAAATAAAAAGCACTGAAATCAGTTGAAATCTAAGTTAAGGTTCCCGTTGCATTCGGTAGTCGTGTCCCGCTCACAACATGAGGAATCCTGGTCCCTACTAGCGTCGGCAGCTACATACACTCATTTTACTCCCCGTCCTACGCGGATAAGTTAGAAGTTTCGCGAAATCCGACCAAAGGGCATATTGCGTGCACTTAATCAGCATCCACACACCGAAATTCACCATTCTAATGTAATTTAAAGATATTTAAGCATGAACACGTATTTTTTTTTTTTTTTTTTTTTAAGTTTAACCCAAGTGGAAGAGGTGTAATTCAGCAAAATTTCTTTCAAGCTAATATTGTATACACGTAGCCAACCAACACAACAAAAACTCGTCTTCCTGAGATTATTTGTAGCAGAGATATGTTTCAAAACGTGTTTTTGCCCTCCCCCTCAAATTAAAGGTAGGAAAAGTGGTGATTTTACAAAATCTCCTCTTACTACGTATGCTATGGATACGTATGACTGACCCACGCATCAAAAATTGTTCTTCTAAGATATTTGCAGAAGATTTAAGGTTGAAAACGTGATTTTTGTCCTTTCGAAAAATTTGTTTGTGGTGCTTGTACTGGGTACGCATAACCAAACGACCATCAAAAAGTCGCTTTCCTGGAATAATAATGTACACTTAACATATGCTTAAAATTTAATCTTACTGAGATAATTTGGAGCAAGGTTACGCTTGGAAACGTGTTTATTGGTCCCCGCACCTAAGGAGGAAGAGGAGGAATTCCGTAAATCCCATTACAATGGGTGTCGGATACACATAAAAAATCCACGCACCAAAATTAGGGACCGCAACAATCGAAAATCACAAAAAAACAAAAATGGGTTTTTAGAAATATCCTTAAAAAGGCGCATGACTGTTTTCAACATCTTTTTTTTTTTTTTTTTTTTTCAAATACAAAGATATAGAGGGGAGTAAAAATATATATTTTTACTCCCCGCCTTAAAATAAAAAATTCTAAAAATTCTAAAATCGCAGATTTTTCTTTTTCTTTTCTTTTTTTTTTTTTTTTTTTGTACTTATGTCTAGTATTTCCATGTGCGATTTCTTTACAGTAAAGTTAATTGAAGCCAAGTTATGCTTACAAACGTGTTTTTGCCTCGTGCTTCCCCAAAGGGAAATGAGGGGGAATATCGCAAAAGTTTATAGAATAATTTTAAGTTATCTACAGACCTAAATGTCTGCCAATTGTAGTAGAATTCTGTACAGCCGTTCTCACATGGTATCCGGAGAAGTATAACATTACATACATGCAGAACAACAGCACACACGCACAGAAACATTTATGAAGTTATTTTTGGCTTTGATCTTGTCTTTTTGATTCAGAGAAATTTACAAAGAAAAATCTGATTTTATTAATATATATATATAGTAATATTTGAAAAATCTATAAAGAAAGGAGATAACACTTACCGATTCTGTGAAACATAATTTTGAAGAATTAACAATTGAAATTAATAGAAACTATTTAACAATTAAGGCGAAAAAAAATCAGTAAAATTTTTTCGATAAAATATATCTGTGACACAAAGTATTCAGCAAAACACGCATTATGTATGCAATAAGTGGATGCTACTTGTGACTTTTATTTATGTACTTTATATCCATAACTTCGAACGATAACTTTCGTGAAATATTTTACGGAAACATTCAAAGTTACAAATTTTTACCCTTTTCAAATACTACAGTCGGTAACAAAAGTGTCCGAACACTAGCAAAAATTCGTATGTAAAAAAAGTACACTTCATACGGTTTTGTTAAATAAATCCTTGTCGAATCCTGTTCTCAGTCAGTGTAAGAACACAATTCGATAAGGATTTATTTAACAAAACCGTATGAAGTGCACTTTTTTTACATAGGAATTATTGGAAGTGTTCGGACACTTTTGTTACCGACTGTACTTTAATTAATTAGAAAATTTTATATTATTTAATTAGTAAAAAATGTGTGGTTTACAAATTTGTAAAAGATTTTTTCTTTTAAATTTTTTGAAACAAAAAGCGTTAAGTTGGCAGCTATTTATGAACATTTCATGTAATTTCGCTAATTAGACAGAACATTGTAGTCTACTATTTCTTATCTTACTAATAATAAAAGTCTCTAGTTTCCCAAAACTATAGTTCGAAACTAGCGTCTTTGCTAAAAAAATGTATTGAATTTAAAATAATGATAATGATACATTTTTATCCTTAGGAATTAGTAAAATAAGGAAAGAAAGATACTTTTAATTTTTGACTTAATCCGTATTTTAGTTACAGAGAGCTTTGAATAACCCAAGTTTAAATATATGGCTACTCTTTATAGTGATAAGCGAAGCACTCAAAGCCTGTAAGTAAATTAAAAATTGATTTGTTTTCGCAATATATCATAGTATTTTTCTCTTATTCCTTGTTGTGTTATTATTATTATTTACTTTTTTATTTTCCTAACATACTATGTAAGGAAAGTATTGCAGAAAGTTCTGCAGATTCAGAATCCTTTTTTTGCACTGAAGACGGCACGCTTAAAGCTGCCGAAACAGCTGTATGCATTTCCAATATTTTTCTTTGGCGTTTCTGACGTAGTCGTTTATTCGAGTTTTAATATTCGAGTTTTAGTATTGTAATCATATCAAAAATTTGACTGTGGAAGTATGATGTATCTATACGTTTTCGAGTACCCTGAATCGTTTTCGCTATTTTTACTGTTATATATGTATGTATGTGTCTGAGTGAACAACGCTAGCGTCTAAACGCATAGTTCGAATGAACTGAAAGTTGCTAGATATGTTGTAATTCACCATAGCACGAACCCAATTGATTTTGCTAAATCTAACATTTACAGATTTTTTTTTTCTTACACAACAAAAAATTCTTTATTATTATGGTCTACAGGCTCAAATTATTTAAAGTGCGATAGCGTCTAAACGCGCCTTATTCAAATAAACTGAAAATTTATACACATGTTATATGTTACGGTCACACAAAACGTATAGATTTTGGTAAATTTAGCACTAATAGTTTTTTTTTTTTTTTTTTTTTTTTTTACAAGGGCACAAAAACAAATTATATATCATTATGGCCTTTCGACTGAATTTATTGAAAGAGCGATAGCATCTAAATGCCTTATCCGTTTGAGCTAAAAATGTGTATATGTGTTATAAGTCACCGTCACACAAACTGTATAGATTTTGGTGACTCTGTCACTTATATATTTTTACAGTGACACAAAAAAATATTATTTTCCATTATGACCTATTAGCTCAAATTTCTTTTAATGCGTTAGCGCCTAAACTTCTTATTTAAATGAACTGAAAATGTATATACATGTTATAGGTCGCCGTCGCATGAATTGTATGAATTTTAGAGAATTTAGCACTTATAGTTCTTTTTACAGGGACACAGCGTAAATTTCTTTATCATTGTGGCTTATGGTCTCAAACTTTAAAGTGCGATAGCGATTAAATGCGTAATCCGATGGAGTTGAAAATTAATATACATGTTATAGTTTAGTTTCGCACGAATTGTGTGGATTTTGGTGAATCTAGCGTTTATAGAATTTTACAGGGGCACAAATTCTTTATCAATATATCAATATCTTTTCTTTATCTATTCTCTATTAATATCTTTTTAATCTATTCTTTATCAGGGGAAAAATTCTTTATCATTATGATCTAGCATTATATAACGTTTATTTGTTTATTTAACGACTGCTCTTACTTTGGTTTATTTACACAACAGTTAATTACTTAAAGTTCGGAAAGTCAAATGGAGTCACTCTAAATTTTTTAAATTAAAATTATCAAATGCTTAATTTTCAGAGTACATATTTATTTTCAACAAATGTTTTCGTAGTTAAAAATGTAGCTGTTGTAAATCTTGTAACATGAAAACTTTAAAATACAACAAAGCATCTATTAAAAAAACAAATGTTTCATATTATATTTATGAAAGCATTTTCCATTAAATGTTACGTTTATTAAGGAGACACACCCGAGAAAAAAAAAATCTTTAATTCGTGTCTATATTCATGACCACCAGTACTTAATCATCAAATGACTATTTATAAGAAGGTGGGACGTAAAGTTTGAGAATTTGATACAAGAAAGATGATTTTTAAGAGATTGACAACTAAAGTAGTACGGAAATTTAATTACATATCTTATCGAAAGTTGATAAACGTTAAAATTTTAATAATTTTTGTTATACTGAAACGTCAATAAGATTGACTAAAACACGATATAAGTAAAAACAAAAATTTCAAGTTATGATGTTTAATTAGTTATCAATTTTCGAAGTAGGTAGAAAGAATTTCTGGATGTAATTTTCGATTTTGACTAAATATATTTAATAATTTTCATAATTAAAATAACACAGTTTTCTTTTTTCTTTTTATGAATGATGTTTATACAAATAAATGTTATTATATTATATATTATTTTATTTCTTTGTTTTTTTTTTTTCATATATTATGTTCAGAAGATTTAATAATGATGAAAAAATTGGAATATGCTTAAAAAAAGAAAGAAAGTAAAAAATTAAAATACTTTCCTAAACAGAATTTAATATAGGTAAAAAGGAATATTTAGTTATTTATTTTATTTTTTTAAATGGATGTTACTAGATATCCAGCTTTATTGATTTTATATGAGGGTAGCATACTCATTTTTAACTGCTAAATATGTAAGAGTTTAACTGAAAAATTAATGTTTAAACTCTGTATTTTATTTGAATACTTTTGAAAGGGGGAATTTGATTACTCACTTAAAATCTATTTAATAACTTCATGAAATGAAAATATATGTTTATTTTCGTGTTTTGAGTTTCGTAATAAGCAAATAAACATAAAAATCAAAGAAACATATGTTGGCAGATATCCAAATTTATTATGCATGATTACACAATTTATATTTATCTAAAGGTTAAATTTTTCTGTTATCGAGCTAAATAACGCATAATTACACCTTTAATTATTTTATTTTATTTTCTTATGCTTCATATTTTGTTCTCTTCAAACTGAACAAAAATAACCTAATAAGGTTCCAATTTTGAATTTACGACTATTTTTTTTCTTTCACATTTTTTAATATTACCTAATAAAGACATAAGTAAAAGAAAGAAAAATCTTAGTGAAACTCTCTTTAAGATTGAATCAAAAAGACGAAATTTCCCTCATTTGATATCCTGATACTCAGGTATTCTTTTAACTTGAGGCTAAAGAAAGAATGGGGGGCAAAATTTGCTTTAAAAGTGATAAAATCGTGTTATTGAATAGTAATGTTAAAAAAGTCTTTAAATTGCATTTTTATATGACTATATTGATACAGAAAATGCAATTTGCAAAAGACATTTTCTGCCTTCACATCTGAATTTTTAATTGGTTGTTATTAGTGAAAAACTAACATTTTAAAGCTTTAAATAAAAGAAAAGGAAAAAGACAAACCCGCAAGAACCGATATAATAGCAAAAATATTTTTTAGTTCTTGTCTATATTCAGGAACATGTCCTAATCATAAAATGAATATTAATGAATACATGGAACGTAGAGTTTGAGAATTTGAATCAAACAGATTTTTTTACATACTATATTGAGAGATATAACAATTAATATAGTGCAGCAATGACATATTTTATGGATCGTTTATTAATGTTAAAAATCTGGAGTGGCTGTACTCGACTTTTCGAGCATTAAGTAATTAACGGTTGTATAAATAAATTAAAGTAAGAGAAGTCGTTAAATAAATAAAAGAAAAATTATAATAGCGTGTTTGAGTATTTTTTTCTGTATAGTATGTTGTTTAATTTGACGTTATTGCCCTTCAAAAAGTTGAGCTCGTAGATCATAATGATAAAAAAAATTTCGTTGCATCCCTGTAAAAATCTATAAGTGCTAGACTGACCAAAATTTATACAGTTCATGCAACAATCACCTTTAACATGTATATAATTTTTTAGCTTAATCGGATGTAGTGTTGAGACGCTATCGCACTTTAAATAGTTTGAGCCCGTAAGCAACAATGATAAAGAATCTTTCTTTTGTGCCTGTAAAAATACTACAAGTACTAAATTCTAGAAAATCCATATTGTTCTTCTGACGAAAATCTTTAACATGTGAATAATTTTTTAGCTGAATCGGTTATGATGTTTGGACGCTATTGCAATTTAAAGAATTTGAGTCCATGGGGCATAATGATAACTATTTTTTTATGTATCTCTGTAAAAGAGCTATAAGGGCTAGATTCATAAAAATCAATAGGGCTCATGCTACGGTGACCTATAACATACATACCAACTTTCAGCTTATTCCAACAAAGCGTTTAGATGCTATCGTATTCACTCACATGCATACACACATACGTACACATTTTTATACATACATACATCAACGTAAAAATAGCAAAATTGAGCTCAGGAGACCTCGAAACATATAGATACACCAAAATCTCAAATTAGGATTTTTTACATGATTACAAAATTTTCCTTACATATGTATGATCAGTAGGTAGGTTGGGTTTTTCGTTGCGCTATTTCAGCACTATTGGGCAATTGGAGACGGTATGTGACTCAGTCCTAAGGATTGTCCGGAGACATATCATCACAATTTTGATCCACCACGGAGGGGATGGCTCCTCCGTTTAGGTGACACCCAGAAGTATAATTTTTATGGGAGCATGGGGGACATTACAGCCACGACGGGTTTTATGTGCACCAGCCAATATTAGTGTACACGACGGTCTTTGGATGTGTATATTCGGAAAGTAAACTTTAACAGTTTTTTCAGAATTGAACACTCAGCAAGATTAAATCAAATTCGATATGAATTATAAAAAATAAGTTATGTAAGATAAAATAGACCTCATTTATCTTAATACAGACAATTTTAAATTTGGTTGAAATTTTTTCTACATGAAGATATTTAATTTCAATATATATATATATCTAAAGAATATCGTAATTAAAAGTTTTTTTTTTTCTTTTTCACATTTTCTAAAAATGATCAAATCGTATTCTAGGCCTTTCAAAACGTGTAAATCCATCGAAAACGGAAGTCAAAAATTTTTACGAATCCAGTACTTTCTTCTATTGAATGGAGAATAACGTAATAAAATAAAATAACTCTGTTATGGCTTTATTATCCCAATGATATTTACAATTTTACTTTATTCTCTATGTATATATAGAAAAAGTATTGGATTCGTGAAAATTTTCGAACTCCAGTTTTCGATGGATTTACACATTTTGGGATTTCCTGAACACGATTTAACTGTTTTTAGAAAATGTCTGTCTGTCTGTCAGTTTGTGTGTGTGTGTAGCACAAATTTTGTGGACGCTGTAACTCACGAGCCAATAAACGAAATTTAACCAAACTTGGTATTTAGTTGAACCCTGACATAAACTAGTGCTGATTTGATTTGTGGAACAATTGCTGAATAGGTGGTGCTGTGATCGCATTTTTTCTAAATTTTTAACATGCCAGTATGGGACAAAATCTTGTATAAATGAACTTATTGAGAGTTATTTTAAACGTGTGATTGTAAAATTAACATGAATTATTCATAATAGTAATACATGTTAATACAATAATAGTAATAGTAATATGAATTATTTATAATAGTAATACATGTTAGTTGGTTGGTTGGAGGATTAAGGCCGATTGACTCCTTATGTGTCCTAAGCCTATAGGGGGAATGCCCTCCGTGGGGGTCTTTCTAAGGGGTCCCAGCCCGTATTTACGCGAGTTTCGGAGGAAACCACGGAAAACTCCGAACGGCTAGGTCGATGAGCGCGACCTGGGATCGAACCCGGCACCTCCCATCTACCAGCTTTGAGCGCAGAACCGCTCGGCCGCTGGTGGGCGTAATACATGTTAATAAATCATGTTAATATAATAGTTAGCATGAGAAAAAAATTGTGCATGTTGCAGCATAGCTTCACCCTCTGGAAGGGGAGTTAACACCACCACCCCCCGGGGGGAGTAAATTTTCAATATGGGTGTTTTGTTTCGAAAGACTTCGTCATTACCTTTAAAATAAATGGTTTAAGTATAGATCTGTGATAAATTAAAACAAAGTTATAAATTTTTTTTATCTTTTAACGAAAAAAAATTAGAAAAAAATCTTATTTATTTTGATATTGGCAAAAAAATTTACTTTCTTTCAGCATGTAGTGATATAATATATTCAGATAAAAATCATCTGCATTTATAATAAAAAAAAACATTTAATAATTTAATAAAAAAAATCTGTTCAATGAATGTTGTGTAAAATTATATAGAAGAAATTCATGTGGTGGCCATATCATATACTAGTTATGCGAATGGAATTCAGTTGTATAAAAACGAAATGCAAATATCTTTTTTACTTTCTTGTATATGCAATAGAAGAAAGTATGGGGTTCGTAAAAATTTTCAACTTCCGGTTTTCGAAGGATTTATACGTTTTGGGAGGTCTAAGATCATGAATTTACAGTTTTTAGAAAATGTGTGTGTGTGAGAGAGAGAGAGAGAGACAAAAATTTTGTGGCAAATTTATCTCCGTAACCACTACTCAGAATTGTATATAAATTCGTGTATAGATGCACCTTGACCTAAATTAGGGCCTATCAACTTTTGGTGTCACGGCTCAACAGGTGGCGCTGCAATACAGTGATTTCCTGAATTTAAGGGGAGGCTGTATAACAGGTTTTATTGCGTATGTTCAAACAAAACTTCGTATGTAAGAAGGTCATTATGATACATTATGCTGATTCAAGTTAAATGCTTATCGTCCAACAGATGGCGCTGCTATACTGCAATATAAGGAAGGCTATATCTCAGGAATTACTGTACAGATTTAAATATAAATCTATATGTAGATGTACATTGACATATATTAGTAGCTGTCAACTTTTGGTTTCAACCGCTCAACAGGTGATGCACACGCAGCGATTTCTGCAATTTAAGAAAAGGCTATATCTCAGGTTTTATTGGGTATAATTAAACAAAACTTGATATGAGAGAAGACCATTATGAGACATTATGCTGATTCAATTTGGATGTATATCTATATATACCTATAGGTTACGCTGCTATAGTGCAGTTTTTTAGATTGCTGTAAGATGAAAATCGCCTGCATTTATCGTGGTGGGTAATTTTAATAAATAAGGCTTATCGGCCAACAGGTGGTGCTGCTAAAAAAATGATTTCCGCAATTTAAGGGAAGGCTATATCTCAGGAACTAATGCACAGAATTGCATTAAAATTTATCTGTAGTTGAATCTTCACATAAATTAGTTTCTATCAATTTTTGATGTCAGCCGCTCAACAGCTGCCGCTGCCACACAGAGATTTCTGCAATTTAAGAAAAGACTATATCTCAGGTTCTATGATGTATAATCAAACAAAACTTGATATGTGAGAAGGACATTATGAGACATTACGCTGATTCAAGTTGGATGCTTATAGACCAATAGATGGCGCTTCTTTACTGAAAATTTCCTCGATAACGGGAAGACTATATCTAAACTTGTATGAGATATGAGATAATCATTATAAATACGCATTTTTTAAGATTTATTTATAGGCAATAAAACTGTCCTTATTTGGATATTTGGTTTTAGTTTTCTCCAAGATAAAAATCATTTGCATTCTTCATGTTAGATAATTTTAATGAATAATAGTTTTAATAAATTATTTGCCCTTAGTAAATTTGTATAGGAAAATATAGAAGAAAGTATTGTGGTGGCCACAATATACTAGTTTAATTATTGTGTGCTCTTAAAAAAACTGAAAATTTCATGTGAACTGGGGAAGGGGACTGCCGGATATCCGATGGTATATCCGGCCGGATATCCGGATCCGGCAAAGTAAAAAAAAATATCCGGAATGCCGGATATCCATATCCGGTTATCCGGTAAAATCCATATCCGGTCCATCCCTATCTCAAACTTTAAAGTGCGATAACGATTAAATGTGTAATCCGATGGAGTTGAAAATTAATATACATGTTTTAGTTTAGTTTCGCACGAATTGTGTGGAATTTGGTGAATCTAGCGTTTATAGAATTTTACAGGGGCACAAATTCTTTATCAATATCTTTTCTTTATCTATTCTCCATGAATATCTTCTTAATATATTCTTTATCACGGTAAAAATTCTTTATCATTATGATCTAACATTATTTAACGTTTATTTGTTTATTTAACGACTGCTCTTACTTTGGTTTATTTACACAACAGTTAATTACTTAAAGTTTGTAAAGTCAAATGGAGTCACTCTAGATTTTTTAAATTAAAATTATCAAATGCTTAATTTTCAGAGTACATATTTATTTTCAACAAATGTTTTCGTAGTTAAAAATGTAGCTGTTGTAAATCTTGTAACATGAAAACTTTAAAATAGAACAAAACTTCTATTAAAAATACAAATTTTTATATTATATTTATGAACGCATTTTCCATTAAATGTTACGTTTATTAAGGAGACACACCCGAGAAAAAAAATCTTTAATTCTTGTCTATATTCATGACCACCAGTACTTAATCATCAAATGAATATTTATAAGAAGGTGGGATGCAAAGTTTGAGAATTTCATACAAGAAAGATGATTTTTAAAAGATTGACAACTAAAGTAGTACGGAAATTTGATTGCATATCTTATCGAAAGTTGATAAACGCTAAAATTTTAATAATTTTTGTTATATTGAAACGTCAATGAGATTGACTAAAACATGATATAAGTAAAAACAGACATTTCAAGTTATGATGTTCAATTAGTTATCAATTTTTGAAGTAGGTAGAAAGAATTTCTGGATGTAATATTCAATTTTGATAAATACATTCAATAATATTTGTAATTTAAATAACACATTTTTCTTTTTATAAATACTATTTATGTAATTAAATATTATTATATTACCTATTTTTTTTTTTTTTTTTTTTTTTTTTATGATGTTCCAAAGATTTAATAATGAAAGAAAAATTGAAATATGCTTAAAAAATGAAAGAAAGAGAAAAACAGAAAGTAAAAGATTAAAATACAGAATTTAATATTAGTCGAAAGGAATATTTATTTATTTTATTTTTAAAATGGATGTTACTGGATATCCAGCTTTGTTGATTTTATATGAGGGTAGCAACCTCTTGACCATTCATTTTTAATGTAAGAGTTGTAACTGAAAAATTTATTTTTAAACTCAGTATTTTATTTAAACTCTTTTAAAGGGGGAATTTGATTACTCACTTAAAATCTATTTAATATCTTCATGAAATGAAAATATATGTCTACCCTCGTGTTATGAGTTTCGTAGTAAGTAGATAAACATAACACACTTGACAACACTTTAACAATATTTCATGATTAACTTGAAAGATTCCAGTTTCAAAGTAACGTCGCCGATGCTAATTAGAATTAGGCAAAAAGATACCGAGACATTGTAAATTCGTTATAGTCTGACCATGTTTTTGAGATCCTGGGAGCCTCTGTGCATAAGCTGAATCAACGTGTCCAGTGCTAAAATAGCGGTGATAACCCTTGTGGCCTACAGAACATAATTATGAAACTTGAAATGACCAGATATTTGCAAATCCCAACTTGTCGGTCATTTTCACACCCCTTCAAGAATTTAGAATCATCCCTTATGCTACACGCGTGAAACGTAGTCGCACTGTATGTAAATAGTTTGAACTGGAGAATCACTTCTCAAACTTAATTTTAAATCACCTTTACAAAAATACTGACATCTAATTGAGACTTTGCAAACTTAAACAGCTTTAACAACAAACTTAAACAACTTTTGTAAACTTAAACAACCCCCGGCTTGGGACTTCTACTCGTCAACTACTCACTGAAGCCACTGCCACTTGAAACAACATTCCGTTGACATCCAAATCTTAACATCTCAGCGCGATTTTGAGCATTTTATCGCATGAGGCCTCCCATCCTTACAAATGATCGACCGAAAAATAGTAAAATGGTAATGTAAAGGCACCTCGTTCTAATAAATCTTTTATATATATATATATATATATATATATATATGTTTTAATTTAATGCCAAATGTATTCTTTGATCATAACAGTGTTTCCAATCCTCTGGATTTTTTCACTACCGATAATTTTATTAGATTTGTTATTATTATTATTATTATTATTATTATTATTATTGAAAATGCTCTTTTTAAATAAGACAAATCTCTGAAAGAGGTATCTTGCTCTAATAAATCTTTTATAGGTTTTATTTTAGCGCCAAACGTTTCTTTTAATCGTTCTGTTTTTAAATAAAATAACTTACCATAAATAGTGGTATGAACAAAAACGGGGCGTTGGCAGCTTTGCCATAAAGAAATATTTTAAAGTTTTCTCATGCGCTAGCTAAAAATCAAAGAAACATATGTTGGCAGATATCCAAATTTATTATGCATGTATATAAAATTTGTATTTATCTAATGGTTAATTTTTTCTGTTATCGTGCTAAATAACACATAATTACACTTTTAATTATTTTCTCATTATACCTTTAATTATTTTCTTTTGTATTTTTATGTTTCACATTTTGTTTTCTTCAAACTAAATAAAATGAACCTAATAAGGCTCTAATTTTTAAGTTTACAAATATTTTTTTTTCTTTTAAATTTTTTAATATTATCTAAGAAAGACATAGGTAAAAAAAAAAAAAAGAAAAAAAGAAAAATCTTATAAAAACTCCCTTTCAGATTGAATCGAAATGACGAAATTTCCCTCATTTGATATCCTTATTCTCAGTTATTCTTTAAACTAGAGACCAAAGAAAGAAAGGGTCAAAATTGTGCTTTTAAAAGTGATAAAATCGTGTTATTAAATACTAATGCAAAAAAAAAAAATCTTTAAATTGCATTTTTACATGAATATATTGATACAGAAAATGCAATTTGTAAAGGACAATCCCTGCCTTCACATCTGAATTATTAATTGATTGTTATTAGTGAAAAACTAACATTTTAAAGCTTGAAATAAAGGAAGAGAAAACAAGACAAACCCTCAAAAACCGATATAATAGCAAAAATATTTTTAGTTCTTATCTGTATTCAGGAAAATTTCCTAATCATAAAATGAATATTAATGAATACATGGAACGTAGAGTTTGAGAATTTGAATCAAACAGATTTTTTTATATACTATACTGAGAGATATAACATTTAATATAGTGCAGAAATGACATATTTTATGGTTTGTTTATTAATGTTAAAAATCTGGAATGACTCCACTCGACTTTCCGAACATTAAGTAATTAACGGTTGTATAAATAAATTAAAGTAAGAGAAGTTGTTAAATAAATAAAAGAAAAATTATAATAGCATGTTTGAGTATTTTTTTCTGTATAGTATGTTGTTTAATTTGACGCTATTGCCCTTCAAAAAATTTGAGCTTGTAGATCATAATAATAAAAAAATTTCGTTGCATCCCTGTAAAAATCTATAAGTGCTAGACTGACCAAAATTTATACAGTTCATGCAACGATCACCTTTAACATGTATATAATTTTTTAGCTCAATCGGATGTAGTGTTGAGACGCTATCGCCCATTAAATAATTTGAGCCCGTAAGCTACAATGATAAAGAATCTTTCTTTTGTGCCTGTAAAACTACTACAAGTGCTAGATTCTAGAAAATCCATACAGTTCTTCTGACGAGAATCTTTAACATGTAAATAATTTTTTAGCTGAATCGGTTATGATGTTTGGACGTTATCGCAATTTAAAGAATTTGAGCCCGTGGGCATATTGATAACTATTTTTCGGCGTGTCTCCGTAAAAGAACTATAAGGGCTAGATTCATAAAAATCAATAGGGCTCATGCTACGGTGACCTATAACATACATACCAACTTTCAGCTTATTCCAACAAAGTATTAAGATGGTATCATATTCACTCACATGCATACACACGTACGTACACATATATACAGGAAAGTCCCTTTAACGTGAAAATACTTGCGAACGGAGATTGCTACAGCCACGCAAGTGAGGTAACGGTATAGCAAAGCGACTATGCCCGACCTAATGCAAACGACAGCAGCGCCCCTAGTGGCAAAATTTGGAAGTTAGCCATTGCAAATTGAAAACGAAAAGAGATAGAGCAAAATTTCCAATTAGAAAGTTTTAGAGGATCAATTAATTAGTACGAAACGATATTTGGTTTACACGGATAAGATAAATTGGCGCCTGTATACCTAAAAAATATCCAAAATCGATGCACTCTATTTTGTGTAAATATTTGAAAGGAATAGCCAGAGGAAAGAAGAGATATGCACAATTTAATGAATAAATACTATGTACTTACATCAATACATTTTGATAACATCACACACAAAAACAAAATAGGTAAACTAAACTCTAAGTCTCATAGTGATAAAAAGTTAATGTTGAGAATGTTCGAAAAGTTCGCCATTGCTCACAATAAACGTTTGTATTCATGTGAGTAATTCTGCATGCACATTTCTCAGTATGGAAGGTGTTCCACTATTGAAAGCATCTGTAATACGATGACGTAGATCCAGCAGACTTGTATGTGGAGTTGCATAAACCTGATCTTTTATGTAACCCCACAGGAAGAAATCCATCGGAGTCAGGTCCGGCGATCGTGGAGGCCATTCAATACTACTACCATACCCAATAATTTGTTGTCCAAAGCAATTTTTTAGAAAGCTTCGCACTCCAGCTGTCTGGTGTTCAGAAGCACCGTCATGTTGGAACCACATGTCCTGTAATGCGGACAGGGGAATGTCATCCAAAAAGTCTGGTATGGTATCCTGTAATAGTTGGAGGTACCTCTGTCCGTTTAATGTGCCTTCGTAGAACACAGGTCCCAGTAAGCGATCCTTCCAGATCAATTAATTCGTACGAAACGATATTTGGTTTACACGGATAAGATAAATTGGCGCCTGTATACCTAAAAAATATCCAAAATCGATGCACTCTATTTTGTGTAAATATTTGAAAGGAATAGCCAGAGGAAAGAAGAAATATGCACACACATTAATGGACCAGCGCACTTGGTGTTTTGTGGATAGTCCCCACGAGGGATTTTCCAGCGCCCAGTAGTGGGCATTATGTCGGTTTAGTACTCCGGTACGCTGGAAAAGTGCCTCGTCCGACCAAACAATGTTGGACACAAAATCTGATTTATCTTCAACATTATTTAATGCCCAGTTGCACCAATCAAATCGACGCTCATTATCCCGTGGCAACAGTTCTTGCTGCAGAGTGACATGATAGGGATGTGCATGTTGACTATGCAGTATTTGCCATACTCGAGCCCATGTTAAGCCACAAGCCATGCTGATTTCTCTTGTACTGCTGTGTGGATGGGCTAGTGCATATGCCAAAATACTCTCTGGCGGTATACGCATACCTGCACTCACTGGTCTGCCAGAACGTGGACGACTTTTAGTGCTTCCTGTCTCCATGAGCCATCGCACTACATTTGTGATGGTAACTGCACTTGGATGTGACCCACCTGGAAAACGAACGGCATAATACCGTGCAGCATGCGTTGCGTTTCGTTGACATTCGCCATAAATAAGCACCTTCTCGCAATATTGAAAGTTAGTGAAGCTTGACATTCTCACACAGCTTCAAAATTCTAAATCCAAATGTTTATTTTTAAGAAATGTATATTTTGTAGGATCTCATTCATTTAGGATCATTCAAAATTCCATTTGTTTTGTCACTTTCAAAAAAGAACACATATTTTATACCCGTCGCTAGGAAACGATTGAAATTGCCACAACACAGAAAATAAATTTTTTAAAATGAAAGCGCTCGCACATTAGGAATAAAATTATCGTCTGCCATCAATAATTTTATGCTATGAGATTATGTTGTTTGTATCAATAGAGCGCCAACACCTTTTAAACTAAAATTTTAAATGCATTGGAAATTAAATTTTCAGACAGTACAGTACAGTACAAAGTCACAAACTGCATTTTCACACTGCTACATTTCCGAAATGTGAATATGTAGAGTAGAACAGTCGCGCATAGATTACGGACATTTTTGGGTATACAGGCGCCAATTTATCTTATCCGTGTGAACCAAATATCGTTTCGTATTAATTAATTGATGCTCTAAAACTTTCTAATTGGAAATTTTGCTCTATCTCTTTTCGTTTTCGATTTGCAATGGCTAACTTCCAAATTTTGCCACTAGGGGGCGCTGCTGTCGTTTGCATTAGGTCAGGCATAGTGACTTTACTATATCGTTACCTTTCTTGCGTAGCTGTAGCACTCTCCGTTCGCAAGTATTTTCAGGTTAAAGGGACTTTCCTATGCACCCTGTATACATATATACATCAACGTAAAAATAGCAAAATTGAGCTCAGGAGACCTCAAAACATATAGAAACACCAAAATCTCAAGTTCAGATTTTTGACAAAATTTTCTTTACATATGTATGGTTAGTAGGTAGGTTGGGTTTTTCGTTGCACTATTTCTGCACTATTGGGCAATTGGCGACGGTATGGGACTCAGCCCTAAGGATTGTCCGGAGACATATCATCACAATTTTGATCCACCACGGAGGGGATAGCTCCCCCGTTTAGGTGACACCCAGAGGTATAATTTTTATGGGAACATGGAGGCCATTACGGCCACGACGGTTTTTATATTCGGAAAGTAAACTTTAACAGTTTTTTTCAGAAGTGAACACTCAGCAAGATTAAATCAAATTCGATATGTATTATAAAAATAAGTTATGTAAGATAAAAATAGACTTCATTTATGTTAATATAGACGGTTTTAAATTTGGTTAAATTTTTTTTTTGCATGAAGATATTTAATTTCAATATATACATTTAACAAATATCGCAATTAAAAGAACGCAGTATTTTTTTTTTTTTTTTTTTTTTTTTTTTTACTGATATTTATTTTTTTATCTATCATGTTATTTATTTAGTTTGTTATATTACTTATGTTATCAGAAGAATAAATATTAATAATAGTAGAGAGCGTTAACAGTATAAGGTAAAAGAAGAACTAATGTGATAGCTAAATGATAAATAAATATTAAAAATGTAATAAAGAAAATGAAAAATAAAGTTTTAACAATGTATAGAATTTTATTTTAAATACATGAATTTACATTTAAATGGAATAATTTTAGCGAAAATTTTGGAATATAATAAACATATAAAATGTCATACACAGTCTGTCCAAACGTATTATAGACTCCAGCATAATATACATGTTTGCAATACATAAAGGCATAAGACACACTAAATGCAAAGATATTTTTTCAAACCATATGCAACTCACATTTATGTAATTATTTAGAAAAGGTATCGATTTGTATTTAAATTATGTAATAAAATGTAAATACTTGGTGTCCCAAAAGTTTAGAGAATATAAGTCATTTTAAGTTAACATGTTCAATATAATATTCTTAATAATTTATTGTCTTTCTGTTTTTCAGTATGGCATCATATATACATTTTTAAACACCATAAGTAAAGTTTATATTATTTCTGGTTTAAAGTTTAACTATGCACTTTCAATGGATGTTTACAAGCCATTTACTAAATAAAATTGCCTTCCATTCTCATAAACCTACCGAGGCATAATGCCCACATATTCTCAATCGGGTTTAGATCAGGATTCATCGGTCGTCATTCAAAAACAGTGACACTTTTCTTGCTTAAATAATTTTTCATAGGATTGGTAGTATGGATGAAAGCATTATCACGCTGATACACTCAATTTTGTACAGATATTTTTTCTACAAAGGGCATAAGATGATTTTCTAATGCTTCTATATATTTAGAAAAATTCTTTCAACCATCTAGAAAGGACAAATTTATTTGACCGTTGAAAATGAAAGCCAACCACATCGTACAAAGATACCACACCAACCACACCGTACCCCCACATTGCCTACTAAAACAGCTCCTGAGTTCTTTTCGCAAATCAGGTTAAATATACATATTTCCATTAGGTTTATCGAGGCATTATTTTTTTTCCTCATTAAAAAGAACAGTCATACATTTATCATCATGTGACTTATATTGACGAAATCATCGTAATTTCTTACGAAGGTGGAACTTTGAAAGTGGTAATGTGCGAGCCATTTTCACGTGTATCACATAAATGGTTACTATAATTTATCTGTTAACATAGTTCTTCGAGAGATTTGAAACCAGGAAGCTCTAATCATTTTTCAAATGCATATTTTCTGCATTGAAATGCATATTGACTTGATGTCGTTCTTTATATTCGTCTATCATTGCGAATATCCGTTAGTCGTAATTTTCCCGAATGGTGTTTTAGTTGATATAGCGTCTTACGAGCTAATATGCAATAAATTCTATTTTTAAAACTATTTAAAAGTTTTGATATTTCTTTAACAGTCTTACTCTGCAATTTCAAATTAGGAATTTTACACACTACTTCTTTAGAGTTTTGTGAAACTTTAGGCATGTTGAAACGCACAACAAATGACCGCCTCCGCTTTCTCACAAGGCATTTATTAGGCTCAAAATGGACGTCATAATTATCGATGGTAAATATGCAAAAAATGGCACCTAAATATGAACTTTTGGGACAAGGTATATATGCTTATTCTTCGAATTAAAAAAAATTACATTAAATATGTAGTTACTTAGAATTGGGTATTACTATTTTCTCATTATATATGACTATCTACACAGTAAGTTACATCGACATGCGTCATTTTCAACAAAACCAAATGCAATTAAAATATGCTTTATAAACCTTTGGAGCATAATGTACACAAAAATTAATAAAAGTTTCGTTGTACAGATTTATCATATCATCTACGACATTTTATATAAAATATTCTATACAAAATTTAACACTTTCAGGTCTGGGCTATTTCGACCCTATACCTTACTCTTGACTGAGATTTTTCGTGCTTTTTATGATTTTTTATGAGCTACTTGAAAGATATATATATTAATATTTTTCATTATAAACTTCAAACTTCTGTTATTCATAGTGAAGGGACTATTTAAATATACTAAGAATTAATATTTGATGAGAACGACCATCTGAGTGACACTCGGGCTTACACATTAAAGTGTTAATTACATAGTTCGTACAGTCCTTGAATTTTCTTAATTTTCTGCACCAGTATTAGTACTTAACAAATTTTGGTATTAAAAATGCTTTAAAATTTAAAAGGAAATTGCATAAAATTACTGGTTGGAGAGTCCTTGTAAAAGAAGTGGCCGTACGAACCATGTAAATAATAATGTTACAAAAAGCATTAATTTTATTTTTTGTGAAATTACACGTTTTTCAAAGATTTTCAACGTTTTTAAAGACGGAAAGAAGCTGCTCACCACTATGCAGCAGTTTTTAGAAATTTTAACCTTCAGAGAGGGGCTCTGACGTCAGTCGTCGCACTACACTGTTAAATTTTGAAAAAGCTCGTCTCTAAAAGTTAAGTCTCCCCCGTTGTAAGCTACACGTTTATATTGTTATAGTAAATACAAATTTGGAAACAAAATTACAATTTTTTTTTTTCTAATAACATCTGATTAATAATTCAGATGTAAATACAACGAATGTTTTTCTAAAAATTGTATTTACCATAAACTACATGTTTACATTGTTATAGTTAATACAAATTTTAAAAAGACTTTCGTTGTATTTACATCTCAATTATTAATCGGATTTTGTTAGAAAAATACGCCACTTCAGAGCTTTGAATAAAAAAAGCAAGAAAAAATACACTTCCTCGATAATAGATATATCAGTGAAAATATCTTCAATTCTTGCCCATAATCCAGAACGAACGCATACTAATCGTAAAATGTATATTCACGAAAAGGTAGAATATAGTTTGAGAATATAGAACAATAAAGATATTTTTTCAAAGATTGAAAACTAATAGAGTGCAGCAATAGGAAAACTTATTCCATATGTTATAGAAAGTTGATTAACGTTAAAAGTTCAACACCTTTCGGTATACCAGGTGTATAAACTTAAATCCGCTGTTTGCGTATAGATGGCGCTAGTGAGTGTATTAACAGCGGACATTTAAATGTCTTATTGTTTTTGTATCAGTTTGACGTCTGTTCACATACATCAGTGCAAATTGTTAGTGATTTCATATAAAAACATTAATTTTTCTTCGTGTAAACATGTCTCATTTTGTACCAAAAAAAGAGCATATGCGGGAAGCTCTGCTTTTCTGCTTCAATTTGAAGAAATCAGCTGCCGAATCGCATAGAATGCTTGTGGAAGCTTATGGTGACAGTGCTTTGTCAGAAACAACTTGCAGAGACTGGTTTCGTCGGTTCAAAAATGGCTATTTTGACTTAAATGACAAAGAGCGTGAAAATCGGCCCCGAAAGTTTGACGACCATGAATTACAGGCTCTTTTGGACGAAGATGATACCCAATCGCAAAAAATGCTTGCCGAGAAGTTATGTGTCACTCAACCAGCCATTTCTATCCGTCTACATGCCATGGGAAAGGTTCAGAAAACTAAAAGGACTAAAAAACAGCGGATTTAAGCTTATACACCTGGTACAGGGTGATTATAATTAAAGTTACGATTTCAAAACGCTATAACTTTAAAATTACCGCTGAGAATGACTTGATATTTTATCAGAACAATTGTTAAGCAATGGAATTTCGTTTTACAAAGTAAAAAAAAAAAAGTTCCAAAATATACTTTTAACCATTAGTAAGATGTTTGTTTCATGAAGCTCCTCTTTTTATCTTGTCACTATCACTGTTTTGCTTGTAAACACGTATTCTTGTTTTTTTTGTTAAAAATGTTATCGTAAACTTTTAAAGTATATTGTTTCCTGCTATTTTATTCTATTGCTAACAATATTCCTGCGTGTAATGAATCTATTTAGGCATTTCTTTTGAGAATACATTGACAGCGCCATCGATACGCGCATTTTACAAATACTTTTCCCCTTCACCAAACAAAATTCCATTGCCTCACGATTGTTCTAGTAAAATAATAAGTCATTTTGACCATTAATTTTAAAATTTTAGTATTTTTTTATCGTAACAACAACTAAACTTTAATTATAATCACCCTGTATTGAACCGTCAGTGAAATTAGCTCAAATACGACTTATATTATAAAAAAGATTTAAGTTATTAATTTTAAATTAGACGTCATTTCCGATATAGGTTAAAACTTATATATAATTGAATGATAATATTTAACTTAGAAAAGTATATTTAAAAAAATTTGCAAATAAAAAAAGCTAACTCCTTTCTTTCTTTCTTTATTTTTTTTCTGTTTCATTGCTATTAGCTCATATATTTGCTTAACTTTTTATGTTTTATTCGTTTTCTATTTTAATTTTTGCAGTTAATAGAACGAAAAATTGTAATAACAGAGACTATTAAATGATTAAAATAAAGGGGCTTAAATGATAAACATCAAATTAATCTAGCAGGGGTGTTTGCGTTACGGATTTTTTATTACCAGTAATTTTTTAATAGTGATATTATTAGTAGTTTTCTAGTAATGTTTAACAAATAAATATAGCCAAAAATACAATTCGTAATTACTGGTGGGAAATAAAATAAAAAATCCCGAACGCAGACACCCCTGATCTACTATATTGAAGCCATTATAATTTTTTTAATATATATATTAAAAAAGAATTATATATATATAATTCTTTGAGTTTGAAGATCAAAATAGTTGCGTCGACCTACCGTTCACCAAAAACCAATATTTCCATCAAGCTTCTCACAATAAATATTTTACGTGTATTTAGTCATACCTGGTAATATTTATAATTTATTCCGGAATACTAATAGGCCCAGCCTTTCTTCACACCAGTATATTTTAAAAACATTTTTTTCCCTTATTTCATTGTAATAATTACATATTAGAGAGATTTCTCTAAAATCAAAGTAGTGTGAAAAGAAGGCGGGGACTAACAAAGTACTCCGGAATAAATTATAAATATTACCAGGTATGATTTAGTGCAATTTTAACAAAGGATAAAAGTAAAGGGATTTTTCAGATGTAAGAGCCCGCTTTTTCTGCAACATTTGTTTTCATAGAGAAGTAATTTGTTATGTTTCTACAGTAATTTTATGTGATTCATTATGATAGAAAATATTGGAAAAAAAATAGTAATGTAAGATTTGCGTCAGAAACTCTTTCACCCTTTCGATGCTCAGATACAGCGGTGTATACAATCGCAGAATGTGAGTAATACCACCGTCTACAAGCAGCCTTTACACACCCAAATTTAACCAAATTTATTATAATAACGGCCATCTATTATACTTTAATTTTAACAATTTTATACTATGTAGACGTTAAGATTCAGCCTTTTCGTACAAGGAGAAAGTAGCTGTAAGAAGTGCCACCTGTCGGCCGATATATATGCAAATTATGTCAGCATTCGTTTTCATAATGGCCTTCACGCATATCAGGCATAGCACATTTATGCACTGTAGAAACTGAGATATATTCTTTCCACACGCGGTTTAAATTGCAGCATAGCAGCGCTCCTGTCGGATCATATATTCGTAAATTGAATTAATAAAAGTTTTTCTTAGTAGTCCTCATACATATCAAGAATTTTACTATTATATTTTTATAATAGTAAATGGGAGAAATCGAGCATTGTAGCGCCCCTGTTTGAGAGATTTGCACCAAGAGTTGACAAGCACGGTGTCGTGGTGCAATGAAATATAAACTTTTATGAAATTCTTTGTTCTAGTTCTTGATCTAGAGCAGCCACAAAACTTTGTCTCACAAATACATACAATTTTTTTTTAAATAGTCCAGTCGTGTTTAGAACTTTTCAAAATGTGTAAATTATTTAAATGCCGGAAATCAAAATTTTTAAAGAATCCAATGCTTTATTCTATTTAAAACCCTATAAGCGTTAAGCCCGTCTTTTTCCGTCATGCAAAGTCAAAACTAAAGGCTGGTATGACTAAATTTTGAAATATTTGTTGCTTTTTTTCGAGAAAATAAGATTAATAAACATGTGTAGTATACAGTATTCAATTTTCATATTTATACTGTTCATAGTATTCATTTTATGAATCATTAAACAGATATACCGAAAAATGTTTAACGCTGAAAGAGTTAATTTAGAAGAAAGTAAAAATATATAAGAGTGGAGTTTGTGTGTTATGTAGAATTTTATATTAAATATTATTTTCATTTAAATTTAATAGTTTGAGAGAAATATTATAAATGTGATAAGAGTATAAATATCATATACAAAAAATAGTAGATACAAATAGTACGATATTTATAAAATTTTGTTTCAAATCATATATTTCTATGATATATTAAAAACAAAATTTATCAGTGATTTTATATCATTCATTAAGTTTTATTTATTGTTGAACAACATGATTATATTGTTATAGAAAGTGCAATTTGAATAAAAAACACACGTCACATTCACATCTGAATTATTAATCGGATGTTATTAGTGGAAAACTGGAGCTTTAAGACTTTATATAAAAGCAGCAAGAAAGGAGACACACCCGCAAAAACAGATATAACAATAAAAAGGATTTTAGTTCTTTACAATATTCATGAACATGTCCTTAATTAAACAATGAATATTTATGGAGAGATAAGACGAAAAGTTTAAGAATTTAAAGGAAAAAATATATTGTTAGATTGATTGATAACTTAACATAGTTCAGCAAAAGAAAAAATTGATTGCATATTTTAAGGAAAGATGGTAACTGTCAAAAGTTTTATAGTTTTTATCATTCTTTCGGTGAGATTTATTCAAATATTTTATATATTGTTAATTATATGAAATAATTTCAAATATGTATTTTCAAATAAACATGTATACTTTTAATGCAGATTTAAATTAATTCTGAATAAAAGTCATGCTTTTCTTTTCTTTTATTTATTTATTTATTTAGAATTCATTATTTAGCAAGCAAATTCTGTAATTTTTCTTCTCATCGATCTTATTCCTGTAATTTGCTTTTAATTTCATTTTTCAATTTTATTTTATTTTATATTTTGCATTTTATTTCCTGCTATTTTAATACTTATGTTTCTATCCTTGCTCTGGCTTCTATTTAATCAAAATCACATCAGAAATTAAATAAAATAAATAAATAAAAACTCATTCTGCAATATATATGTATATATATGTATATATATATATATATATATATATATATATATATATATATATATATTATGAATATTTTTTTATACATTGTAAAAAAGGAAATGACATTACCTGGAGAGCATCAACAATTTGAAAAAAGAAAATTAATGAAACAAAATTTAATTAAAGTTATATACAGCAATACAACACTTCATCAGAGGCCTAGTTTGTATGTTGTATGCAAAAGGTGTATATTGCTGCGTACTGTAAGCAAATGCTAAACTTTTACAAGTACCTAGGTCTTATATACACCAATTGAGGTTCGGTAATTGAAAAAATATACGAAAAATGGAAAGAATACATAGATTAAAAATCTATAAAAGGAAAAAATAACTTCAAATACCAAACATTTAAAATAACATTCAAACAATAATGATAAATTTAACAATAATTTTGTATTAAAAAAAATTTAACTCATTCCTCCACAATAAATAAATATATTACCTAAATTTTTTATCCTACGAACTTAAATGTTACTTATTTTCATTTTGTCGTGTCTAGATATGTCTATTCAAAAGTTACTAAATGAATTTTATCTTTTTTTTTTTTTTAATTGGTACGTTTAACTAACAGTAATTAACATTTAGATCACTTGCATAAGTAGAAGAACTGTTATGAATCTTGTTAAATGATTTTAGCCTATTTGTTTTACCTGATTTTTATAGACAAAATAAAAGTCACTATTATTCATGTTAGGTTAAAGATATTTTGTTTATAAAAATTAAGATACTAAATGGATTTTATCCTTTTCTTTTTCTTTCTTTCTTTTTTTTTCTTTCTTTTTTATATAAAGAGGGTATATATTGATTTAAACCTTTTTTAACATAATATTGTTTGAAATTCTTTTTTTTTTTTTTAATTGGTACGTCATAACTAACAGTAATTAACATTTAAATCACTTGCATTAGTAGAATAACTGTTATGAATCTTGTTAAATGATTTTAGCCTATTCGTTTTACCTGATTTTTATAGATAAAATAAAAGTCACTATCATACATGATAGGTTAAAGATATTTTGTTTATAAAAATTAAGATACTTAATGGATTTTATCATTTTTCTTTTCTTTCTTTCTTTCTTTTTTTTTTTTTTCTATTTTTTATATAAAAAGTGTATATATTGATTTAAACCTTTTTAACATAATATAGTTTGAAATTCATTTTTTTTTAATTGGTACGTCAAAACTAACAGTAATTAACATTTAGATCACTTGCATAAGTAGAAGAACTGCTTTGAATCTTGTTAAATGATTTTAGCCTATTCGTTTTACCTGATTTTTATAGACAAAATAAAAGTCACTATCATACATGTTAGGTTAAAGATATTTTGTTTATAAAAATTAAGATACTAAATGGATTTTATCCTTTTTCTTTTATTTCTTTCTTTTCTTTCTTTCTTTTTTTTTAATATAAAGAGTGTATATATTGATTTAAACCTTTTTTAACATAATATAGTTTGAAATTCATTTTTTTTTTATCGGTACGTCATAACTAACAGTAATTAACATTTAGATCACTTGCATTAGTAGAAGAACTGTTATGAATCTTCTTATATGATTTTTAGCCTATTCGTTTTACCTGATTATTATAGATAACATAAAAGCCAATATATATATATATATAAAAGTCCTGCTAGGTTACAGGTATTCTGTTTATAAAAGTTAAGATACATAAATTTAAGTATAGTAAGGATTTGCTGATAAACAACAGCATCATATAACAACATGATACCATTACATTGTCCCATTTAAAAAAAAAAAAAAAAAAAAAAAAAAAAAACTTAATTATCAATGTAGCTCAATCAATAATCGGGTAATAACATTATTCTTCATAATTTGTGGAATATTGTAGCGTCTTTAAATTTTATATATATTTTTCATCTTATTAAATGTAGAAAGAGAGAGGGGGTGGAGAAAGAGAGTTTTACGTGAACAAAATTACAAGAAACCGCTAGTTAATAAGAATCTATAAGTTAAACGTTCATTTGTAGTTCATTCGTTATTTAATAGTTGAGTCTTTAGATACATCAAGCTTGGTTGTATCGAGAATTGCTGTTTACCTGTAACTACTTCCACTTTTCTTTTTTCCGTTCACGTTTAAGCTTTTTTTTTTCTTTTCTTTTCTTTTTTTTTTTTTTTTTTTTTTCTAAATCCATGAAGCACTTTTGTCAATTTTCTGTTTATTTACTTGGAAAATCAGATATTTCCATTTTTAAATATGCGAAAATGTGAAATAAAACAAGATTTTTTTTTTAAGTTTACTTTAGTTATTTCTCTAAGGGAATATAGTTTTCCTTTATTCAACTATTTTCTTACAAGGAAACATTCAAAAGGGGTCGTCTTCAAAAATATTGAAAAAAATATATGTGATTCTACTCTTCCTAAAGCACCAGAAAGTGAAAAATATTATCGGCTGAAATAAATTACAGCGACCACAAAAAATTATCAAAATTAAGCATATTTGGCGATTTCACATTGTTAGGCGATTGATTTTGAGTACTTGGCGGAGAAACAAAACACAGTTCTGTTCATACACGGCAAGCTCGGTGCTAGCTAACTAAACGCCTATCAGCGCTAAGTCGCCAAATATGCTTAATTTTGATAATTTTTTGTGGTCGCTGTAATTCGTTTCAGCCAATAATTTTTTCAATTCCTAGTGTTTTATGAAGAGTAGAATCACATATATTTTTTTCAATATTTTTTGAAGACGACACCTTTTGTATGTTTCCTTGGTTGTATATTCAAACTTTCATAATGTTCCTAAAATATTTTTACATTTATTTCTTGGGGGGGGGGGGATGCTCATTAACACTTGCATATTATAGATGCGTTAATGAAAAAGAATACTTTTTGCTTATTAAAAGAAATATTATTATTATTATTATTATTATTATTATTATTATTATTATTCACATACACAAAATAACATGTATTCAGAATACATTCAGTATTAATATTTAGCAAAACACGTCATTCTCTTAAAATAGCATTCAAGTTACAATGTTCATCTACATTTCCATAAGAGAAATTTATTTGAATTCTAGACAATCAATCATTTTTCTTCCAAAAGTTGATATTTACTTATTGATTTCAGTTAAATTTCAACTGTTATTTTGTTTATCGTTAAAACTAGAGATATATGAATCAGAAATTGCATTGAATTTTTCAAAAGATTTATTAACAATGAACACTATTTATCTATTTGTTCAACGTAAATTTCATTTGTAAATATCGTGAATTTCAATTAAAAATATATCCAGTTGTTTACAGCTTTGTATTAAATTAAAATTCTGATGCGCATTTTTACAAACAAGCAATGATTTTCAATATGTTATGAAAAATACAACATCTGGAAATTGTTTAAATTTGTACAGAATTGAAATTAGATATTATTAAATATACACTGACTACATTTGATCTTACTCTTGTGCATAATTAGTTTATTTAAAGAAATATGAAAAAAAATTGAAAAATACATTTAATTCAAAATTTTGTTTTAAAATGTGTTAATTAATAAAATCATATTTTTTACAGACAAGAATAGATATATTTTAGAATAATGAAACAACATTACTAAAGACAAAAAGTATTTAAAAAAACAGTTATTTCCATTTTTATTAACACTTTCGAACCAGGTTGAAAATTGTTAATGACTTTGGTTTGTCTGTCTGCCCGTCTGTGTGTTTGCCAGCGCTCTAACTTCTGTAAATATTCATAGAATCTCTTGAAATTTGTATATGTTATTTAAGTTCACTATTGGATGGTCCCCCTATTGAAAATGGAGCGTAGATACCACTATTGGTTTGTGTACAGGGGCATCCGAAAATATTCAAAAGCACTACTTTCTATGACAGGTATTTCTATAAACCAAATTTTAATAACTTTACTTTGCACAAATCCTAATAAAATTGAAATATATTATTCAAACACACAAAAGAAAGCTTTCTATAGTATGATTAGCATATAGTATGATTAGCTTTAAAATTTAGAGTGACACATAAAAATATTCACTTACATTATGGACTATTATTGGACATTTACTGAAGTACATTTTCATTTACATTAAACGCTTTTAACACTTTATAACAATTTTTAAAATGAATAAGATTTGAATTATTGTATCTGTCTGTCCAACTGTCCGTCTGTCTGTCCAGCTGTCCGTCTGTCTGTCCGCCTCCAGCGTATATAAATATTTTCAGAAGATTTCAAAAATAATGTATGTTGTTCATGTTCTCTATACACTGTTAAAAATGGTTTCTTAAAAATGAACTAAATTGTCTCAAAATAGCTCCGAAACAATATATACTTAAATTTGAGAAACCATGTACTCAATAGTATACTGACACGCTCAAAAGTAGGATTAACCAATAGGAATCCCAATATCCCCATGTTTCGCATGTCAATATACTAAAAATGAGTACATGGGTTTTCAAATTTAAGTATATATTGTTTCGGAGTTATTTTGGGACAATTTAGCTCATTTTTAAGAAACCGTTTTTAGCAGTATAGAATGTTCCCTATTTAAAATGTCATTAATAAGAACTGGTTGGTGCACAGGGATACACAAAAAATGCTAATACGTTGTATTTTAAGAGAAACATTTCTTATAAATCACATTTAAATAACTTTCTACTTAGAAAATCATTAAGAAATTGACATTTATTGTTAATAAGCTAAAATAATGTTATGTATAAAATATGATATGTTTAAATTTTAGATTTACAAGGCTGCATGGATTTACAAGACAAATTCAGATACATTAAGGGTCTGTAATTGGAAATTAAAGGGTGCATTTTTAAAACTTTCTAGTAATGATTAAGAGATATTACGAATTCAATTCGTATATACATGTCTGCTTTTCTGTCCGTCTGTCTGTCCGTTGTGTGACAGTGGAGGCAAAGAACATTGAAGATTATACGATATAAGGAGTAAGTGCAGTTGGAAAGCGTTAATAATCAATGAGTATCCGATGATTTTTCGTTCTTGTTAATCTTACAATTTGGTATTAGTAACAAACTATTTACAGTTTATTTATAAGAAAATTAGCTTTACACAGCTGCGAATTTGTACAGTTATCTTAAACCATATTTTTTGAGTAAACATTTGTATCGTATTTTACCGAAGGCACTGTTACAAAAATTTATTTAAAAAATAAATAAAACTCCTATTAAAATTTTCCAGCAGCAACAAAACATAAAAGTTGGCTGCTATGCATCTACCACAGAATAATGGAACATATCATGAATCTTCGTAAACTATTTCTTTCAGATAAAACAAACCACTTATTTATTTATTTTCTACAATTTAAAACATATATATATATATATTAAAAACATGTTAAAAAATGTATTAAATACAAATTTGAGAAAAACAGTGCAAAAGAAATTTGAATAAATGAATACAATAGTCGTTGCTACGGAAAGAAACTTCATACTTTAGCATTTTCAGAGGCGGTGGATATATTTTATAACACCTGATTTTAGTTCCCAGCCGCAACAATGTATCCCGGAAATTTTTAATAAAATTTTACTTTCTCAACTTAGCCAAAAAAAAAAAAAAAAAAAAAAAAAAAAAATCCTTTACTATTTTTCTTCTAATCTTGTTTTTAAATTCTGGTGACTTTTGATTTTAAATGAGCCTAACTGTCCCTAAAAAAATTAAAATAAAGTTTTTTTTTTTTCGCTTTCTTATTTTTAGACAAATTAAAAACAAATTCTATTTCCTGTTTCAACACATTAAAAAATAATAATAATAACGTAAAATAGTTAAAAAAAAATAATAATAATCGGACAAAAAATAATTTAAAAAAATGAATTTAATAATCATTGCTAAGGTACACATCTCAGTTATCGCATGTCTTCTTGTGGAAGAATAGACAAAAAACAGTCCTGTTATATTAAGATGAATTATGTTTTACGAAGAAACTTATATATATTATTTAGAAAACAAAAGTAAGCTTGGGTTTATTTTTTTTTTTTTTAATCTAGCACTGTATAAATGCATTTGAATAAAATACTTGTGAGTTATAATATCTATAAAATAACAATAATTGTAAGGAACATATACACATCGAAATAAATCCTTTGTTTTACACATAGTTTCAAATATAATTAATATAATTTTAATGACGTATTTTATTAAAATTCAAATGTACACTAACTTGAAAGGCACTTTGCATAACAGATATCTTCAAAGTTTCAGCAATTATTTCTTTTATGGAAAATATTACGAATACTAAATTAATTTAATTAGATTTACTGCGATATCGGAATTTAAGGTTATTTTAACTGCAGATACTTCTAATTTGTAATGATAAATAGACTTTTAACTAAATATATTATAGATTTATCTGCTACGATCGAAATTATTTATGTCTAATATTAAAAGTTTAATGATTTTCCGTTTATATTATATGTAGTAGAGGAGAGCCATGTAATATGGACCATCGTGTAATAAGGACCATGAGAATATTTATTTGTTCACCACTAGATGACGGAAAAATCTCATTGCCTTTTGAGAATATTATTATCGTCCAAATTAGGAAAGTGACTGCATTTTAATGATTATAAAATTATGCTTTCGGTTTAAGTATGATCATTGATGTAACAGGTATGTTAAAATGGACGCATTACTTTCTACTGTTATATAACTGTAATATAATTTTCTCATTAAAAGTAGCAAATATACTTAATTTCTGAACAATCCAGACAGCAATTTGTCAAAATTGAATTTTTTTTTTTAACTTTAGGCAGTGAGCACAAATTAGAAAGACCTCGTTGTACGCTTACAGAAAATATCATCTTAAAAAAAAAAAAAAAAAAAAAAAAATCTGTTCACAATTATGGCCTAAAGTCAACATTGTGAACAGAGTCATCATGTGTTTCCTAATGAATATAAATCTAATATTTTCTGTCCTGGCGGGAAATAGCACGTAACCCGTGAGAAATGGGAATGATATGATGGAAATTTAACTTAAAAACTAATAAGAATTAACCTTGCATTATGGTATGGGTTGCAAAAAATGGAACTATTAAGAGAATTTGTAAAAACTTAGAAATACAGGGTGATTATGAATAAAGTTACGATTTCGAAACGCTATAATCTTTAAACTACCCATCAGAGCGATTTAATATTCTACCAGAGCAATCGCAAAGCAATGAAATTATGTTTGGAGGAGGGAAAAAGTAGTTCCAATATGTTCCTATGAGGGTAATGTCAGAGGAAACGCCTAAATGGACTCATTAAACGTAGGAATGTTGTTAGCAACACAATGAAATTGAAGAAAGCAATAGACTTCAAGGGTTTACTACAATTTTTTTAGCAAAAAGACAAGAATACGTGTTTGCAGCGGAAACAGTTATAGTGAAAAGAGAAAAAGAGGAGCTTCATGAAACAAATACAATACGGGTAATTAATGGCACACTTTAAAACTATTTTTTCTATTTTTTTTTTTTTTTTTTTTTTTGCCAAACAAAATTTCATTGCCTCACGATTACTCTGGTAAAATATCAAATCGCTCTGATGGGTAGCTTTTAAATTATAGCGTTTTAAAATCGTAACTTTAATTATAATCACCATATGTTTAAGCATAGCAAAAAAAGTCACGTAGAGCGCCATATTGGACATTTTCCAAACACATTCAAAAAAAAAAAAAAAGAGAGAGAGAGAGAGAGAGAGAGATGAAACACAGCAAAAAAAAAAAAAGTCCCTCAATATATTTTTCAGCTTTCAGTCACTAAAATTGCAGCATTTGTAGCTAATGTGCTTTAATTTGGGGGCCATCTTTTGACCACCGAACAACATAAATTGTAATTTATGCCGCAAAAATTTTATTTAAATCTGCGTTTTAAAAATCAGTGGCGATCTTTGACAAACAGAAGATGAAAATGACAAATTTGAAAGTTATTTTCTAGATTTAATAAAGGTTTTCTGTACAGCTGACATCAAACATTTTAAGCATTAATATTTTTAGTCAGTATTAAAAAACAAAATAATGAAAAGCATTACTCTGAGAAGCATATAAAATATAAAGGTAAAACCTATTGGAGCTATGTAGTGCGTAAATTCATTAAAATCTAGAAATATGTTTTTAAAAAATCATTAAAACTTAACACATAAAACTTATAATATAATATAAAAGTTAGTTATAGTATTTTATTAATGATTTGACCGTGACAGAAGTAGGTTTCTTAAACCTAAACAACCAATCTATATAATGTTTTTTCAACTGATAATTATAAGATTTAAAATTCAACAAGTTTGATATAAAATGCAACTATTTTTCTAAACATATTAACTTTTGTAGAATTCATTTCTAAACTTCCTTCAGATGTCTGATGTCCACAGTGATCCACTTTCTAATATATTTCATAATTTTAAAGTAATTATTATGTATTTTTAATAATGTTATTTGGACTATTTTCTAGATAAATTAAAAATCAAACTGTTATATTAAAAGACTAATCTCTTTCGAAAATGTTTAGAAGCATGTAGGTATCAGTCTACACTTATCTAATTATAATCTTTACCTAAAGTCGTGGGGCGTTTTTTTTTTTTTTTTTTTTTTTTTTGAGTCACAGAAAGTTCACAGCATTGTCATTGCGAACAATTTACAAAAGTGCGCTACAATTACACGAAAATTGCTTTCATTGAAATTGACAGCCATTTACGTGTTAAAATTATATGAATTTTTTATACAGTGTCTTTACTCAACTTTTTTTTTAATGAAATTCTCTTTTTCACAGAGTGTCGGTGGTAAGCAAATTTAAATTTTGATCATGAACTGTCCCCTTTTTGGGGAATCAGTATCATAAGACATATATTTAATTTTATGTACAATCGGGGAAAAAACGCAGCACACAGTATTATTTTATTACTAATTCACGCAGAAAAATCTAATAAGCACCATTCAACAGGAAATTAATTGAACTTTTTGAAAACGATGTCAAATTTTATATTAGGGTCATCTACATATTGAAATGAACGCCAACTTTGATTTTTTAAATAGCAACACCCAATTTTGACATCAAAATTGAATTTCTGAGAGTCTGGCAGTGCGGAAAAATATACAGTTTGTATACTTTACTTTAATATTCATAGAGTTATAACCAAAAATGTGTTTGGGGTTTATCTGTAAATTTAGAAAAATAAATATAAGATCTTACAAATATTAGACAAAATTCTACTGTTTCACACCAGAAATTTTTGAAGAAAAAAAGTATTATAAAAAATAATAATAATAAATCGGGATCCTATTTATAACTAGCGTTTCTTTGTAGCGACGAACGTCTATCGAGCTATCTGCGTTTGGCGAGAATTCACGCTTGGCGCACAGATAACTAGTTATCTGTGGTTTGACGCTATTTGCTTATTCATCGAGCTCTTTCGCTTAGGTTTGTTAAGTTTATGTTTGTTACTGTTTGGCTGTTTAATGAGAAATCATAGAATAATAATAGTAACAGAAAAATCGAATCTGCTTTTATTGATTAAAAGTCAGTATTCTTTCACATTAAAAAATAAGTTGATCGTTTGGAAAGCAACAGAAATTTTACTTAATATCAAGGATATGTAACAAAATTATGCCTTTGCATTGAAAGAACAAAAAAAAATTCTTCTTCAGGCAATGATTGGAAAGAGAAGACAGCTATCACATGCAAACACTTTTTACTAGACGTTGGAGTGCCTCTAAACTATCATCCAGGGTTCTTTGCATATCTGATGAGGGAACCAGACAGACGAAGCGTTACACTAGTGTACACGAAAAAAAATAAAATCCCAGAATACCCCTATCTCAAAATGCATGAATTTCAAAAACGCGTGAAATTACATATTGCAGCAATTAGTAATACGCACGTCTGTGCGCTTCGCGTACATGAAAACCGAAAAAAAAAAAAAAAAAGAATCGCAGAACACCCCTATCTCAAATTGCATGATTCTCAAAAATGCATGAAATCAGATATTGCGGAAATTAGTAATACGCACATCTGTGCCCTTCGCATACATGAAAACAAAAAGAAAAAAGAAAGACAGAAAATCACAGAATACCCTATCTTAAACTGCATGAAACTACATATTGCAGCAATTAGTAATATGCACGTCTGCGCTTCTCGTACACGAAAAAAAAAAAAAATCACAGAATACCCTATTTCAAAATGCATGAAACTACATATTGCTGCAATTAGCACGTCTGTACGCTTCGTGTAAATGAAAAAAAAAAAAAATTCCCAGAGTACCCCTATCTCAAAATGCATGAATTTCAAAAACGCGTGAAATTACATATTGCAGCAATTGGTAATACGCACGTCTGTGCGCTTCGCGTCCATGAAAAAAAAAAAAAAAAAAAAAAGAAAGAAAAAAGAAAAAAAAATCACAGAATACCCTATCTCAAAATGCATGAATCTTTAAAATGCATGAAATTACATATTGCAGCAATTAGTAATATGCACGTCGGTGCGCTTCGCGTACATGAAAAAAAAATCACAGAATACCCTATTTCAAAATGCATGAAACTACATATTGCTGCAATTAGCACGTCTGTACGCTTTGTGTACATGAAAACAAGACAAAACAAAAACATCACAGAATACCCCTATCTCAAAATGAATGAATCTCAAAAATGCATGAAATTACATATTGCTACAATTAGTAATACGCATGTCTGTGCGCTTCCCGTACATGAAAAACCAAGAAAAAAAAAAAACCCCAGAATACCCCTATCTCAAAATGCATGAATCTCAAAAATGCATGAAATTGCATATTGCTGCAATTAGTAATACGCAAGTCTGTACGCTTCGTATACATGAAAAAACACATTTTAAAAGTAAATAATCAAAATAAAACATACAATTTATCTAATAGCACGTGCAACAATATAGCTACATGCCCCTATTTCAAAATGCATGAATTTCAAAAACGCGTGAAATTACATATTGCAGCAATTAGTAATACACGTCTGTGCGCTTTGCGTACATGAAAACAAAAAAAAATATCACAGAATATCCCTATCACAAAATGCATGAATTTCAAAAGCGCGTGAAATTACATATTGCAGCAATTAGTAATACTCACGTCTGTGCGCATCGCGTACAAGAAAATAAACAACAACAAAAAAAATCACAGAATACCCCTATCTCAAAATGCATGAATCTCAAAAATACATGAAATTACATATTGCAGCAATTAGTAATATGCACGTCTGTGCACTTCGCGTACATGAAAACAAAAAAAAATCACAGACACCCCTATCTCAAATTGCATGAATCTCAAAAAGTCATGAAATTACATATTGCTCCAATTAGTAATACGCACGTCTGTGCGCTTCGCGTACATGAAAAAAAATCACAAATTAACCCTATCTCAAAATGCATAAATCTCAAAATTGCATGAAATTAGATATTGCGGAAATTAGTAATACGCACAACTGTGCGATTCGCGTACATGAAAACCAAGAAAAAAAAATCACAGTATACTCCTATCTCAAAATGCATGAATCTCAAAAATGCATGAAATTACATATTCCTGCAATTAGTAATAAGCACGTCCGTGCGCTTCGCGTACATGAAAACAAAAAAAAAAAAAAAAAGCATCACAGAATACCCCTATCTCAAAATGCATGAATCTCAAAATTACATGAAATTACATATTGCAGCAATTAGTAATATGCACGTCTGTGCGCTTCGCGTGGATGAGAACCAAAAAAAAAATCACAGAATACCCCTATTTAAAAATGCAAGAAACTGCATATTGCTGCAATTAGCAGGCCTGTACACTTCGTGTACACGAAAAAAAAAAAAAAAAAAAAAAAAAAAAAAAATTACAGAATACTCCGATCTCAAAATGAATGAATCTGAAAAATACATGAAATTACATATTGCAACAATTAGTAATACGCACGTCTGTGCGCTTCGCTTACATAAAAACCAAAAAAAATCACAGAATATCCCTATCCCAAAATGCAAGAATCTCAAAAATGTATGAAATTACATATTGCTGGAATTAGTAATACCCAAGTCTTTACGCTTCGTATACATGAAAAAACACATTTTAAAAGTACATTTTTAAAAGTAAATAATCGAAATAAAACATTAAATTTATCTAATAGCACGTGCGTATTTTGCTTCATAACAAGATAAATCGAAAAATACCTTCTGTTGCTACGCGCATAATTAGTTATCTGTGCGCCAAGCGTGAATTCTCGCCAAACTCACTTAACTCCGTAGACGTTTGCACAAAGAGACACTTCTCCTATTTATATTATGTTGGCTAACCCTGATTTCTGTTTTTAAAATACGCATGTACTTAAATAGTTCATTATGGTATACATTTTAGATTGGTCAGGTACCGTTCTCTGAAAAATGTGCGATATTTTTCAAATTACAAGTGTCATCGTAGCTATAGTGATCATCAATAACTTAAATTTTCTTCACATTATTTTGTAGGTGTGACATAATATGCGAACTGAAATAACTTATATAATATATAACTTATATATATATATATACATAACGATGCATAAACTAATTCGTTTACAGATTTATTATTATTTTCATATAAAGGAACCCCTATTAACTAACCATAAAGTTCTAAAACGGGGATAAGGTTCCGCAGGCGCCATCGAACGAGACTTTGGTAAAGTCAGAATTTTCCAAAACCATAACACGGTGAGTGAACAGGCTGTTTTAGATATTGAAATGGGAATAGGGCGCCGCAGGCGCTACCGAGCTGGAATTTACTACGGTCAAATTTTTCAATAAAGCTATTTGTACTATAAATCAATAAATTGTTGTAGTACTTGAATCGGGAAAAAGGAGCCACGGGCGCCGTCGAGCGGGAGTTTCGTAAAGTCGGTTTTTCAGGGATCGCGAACCAGATGGTCACTGTAGGCGGCTATTTATTTAATAAAGTAACTATGCACTATCTAAATAAACCAATATTAGGAATAGTCAAGGTATCGCAAAGATGGTTAATGTTTCTTTTATTATTTGTAGCTATAATAGTTATTCTCTTAAAAAATTTCCGGTTTAAAACAATAAAATTTCGTCTAACCTTGTACGATATTAATTTTATTTATCTAAATTTACAGATAATATCCTAACACATTTTTAGTTATAACTCTATGAATACTAAAGCTAAAGTATACAAAATGTATACTTTTCTGCATTGCTAGGTTCTCAGAAATTCAAATATGAAGTTAAAATTGGGTGTTGCTATTGAAAAAAATCAAAGTTGGTGCTCATTTTAATATGTAGATGTTCCCCAATTCAAAATTTCACATAATGTTAAAAAAGTACACTTAATTTCCTGTTAAATGATGTCTATTAGATTTTTCTGCGTCAATTAATAACGAAATTGCAATGGCTGTTTTTTTTTTTTTTTTTTTTTTTTTTTTTTTCCGGCTGTACATATGATCAAATTTAAACTTTGAATTAGATGAGTGAACTTTATATGACAGTTTAAATGACATCACATCTACGTTGTTTCTCGAAATAATTGAATAACCTAGTAAGATAAGAAAATATTTCCTTCTAATGTACGTTTTCTTGATGCTTAGATGCAGTGTCCCTCCACGTCATATACGAGTTACTGCTGGTTCAGAGAAAGCTCAGACTCCTCATGTAAATTAATTTATAGTATTTGACACGACATAATAGTTTAACGCATTCATTGCTAAGCTGAAAATTGGAATTTCGTACAAATAGAAAAAATAATAACCCAGTTATTATTTTTGAAAATAAAAATAATAATAAATAATAACAATTGGCCTTCCCTAGTGGCCAATATAAATATTATGCGTCGTTTCACTGTGGTTGCTATACTGTTCCACTTATTAACTTTATAGTGATGTCCACGCGATTACGTGTGATCGGCCGTTTCGTGAGAACTTACATCATGTGATATCACGTGATTGAAAAATAACGTGTTAAAAAATTATAAAAATAAATTCGAAATTGGTTCGGAAAAAAAAAGGATAAAATTTGAAAATTTGAAAATGAATGTTTGTCTGTATGTCCTTTATAAAATCGTAAACGGCTTGATCGATTTCGATCATTCTTTTTTTGTTTTTTTCTTTATAGGTCAGGGATGGTTTAGGAAAAAAAAATTGAAAAAATTCGCCCCCCAATGGGGGGAAGGGGGGCAAAACGTGAATTCAAAAAATCCTTCATATCTCAAACAAAAAAAAACAGATATAAGTAAAATTTTTGCTTTAAAATATAGCTAATACAAATGTCTAAAGACCAATTTCTGGGATTTTCGAAATTCGGTCCCCAAGGAGGAGGGAGGGGGGGCAAAACGGGATTTCACATGCGTAAAACGCGATTTCGCATAATCCTATATATCTTTTTAAAAAAAAAACAAAAAAAAAAAAAAAAAAACAGATATACGTGAAATTTTTGCTATAAAATATAGCTAATACAACTATCTAAAAACCAATTTCTGGAATTTTAAAAATTCAGCCCCCAGGTGGGGCAGCAAGGGGGGGGCTATGGGGCAAAAATAAATAGAGATACAGTTAGATCTTTCAAAATTGGTACATATAGGTTTAAATAGCCTGGAAGTCGAATGGGGATATTTTTGAAAGTGTAAAGTTATTAGGAGGGGAGATAAGGGGGAGGGAGGAGTGGGGGGGGGGGAAAAAATAAAAATAGAGTTAGATCGTTCAAAATTGGTACACAAATGGTTTTCGATACTTAAAATCGAATGCGGATATTTTTGAATTTGAAAAATTATTAGGAGGGGCGGTAAGGGGGAGGGCTATGGGCAAAAGCAAATAGAAATACAGTTAGCGCATTTAAAATTGGTACAGATAGGTTTTAAAGGCCTGCAAGTCGAATGGGGATATTTTCGAAATTGTAAAGTTATTAGGAGGGGCGAGAAGGGGGGAGGGGATGGGGGGGGGGGGGGCAAAAAAATAAAAAAAAAGTTAGATCGTTCAAAATTGGTACACAAATGGTTTTCGATACTTAAAATCGAATGCGGATATTTTTGAATTTGTAAAATTATTAGGAGGGGCGGTAAGGGAGGGCTATGAGCAAAAACAAATAGAAATGCAGTTAGGCCGTTCAAAATTGGTACAGACTGGTTTTAAAGGCCTGCAAGTGGAATGGGGATATTTTCGAAAGTGTAACGTTATTAGGAGGGACGGGAGGGGGGCAGAGGGGCAAAAAAAAATAAAATAGAGTTAGATCATTCAAAATTGGTACATAGAGGTTTTCGATACTTACAAATCGATTGCGGATATTTTCGATTTTTTAAAATTATTGGGAAGGTGGGGAGAGTGGTGAGGCAAAAAAATAAAAATAGAGATAGATCGTTCAAGACTGGTGCATAGAGGTTTTTGATATTTACAAATCGATTGCGGATATTTTCGAATTTGTAAAATTATTAGGGGGGGGGGGAAGCGAAGGGGAAAAATAATAGAAATAAGAGTTAGAGCATTTTGGGAATTTTTTCCGAAGGCAGTGAGAACCCGGTGCGACATTTTACCTAATCTTTTGTTTCGCTTTTTTTTTTTTTTTTTTTCACGTGATAAAAATTAATGCAATTTTGAGAATTCAGTAATTATGGTAATTCATTTAAAAATAAGGTCCAGTGAAGCGGGCAAAGCCTGCTAGTAATTAAATAAAAGTGACGTTTTATATTGAACGTGAGTTTCCAATATTTACTTTAGCACTTTATTATCAAAGATACCTCTATTAATTTGTATCTAATTAGTTTATATAAAATAGTTTCTTAATAGAAATACTAATGAATAATATTTGAAATTTGGAACAGTTTCTTTTTTTAAGTTATTTTGTATTAATCTACAACAATTTCAAACATGGAGTTTAACCAATTTCTCACTATTTTATGATAACAAGTCATAAACAGTAAATTACGAAATTATAACAGCTTTTCAAAAAAGTCTCTTTTCTTATGACATTACTTACCATATGTTAATAAAAATCTATGCCAGTGAAGAAGTACAAAAATAACAGTTTTATGGGTCGTAGGTGCATAGGTGCCAACATTTTACTTTATACCGGAGCATTTTTAGCCCCGCTTCTACTTCGCAGCACTTTATTTTTAGAGTGTTTTTCACCAGCATATAACTAACATAAAATAAGTAAAATTTACTGTTTAAAAAAAAGTGGTATGGATTAAAGTCGGGACTAAAAATACTCCGGAATAAATTAAAATGTTGGCAACTCTGGTATAGATCATACAGGTTATAGTAATATTTTATAAGATTACCTTTTTGTAAAGGTACTTCGGGTAAAAAATACGCTGCCCCGAATAGAAAATATCGAAAAGTAGCGTATAAATATTATTGTTAACTTAAATATAAAATTAAATGTACAAAAAATTCATTTTGAGGTAATTTAAAACAAAAGTTCAAATGATGTGCTAATTCTCGAAATATTAACAGTTTTTTGAATAAAAGCAAACATGTTCTTTTATCTAAGCTTGCATTCTACTGATCACCTGTGAAGTAATTGCTTCTGAATTTGGCATGCGGAAGATTCATGAAATGTATAGGGGAAATTAAAAAATATTAATTTAAAACTATCCACTAGATGACGTTTTCTGAAATCAAATGGAAAGTATGAAAAAGGAAATGATGTATAAAAATATACAGAATGCATTAATATTTTAACATATGTTAAGTTTCTGATCCAAAGTATGTGATTCCATTTGTTAAATTTGCCATTTGTACAAACAAAGGCCATCTAGTAATCACTTTTCAAACTTTTTTGTTTTTACTTTTTAATTTGAGCATATCACATAAATTCTCAGATACATTCAAATTCAATAATTAACCATTTGCTTACTGTAGCTGAATGAAGCTATTTCTAACGAAAGTTTAATAATAACTATTATGTATAAATTAAGCTATTTGAATTCTCAATGATTAAATTAATAAAAAAAAATAAAAAGAAAGAAATTAAAAATTAGTAACTGTTTTCTGATACAATATATACATATATATATATATATATATATATATATATATATATATGTACATTTATCAAGATCACAGTGAATTTTTTAAAAGGGAAAAAATAGAATATTATATAGAAATAAACCATTATATAGGTAATGCAACATAAAACTTTATAGAGGCGTAAAAAATGTTATTGTCTGACAATGCGTTTAAATGTTTTTATTACTGCCATAAAACTACATCACGTAACTGAAAGAGGCAATTTATGAAACAAAAACTGCATAAAATTATGATTATGTCGGATTTTATTTTATTTTAACCAGCGAAAGAGAAAAATATTGTTTTTTAACACGTTCATTGTCAAGCTAAAAATTGGAATTTCATATAAATAGAAAAAAATAAAAATTCCTTTCCTAGTGGCTAATATAAATATTACACGCCGTTTCGCTGTGGCCACTATACTATTCCACTAAGGAACTTTAGATAGCGACGTCCACACGATAACGCGTGATCAGCAGTTTCGTGAGAACTTGTATCATGCGATATTGCGTTATTTGGCAGTTAACATGTTGAGACATTTTTAATTGCAAAATAATACAATTAAAAAAACATATTATTTATATATAAAAAAAAAAAAAAAAAAAAATATATATATATATAAGTTAAATTGTATAAATTTTGTTTGAAAAAGAATAGATTATTGTAAAACTTACACAATATTTTTTAAATAACTTTTATATAAAAATAGAAGATTTTGCATGTATTTGGAGCTATAAACGAAAAACAAAATACTGTTCGGCTATAATAAGTATTGTGTTAAAATTACTCACGAAACCCATTTATAAAATATTAACATTAAAAAATATCATTTTGTTTATAAAATATGATATTTTTTAACGTTAATAAATTAAGAAGTGCATTCAATTTACACGTTAGAAGAATCTGAAGAAAAACAAATATTTAAATTGAAGTATTTATCTTCTTATTTTGAGAACAACAGTTTAAAAAAAAAATGTTATTAATAAATCAGTTGTGACTCAAATTAGATACATATTAATAAAGAAGAAGCATTGTTATTGGAGCATACAATCCCAAACGATCGCAATATATAAATTTACGATCTTCTCATAAAATGCAACAAAGTCTTAAAATCTTACCAAAACTGTTATTATAGAAAGAAAAAGAGTTAAGCTAATCTAAAATCTAGACAACACGTTATTAAGGTAATGTCTAAAGTTTCTTCCCAGAATATTCATTGTTATCCTAAAATTTCATTACAGCTTAACTTTTTGCACTGATTGCATGGATTTCACGCCATTCTCATCACGTTCTTTATTCTAAAAAAGAGGTAATAATGGTTTTTCTCTGTTATTACCTTTTATCGCCATGGATATAAGGTTCTCTACAGCTATTTGAGTTCTTTAGAAAACTATAAGGTAGAGGGTATTACTCGTACTAGACTTTGTGGAATGTTAATTTTTTATACGATAAAACACTTTGTATGAACCTTAAACGAAAACACATTCTATCACTGTCGTCATTTTAGAAAAAAATTTAATTAGAGGATTTTTTTTTTTATTTTTTTTTTTTTTTTTAAGTTTAAAAAAGGTTAGAACATTTTTAAATAATGTGGTGCGTTACTCACACGACTTTCTCTTACCCTGAAATTTAATACTGTAAATACAGGTTGGCGATTAACCGATAAGATAACAAATACTGTTATGTAAACGTAGGTTAAACAATTCAAATTAGGCTTCGGAAGAGTTTTATATGATAAAGTTCTGTGTGAGGAGTGATTTCATTTATTTTATTTAATCAGCGAATGGTAGCGGTTTTCAAGGTTTAAATAAAAAAATATATATATATTAAATTTTACCGGTAGCCAAATGTTGTTAGCAACTATATAATGCAATAGCCACTGGTGTATACTATAACATAATTGCAAAACGCTCTAATTTTCGTATACTGGTATTTTTTATAGAAAGTTTTGCCTTATTTAATCATCGAAACCGGCTGCAAAAGCTTATAATATATCTATAATAATAAAACTAGTATGTTGTGGCCACCACAAGACTTTCTTCTATATTCTCCTATATACATATTCAATGAGTAACAATATTAAAAAAAAAAAAAAAAGAAACGACGATTTTTTTCAAAGTTCTTTTTTTTTTTTTTTTTTAAGTAATACATATTCAACCAGTAGCAATATTAAAAAGAAAAAAAGTTTTTTTTTTTTTTTGTTAAAAGTAAAAAAAAATCGATAACTTTGTTTTAAATTATCACAGATTAAAAGTTCACCATTCGTTTTAAAGGTATTGACGAGATCTTTCGAAAGATACCCGTCTTTTTTACCCCCCCCCCGGGGGGTACTTCCCCCTCAGGGGGAAGCGATGCCCCCACATGCACAGAAATTTTTTCCTCGTTAACTATTACTATTATCAGTAACTCATATTAATTTTACAATCACAAGTTAAAAATAACTCTCATTATGTACAGTCACCAAAAAAAAATGCCCCCCCCACCTAATTTCGCCATAAATTGTCGTAGAAACATGTGGTTGGTACCAATCGATTTGTCATAAAGTCTAGTTTATAATGGTATAGTTTGATTTTGCTTAAAGGGTGGTCTACATATTAAAACTGGCATCAACTTCATTTTTTTCAATGGTAACCCCCAATTTTTATAATTTATTTGAATTATATGGATCAAATCATCACGGAAAATGGTATAGTTTATATATTTTGCTCAATTTTTCCCAGAGTTAAAAGCGGTCAAAATATGAGGTCGCTAATGTTAAATGAATGTGACAAACATTAATTCATATCTTCCAAAATAATTAGGATATTCGAATTCTGTTTTTTTTTTTTTTTTTTTTATATGATAGAATCAAGTAACCCAAACATATTCCATGCATATTTTTGATAAAAAAAACATTTTTTGAATTATGAAAATTATTAATAATTTCATATTTGAAAAAATGATGAATTATGACCTATGTTAATTTTTGCACAAATAGAACGGGCATCATCAAAAACATGGGTTTCCAAATTTACAGCTCGTTCCTAACATTATTTTTTGAGTTACAGTGATATTTCATTTTTTACTGTTGTTAGGGGGCTGTCACTTATTATAATTTGTATCCTCTGCGAGTAAATATCTGTATACATTTTGACGAAAAACTATTTTAATTTACCTTTATGTTATTCTAATTGTTTTCCAAGCAGCATTTCGATGTTTATGATATAAATTAGATTATTTTTAAAAAAATATCGCAATGCAAGCGAGAGAATGTGAAAGAATTTCAAAAGAAATGAAACCCCGCCTCTATAATGCGGAAACAGTATTTAAAAAAACTAGTTTGGATATTCGTATGTAACTCTATATGTGACGCTGGTATGCATAAATGTCAATGGCATTTGCTACATCGAATGATGAAGACAAAATTTAAATGATTTAATTGAAAGTATGTAAAATAATTTTGTTTTATAATGTAAAGTTTTAGAAAAAAATGTAACGGAAGGCGTGGCTTCCGTTACAAAAATGAGTATACTTGATTCTGAAATGTCTTTAAGTCTTTGTTCTTATATATTACATAACTTTTCCTAGTTTCTCACTGCTAAAATTCTATTTTATCCCTGTTGTCGTTCTTTCTTTTTTTTTTTTTTTTTTTCACGGTAAGACGATTATTATTTGAAAGAGCTATACGCAATGAACAATACTTTTATTTTTCCTTTTTTTTAAATTAATAAAATAAATATTTATTATTTTTTACCAGATTTTTTAAACCAAATTTTCTTGTTGTGGCATTTTCGCATTCGTTTACTCTACCGTTTATGCTATTTAAATTTTATCGCATAACGTAATATAATAAAATATAAAATTTTTATTAAAGTTTTTTTTAACACTGAATAATATAGTGGATTTTTTTTTTTTTTTTTTTTTTTTTTTAAGTTTTTAAAATGTGTTATTGAAACAAAGCGCAATATTATTTATTCTCGATTATTCTAATCACGGCGTAAAACTGGCGTCACATTTATCATGGAAAAAGAATTTAAAACAAAATAATATGTCTTATTACTTTTAAAGATATAGAATTTAAGCATTTAAAATTAAGAATTTAAGTACAGTAGCCGGCTGCAGAACGGGGAATATTCATTCTAGGCAATAAGAAACCGTTATTTCTATATAAATATTTATTTTACATATGAATATACATAATAACTATACTCTTTCTAGTGAAAGTATTTGTATTCATACTATTTTGTTTATATAAATATGAAGATAAGAAATATTCTTAAGAAATATCGTAACACACAAATTGTGAAAGAAACGCCCATTGTAGGAGTTACAGATTTCCAAATGACGTGAATCTATGTCAGCGGCCACGAAAATGTTAAATATCCTTTCTCAGATTTTAGTTTAATTTTTTATTGTTGGTTTGTACGCCTAAAATTAAATGTAAAACTTTATAGTAATATTCTCATGCGGGGCTTACTGTATAAAACAAAATATACCCAACAGAAGAAGATAATTCTTTTCTTAAATATTAAATCTTTTTTTTTTTTTTTTTTTTTTTTTTTTAACCGCTATTAATATTATTATCAGTATTAATATTATTCTTTTACCTCGGTATCTAGATTTTTGTAATTCAACATTGTAGGGTTCATAAGATTCAAGCTATTTAATTTTCTTCGTATGAAGTGAACTATTTCATGTTTAATCAATAGAAACCAATAAAAATCTTTTAATTCGTAAACTAACTCAGAGAGTTCTGTGAAGAGTCATTTCTTATTTTATAATTAAAATTTCTGAAATTTATTTCCGGTGTAAAACTTAATAAATAATGTATACTAGGTGGTAGATCACGATTTATACTTTCTGAATGTATAAACGGACCCCTAATACATTTTCACGTGTAACTCTATTTAGAATTGATTTAAAGTATAGAAATAGGTATGTTTTCCGAACCGCCTTGATCTCAGAAATCTGAATATGAAGTCAAAAATAGGGGTCTTCATTGAAAAAAATGAAGTTTACGGCTGTTTTAATATGTACACGACCCCTTAAGCAAAATCTCACTACACCATTAAAAACTAGACATTATTACCGATCGAAATGTACCAGCCGTATGTTTCTACGATAATTTACGGTGAAATTAGGTGGGGGGTGGCGATTTTTTTTTTTTTTTTTTTTGGTGACTGTACATTTATACGAAATTTTGTCCTATACTGACATGTTAAAAATTTAGAAAAAATGCGATCACAGCGCCATCTGTTGAGTTATTGATCCCCAAATGTAATCAGCACCAGTTTATGTCGGGGACCAACTAAATACCAAGTTTGGTTAAATTTCGTTTAAATTTTTTTTTTTTTTGTTGTTAAAAGTAAATAAAATTGATAACTTTGTTTTAAATTATCACAGATTTATAGTTCAACCATTCGTTTTAAAGGTATTGACGAGATCTTTCGAAAGATACCCATCTTGAAAATTAATCCCCCCCCGGGTGGTACTTCCCCCCCAGGGGGGAACCGGTTCCTCCACATTCACAAATTTTTTTCGTAGTTAACTACTACTATTATCAATAATTCATATTAATTTTACAATCACAAGTTTAAAATAACTCTCATTATGTACATTTATACAAAATTTTGTCCTATACTGCCATGTTAAAAGTTTACATAAAATGCGATCACAGCGCCATCTGCTGGGCTATTGATCCCAAAATCTAATCAGCACATTCCATGTCAGGGTCTAACTATATACCAAGTTTGGTTCAATTTCATTCATTGGTTCGTGAGATACGGTAAAAATACGAAATTTTTCGATCACAGCGCCACCTGCTAGACGATTGATCCCCAATTCTAATCAGCACCATGCTCCGTCAGGTTCCAACTATATACCAAGTTTGGTTGAATTTCATTCATTGGTTCGTGAGATACGGTGAAAAACACGAAAATTTGTCCCATGCTGCCATGTTAAAAATTTACATAAAATGCGATCATAGCGCCACCTGCTGGGCTATTGATCCCCAAATCTAATCAGCACAATGCCCCGCCAGGGTCCAACTATATACCAAGTTTGGTTGAATTTCATTCATTGGTTCGTGAGATACGGTGAAAACACGAAACCACAGACAGACATTTTTTAAAAACTATCAATTCGTGTTCAGGACATCCCAAAACGTGCAGATCCGTCAAAAAACGGAGGTTGCAAATTTTCGCGAATCCAATACTTTCTCTATATTACATATAGAAGAAAGTAAAAAAGATGTCTGTCTGTCTGTGTCTTTGTCTGTCTGCCTGTGCATCTATACGTTCAGCCCCTACTGAATTCAGAAGTACAAAATTTGACATGCGGGTGCTCAGAAGCCTTCCCGAATGCATAGTGCAAAAAGAATTAAAAATTTTTAATTAGATCCGGAGATATTAATTCAAACGTCAACCTATGTCTAATCAAAAAACGATTCAAAAGCCAAGCGACCGTAATTTTTCCCCTGAAGCGCGTTCCTCAAAAGAAAAAACAGAGAGAGAAAATTTCGTGGGTTTTTGTAAAGCGATCGCTGCTCAACTGTTAGAGATATTGAAAATACACCTGTACCACGAGAAAAACCATTTATTACCGACTCTTACGGTAAAAATTATTTTTTAAAAAAAGGATTTTTTATATTAAAAAAAAAAAAAAGTTTTATTTAGAGTCCAAAATTTCTCTTTTTTCTTATTGTCTTTTTGAATCGCCCTGAACGAAAAAGTAATTGTCCCATTTCTTAACAACTGGTATATTTGGAAAGGTTATTTAATCTTCCACAAGGTGTTTTCAGTTTTAGCTGTCGATTATTTAATTTTTCATTATTAGATATATTTAATTAATTCCTTGAGGAGTATTGCTTTTTCAGACAACATACATACAACATACAAATGCTATATATTTCAAAATTTCCCTTAAAAAATAAATCAATAAATATTGTTTTTGTGACATTTCTTCCTCGTCAATTGAAACAAAATATAAATAGCACGACTAGATGGTATACAAGGACTCACAAAAGAATTCAGGTATGTTAAGGTCAATGAGAGGCATTTCTTTAAAGTATTAGGACGACAAGCCTATTGCTATTTAATTAAACGTCATCATTTTCTAACGTGAAAATTTAAAATTTCTTGTATTTTAATTATGTTCGTAAATTACGGTGGCAGTGTAATTTAACTGATCCAAATTACCTTGCGCCGCAAAGGGTTAAAATATTCCGGAATAAATTGAAATGGTGGGATCTATGCAACTTTTAGGAGTTTTTGTTATCCATAATGTTTACTTATAAAATGATTTATTTATAAAATTAAATATTATTTGAATTTAATAACGTTTACTTACAGATGTTTCAAACCGAAAATTTCTTGAAAAGGAACAATGCTAATTTTTTATTTTTTAAATATTTATGATCAGCTATGTGTCTAAAAGCCATTTTAAAAATTAGTTTAGTAATTTTTAAAATAAATTAAGTAGTGAACGTTAAAGGGTTAATGAAGAAATGACGCCTTTTCTTCATTGACACACCTGCTTGTTTCTTACAAATCTTAAAACTTTAGTTTCTTACAAATATAGTCTTGTTCCTAAATTAAATTTTCGGGTGTGATATGGATTTTCACACCTGCAGATTATAGAGTGGAAAATATAGGACCTATTTCATCATAGTTCTCAAAAATATGTATGTACAGTGCGCATGTTCTTATTAGGAGTTTAAATGCATCTGAATTTCAAAATTTTTGAGAATTAATGCTTTAACTGTTCAACCAAAGAATATTCATAACCTTATTTTTATACTATTATCAGCCATGCCAACATTTTAACCTATTCCAGAACATTGCTAGTATTCATATATTTTTTGCTCCACTATTTTCAATTGATATTCATTTTCTTATTTACAATTATGTATTATATAAAATTTCACAAAAAATAAAGTTGTGTGGTAAAACGGCAGATATTAACAGCGTTCCAGAATAACATAAGATGTTGTCATGTTTGATAAAACATGTGAAACCATTCTTTTTACAAAATGTAACATTCTGAAAGAAAACCAATAGGTAGGCCATGCTATATCAAACAGGAAAACAAATGAACACCAGTTTGTTAATTTTGTAATAACAAATGGTAAAATGCATTATTACTGTACTCCTTTGAGTTTTAAAAAATTCAGTCATCATAATTTCAAAATATGTGTGCTCAATTCTGTAATAACACCGAAGAATATTTTATGAGCACAATCATATTTTAAAATGCTTTCCCCTTAGAATACATATTTTATAAAAACTAAAATCAAAAGTTATTTGAACGGGGGAATTTCTGGTAAATTTTATCAATAGTTGTTAAAACAGTTTTTGCTTAATTACCTGTCATATATTTTGCCAGGTAATTTGCATTATTTTCACTGTTTCAGCACTTGTAATTCGTCATAAAATTTAGACATTCTAATGCATTTTATGTCATTGGTAGGATTTTTTCCGCTTTTTCTAAATATGTGCTTGCTCCTTACGCAGAATATTTAGAAACTTCAGAAATGTGAGATACTGTAAAAAAATTTTCACATTTCTATTTTATCCGCAGAAAATTCAAAACAGTTTAATATAGGACAGGTTTGATATACCGATATCCCACATAAGCTGTTCTATTATGTGGCATACCTAGGTGGCAATTTGTAGGTTTTTTAAAACATCGATATTTCTTTGGTAATAAAATAATCATGAAGTTTAATCGAAGAAAACTGTATAAAAAAATAATAAATATTTCTGTTAAAAATTTCCGGTTAAAAAAAGAAAAGTGCAAGTTGCCAGTTGTGTACGTATGTATATATACATAATTGCCAACATCCTAATTAATATTTCATAGTATTGTCAGCCCCGCCCATTTTTTCACACCAGTAAATGCTTAGAGTAATATTCTCCAAACGCAATTACGATTAAATAAAAAGAAAAATACTCTGAAAAGACACTGGTGGGAAAAAGAAGGCGGGGCTAACAATACTACGGAATATTAATTAGTATGTTGGCCAATTATATAAGCAGTGATGTTATGTGTATAATGTTCATTATCCTCTATTATTCGAGGTAAGCATAACGAAATAAAATATTTTAGGTGAAATTTCTAGGAAATTAAATTTGATTTAACTATATACTATAAAAGTAATTTCATTTCTCAGCACCTGACTAGAGCTAATTTTAGTTTTAATTTTTTTTTTTTATCAAGGTGCTTTTTTTAAAGACTTAAAATTTTAAGCTACATTGATTATACTGTCTCTCATGATATATTTATAAAATTTAAAATATTAATATTATTATTAAAGAAAATTGTTTGATTTACCTGAAAAAGCTTCTGCTTTATGTTTAAAACATGAATGGAAATTTTACTCTTTATATAAAAAAGGAACTAACAGCATAGAATTTAGAACTTAGAATTTATTATTTTCACGAAATAATTTATATTTATTTAAATATTGTGTTGCATGAAAAAGGTTAGGTGTTAAGTTGTGTTTACACACACACACACATATATATATATATCAGGGATGGAACACGGGCGCAGAATTCATACCGGAATGTGTTTAAGAAATTTCTCTGCCTATAATATCGTCGATTTAAGGGGGATCGTCAGTTACGGCTTTTCTAGATTACTAATGCTAAAATTCTAAAATCAATCCCGTGCATTGTTAATGCAATTAATTTGTTTAAATTTTTTTTTTTTTTGGCGTTAGATATAAC
>OZ005656.1:97494781-97535023 GCA_963930645.1 Salticus scenicus
ATGCCATCATGATTTTGATCCTCTACTGAGGGGGGCTAGAAAATGTGATGTTCGGGAACAAAAAGGTTACTAGACTGGGATCTACAGCAATACCTTCTAATCAAGGCCTTCCAACCGCAAAACCAGTGACGTATGAGCATTTGGGCCAGTTATTTCACACGTAATGCGAGCGTCGAATTCTAAATTCGAATACTTTCTTATTAGAAATTTTAAATCGTTGATGTCGTTTACCATGTTTCTGATAATTTTTCTTTAGGCTAAAGAACCCGAGAGATTTAAAAATCAACGAATCGAGTTTATAATGTCACAGTGCATCACGGCCACGCCCACACATAGTCCGGTCGTGCTAAATTAAATTCTGTCACAGACAGAATTTTTTTAAAATTCTTTTTTTGAATATAATTTTCCTTATCATGAAAAGATTTTCAACACTTTCCAGCAGAGCTGAAAATTGCTTATGACTTCATTTCATCTGTTTATCCGTGCTCTAATTACTGAAGGAATTTTGAACTAATATAAGTTTTTCAGATTCACAATAATATATTTTCTATCAAAATTAATTCGAAAAAATAGAATTAATAGTCTCTGAATGTAGTCTAGCAAAAAGTATTGCAATATACTGCGACCTGTGAGAAATATTGTTTAAGAATTGTTTTGATTTCTTTATAATGCAGAAAACATTACAAAATTGATATACTATATCCAAATGCCCATTTTAGCACATCTTCTTTAAAATAAAAAAGAATTAGCAATGCTGTTTTTTTTTTCCCTTAAAAAAAAAAAGACAAGGTCTTACAAAATATTTGATACATTGTGATACATAAGTTAAGATTGCTCACAAGGTATTTTCAGTTTTAGCTGTCATTTATTTATTTTTTCATTATTAGATATTTTTAATTCCTTCCTTGAAAAGAATTGCTTTTTCAGACAACATACAAATGCAATATATTTCAAGATTTCCCTTAAAAAATTAAATCTATAAATATAGTTTTTTTAACATTTCTTCTCATTAATTGAAACAAAAGATATAACTAGCACGACTAGATGGTATACAAGGACTCAAAAAAGAATTCAGGTATGTTAAGGTCTATGAGAGGCATTTCTTTAAAGTATTAGAACGACAAGACTATTGTTTTCAGATAATATATATATATATATATATCTTCAACAAGTTTAAAAAAAATATTAAGAACAAATTTTAAAAATGTGTTAAAATACAATTAAGAGAAAACGTGCAAAAGAAATTTTAAGATTAAACACAGTAACCATTGCTAAGGACTGTAACTTCAGGTAAAATGTGCAAAAGAAATTTTAGAAATGGATGTAGTAATCGCTGCTAAAGAACTTAAAACAGTTACTACTTGTTTTCATATTGAAAAAAAAAAAAAAAATCCTTGACAAAAATCTTGTCCTAAATTAAATTCTGTTTTACAGAATTCTATATCTATTGTTCTTTATAATTAAAAAAAAAAAAAAAAAAAGGAAAAAGAAAAGAAAAATAAAGAAAAGAAAAGAAAATAGGCTACGACATTTTACCTTCTTTCTTTAAGAAAAAAAAAAGAGAAATATATATATATGAGTGTGTGTGTGTGTGTATATATATTGTAGAAAACATATCGAAAATAAAATCAATTTAATAAACAATTCGTAAACATTTTTGTTGCATTTAAAAAATATTTCAGTGATTAAAATAGCTTTTCATGTACTTTTTATTTCGGAGCATTTTGTACGCATTTATTAGTGCTCTTAATTTTATTGTAAATTTTCCTTTATAGTTTAATTACTTGAGGAAAGCAAAAATAAATATCCATCATTTCACGATGCAAAAGAAAATAATATATTCCAATTAAAAAATTCAATTTGCTACATTATAGATCAAATTATTAATGAAATTTATTTAATATTCAAAATTAAATAACTATAATAGTACTAATTTTTAAATTTGGGTTTTCACTTTTTAAGTAAGAGTACTATAATCAAGAATTAAAAAAAAAAAAAAAAAAAAAACTAGTATGGTGTGGCCACCACAAGACTTTCTTCTATATTTTCCTGCACAAATTCACTCAGTAAAAAAAAAAAAAATTTCCAAGGTTTTTTTTTTTTTTTTTTTTTTTGTTAAAAGTGAAAAAAATTGATAGATTTGTTTTAAATTATCACATATTTATAGTTCAACCATTCGTTCTAAAGGTATTGACGAGATCTTTCGAAAGATACCCATCTTGAAAATTTACCTCCCTCCCCCCGGAGGGGGGAAGCCATGCCCCCATATGCACAATTTTTTTTCCTAATTAACTACTACTATTATCAATAATTCATATTAATTTTACAATCACAGGTTAAGAATAACTCTCATTATGTACATTTATACGAAATTTTGTCATACTGCCATATTAAAAATTTAGAAAAAATACGATCACAGCACCAACTGTTGACCGATTGATCCCCAAATCTAATCAACACCAGTTTATGCCAGGGGCCAACTAAATACCAAGTTTGGTTAAATTTCGTGAAAAAAAAAGAAAAAAAAAATACGATTATTTTCCTAAGTTTTTTTCGTTAAAAGTAAAAAAAATCAATATCTTTGTTTTAAATTATCACAGATTTATAGTTCAACCATTCGTTTTAAAGGTACTGACGAGACCTTTCGAAAGATACTCATCTTGAAAATTTACTCCCCTCGAGGGGAACTTCTCCTTAGGGGGGTGGCGAGGTTCCTACACATACAATTTTTTTTTCCCAGTTGACTATCTCTATTATAAATAATTCTTGTAAATTTCATAATGATTACTAAAAAATAATTCTCTTTATGCACATTTATACAAAATTTTGTCCTATATCACCATGTTAAAAATTTAGAAAAAGCGGGATGGCAACGCAACCTGTAAGACAATTTTTACCAAAAGTTGATAGGCACTAATTTATGTCAAGGTGCAACTACATACCAATTTGTATGAAATTCTGTGCAGTAGTTCCTGAGATACAGTTGCCACAAAATTTTGTCACACACACACACACACAGACTGACAGACAGGCAGAAATTTTCTAAAAATGGTCAAATCGTGTTCTACAGTTCTCAAAATGCGTAAATCCATCAAAAACCCGAGGTCGAAAATTTTAAGAATCCAATACTTTCTTCTATTGAATATAGAAGAAAGTAATAATAATAATTTATAAAAAATATTTATTGTCCGATTTTTTAGATCTAATCACGTATGTAAGTTTATTAAATTTAAGAAAATATTTTGATAACTTAATAAAACATTCCAATGTTTTGTTTTGTTTTTTAACACGTTGAGCGCGATGCTGAAATAGCTGTCTTTTCCGTTCAGCCGGAGCTAGCGCTCCTCAAGGATGATCCGCGACTTCACAAGGAAAATACAACTCCGTTAAATGTTGTAATGCCTTTATTCAAAAATTTATTTCATAGAGGCCATAGGTTGCGTATTGATAACTGGTACAGAAGTATCGATTTGATGAATAATCTAATATATAAAAATACACATCTGTTTGGTATACTTCGCACAAATCGTAAAAACCCAAAATTGTGGCTGAGTATAATAAAGCAAAGAAATTTCATTGACTTGTCAGACCAAATGACTGCGTATAGCAGTCCCCTGAGAAAAACTCTCAAGTGGTATTAAAAAATTGGTCTTTGAGCTATTTTTAAATGCTGCTGTTATAAATGCCTTGTTAATGTTTCAAGATGTAACAGGGGAAAAAAAAAAAAAAAAATATATATATATATATATATATCAGTCATGGCATTTCGCAGAAAATTCACGGATGTACTCACTCGGCGGTTTGATGAGGAAATTTCAATTCAAGGTGAAAGAAGAATATTTCATAAGTTATGCAAAAAGGAAGGAGACGTACATAAAGTCCGAAGATATTGTACGGGATGTTATGATGATAATTCAAAACTATTTGGACGCAAGATGGCCAATAATTTGACGAAAAAGGTTGTCACGTTTGGTAATAGGTGTAAATCCAAGCTACCTCTTTGTTTAAAATGTTTTAATAAATTTCATTGAAACAACATATGACTACATTTCATTGAGATTACATTTATTTTTTAACTTTAATACTGTTGGTCCCCAGGGACCGACGCCGGCCACACGGAAAGTTCCCTGTCGGTCCCCAGGGGTCTACGCCACGCTCAACCTGTTAATAGTCTAAATAGAGCAACCTAATACTTTAAAGTTACCGATGAACGTATTATGTAGATTCATTTGTAAACATGTTTTTATTGATGAATAGGCTTAAACGTTATGTTCTGTAGTTTAAGCTCAAAATGAGTATATAATTGAAATATTTCAAGTTTTACTGTTTCGAATAACATATTTAAAGGAAATAAGAGTTTCAACTTACTTTTTATAATTTAAAAATCTCAGCAACGAATGATTTTAACAGTAATAACCCGTGTAGCAATGGCAAGCGCAGTAATAATCACAATGAATACACATGACATAACAACACAGCTATACGGGGAAGAATTCTCTTATTTGGTTTTCGCGCTCATCTCTTACCGTGACGTAATAATGGCGGTTGACGATGGGTGTCAAAGCCCATAAGCAACTTTTTTTTTCTCTCTTCGTGGCGGCCCGGTCAAACCTACCTACATCGCATTATTCACAAGACGCTCTAACTAACTGAGTAACTAACTCTCTAACTAACCCTCTACGTAAATTTTGCTTACATTTCTTTAAAGCTGTGGCACCTTCTTTTTTAGCGCGACACGAAGACGAGACGACAAAATCCAATTTCAATAAAAAGCATCAAATAAGAAGAAAAATTCTCTAAAAAAAGACTGGCGTGGGAAAAAAGGCGAATACTAACAGTTTTACAGAATATTTATTAGAATGTTGGCACGTATGTTAATGAAGAAATGACACTTTTTCTTCATTAACACACCTGCTTGTTTCTTACAAAATTTAAAACTTTTGTTTCTTACAAATATAGCCTTGTTTCTAAATTAAATTTTCGGGTGTAAAACAGATTTTGACACCTGCAGATTATAGAGTGGAAAATATAGGACCTATTTCATTGTAGTTCTCAAAAATATGTATGTACAGTGCGCATGCACTTATTAGAAGTTTAAATGCATCTGAATTTCAAATATTTTGAAAATTAATGCTTTAACTGTTCGACCAAAGGATATCCATAACCTTTTTTTTATACTACTATCAGACATACCAACATTTTAACCTATTTCAGAACATTACTAGTATTCATATATTTTTTGCTCCACTATTTTTAAACGATATTTTTTTTCTTATTTAAAATTATGTATTATATAAAATTTCACAAAAATAAAGTTGTGTGGTAAAACGGTAGATATTAACAGTGTTCCAGAATAACATAAGATGTTGTCATGTTTGATAATATATGCGAAACCATTCTTTTTACAAAATGTAACATTCTGAAAGAAAACCAATAGGTGGGCCATGCTATATCAAACAGGAAAACAAATGAACATCAGTTTGTTAATTTTTTAATAACAAATGGTAAAATGCATTATTACTGTACTCCTTTGAGTTTTAAAAAATTCAGTCATCATAATTTCAAAATATGTGTGCTCAGTTCTGTAATAACACCGAAGAATATTTTATGAGTTCAATCATAATTTAAAATGCTTTCCCCTTAGAATACATATTTTATAAAAACTAAAATCAAAAGTTATTTGAATGGGGAAATTTCTGGTAAATTTTATCAATTGTTGTTAAAATAGTTTTTACGGAATTACCTATCAAATATTTTGTCAGATAATTTGCATTATTTTCACTGTTTCAGAGCTTGTAATTCGTCATAAAATCTAGACATTCTAATGCATTTTATGTCTTTTAGTAGGATTTTTTCCGCTTTTTCTAAATATGTGCTTGCCCCTTGCGTAGAATATTTAGAAACTTCAGAAATAGAGTGATTACAGTTTTTTTCACATTTTTATTTTATTCGCAGTAAATTCAAAACAGCTTGATATAGGACAGGTTTGATATACTGATATTCCACAAAAGCTCTTCTATTATGTGGCATACATAGGTGGCAATTTGTAGGTTTTTTAAAACATTAATATTTCTTTGTTAATAAAATAATTATGAAGTTTAATCGAAGAAAACTGTTTAAAAACATATTAAATATTCCTATTAAAAATTTCCGATTAAAAAAAAAGTACAAATTGCCTGTTATGTAAGTATGTATTTATACATAATTGCCAATATCGTAATTAATATTCCGTAGTATTGTTAGCCCTGCCCTTTTATTCACACCAGTAAATGTTTAGAGTAATATTCTCCAAATGCAATTACGATTATATAAAAAGAAAAATGCTCTAAAAAGATATTGGTATGAAAAAGAAGGTGGGGCTAACAATACTACGGAATATTAATTAGCATGTTGGCCAGTATGTATATGTATATAAGCAGTGATGTTATGTGTATAATGTTCATTATCCTCTATTATTCGAGGTAAGCATAACGAAAACAACTATCTTAGGTGAAATTTCTAGGAAATTAATTTTGATTTAACAATATACTATAAAAGTAATATCATTTCTCAACACCTGACTAGAGCTAATTTTAATCTTTTTTTATGAAGGTGCTGTTTTCAAAGATGTAAAATTTTAAACTACGTTGATTAAACTGCCTCTCATGATATATTTATAATATTAAAAATATTAATGTCACTTTCCAACTGTACGTAATTGTTGTATCGAATAACTTTTAATATTCTTTGCCTATGTTATCACACAACGGACAGAAGGACTGAAAAATATTCAGATAGACTAACTTATTTTTAAATTATTCTTAGGCATTTTGGAAATTGTTAAAAAGGCTTAACGCAAAAGAAAATGCAGCCATTAGATTATAATTACAGCTTTTGATCTCTCTGAATATTTTAGTGTAGCCCTGTAAATTAGATAGTTAATCATATCATATTCTATACAAAACATTATTTTACAATACTAACAATACATTTCAATATTTTTATGATTTTTACAGTAGAAAGATTTTTAAGTATAACTTTCAAAAATTCTGTCCTAAAACGTAATGCATTGGCACATATATATATATATATATATATATATATATATATATATATATGTATATATATATATATATTTGTTGTCCTTGTAAACAAACTATTTATACAGGACCTATTAATGTCATTTTAAATGGGGAACTTTCTATAGGGAAAATATTTATAAAGATAACACTCATAGAACACAATGCTTTCGAATGCTTTTGGGTGTCCCTGTACACAAACCAGAAGAGATATTCACTCTATTTATGGAACATCCGATAGTAAACATCAATAAAATATATCAGTTTCGAGAAATTCCATAAATATTTACAGGAGTTAGAGCGCGGGCAGACAGACAGACAGACAGATAAACAAACTGAAATCATATTCACACTTAAAAATGTTAGAAAGTGTTAAAAACGCTTAATGTAAACGAAAGTACAATTCTAGCAATTTTTTATTAAAAGCGCTTAATATAAATGGATATTTTTGTGTCACCCTGTAAATCTAATGCTAATCATGCTATATTCTATGCAAAGCATTGTTTTGTGCATATAAATAACATATTTCAATTTCATAAAATTTCTTGGAAAGTAAAGTTATTAAAATTTGATTTACAGAAATATCTCTCATAGAACGCAATGCTTTGGAATACTTTTAAGTGTCCCTGTACATAAATCAGTGGTGGTATTTCCTCCATTTTATACAGGAAACATCCAATAGTGCCATTGAATAACATATTTCAATTTAATTGAGATATGTCTACAGTAAAGGTATGAAAATATGGTTTATAGAAATACCTCTCATAGAACACAATGCTTTGAAATACTTTCGGGTGTCCATGTATACATACCAGTAGAGGTATGAACTCCATTTTTAATAGCGAACATCCGATAGTGAACTTGAATAACATATATCAGTTTCAAGAATTTCCATAAATATTTACGGGAGTTAGAGCGCGGACAGACAGACAGACAGATACACAAAACTGAAATCATATTCACACTTAAAAAATGTTAGAAAGTGTTAAAAACACTTAACGTAAACGAAAGTACAATTCTAGCAGTTTTTTCTTGATAGCTCTTAATGTAACTGGATATTTTTGTGCCACCCTGTAAATCTAATGAAATCATGCTATATTCTGTGCAAAGCATTCTTTTGTGCATATAAATAACATATTACAATTTCCAAAAACTTCGTGGAAAGTAAAGTTATTAAAATTTGAATTATAGAAATATGTCTCATAGAACGCAATGCTTTTGAATACTTTTGATTGGCCCTGTACATAAATCGATGGTGGTATTTCCCCCATTTTATACAGGAAACATACAATAGTGAACTTGAATAACATATTTCAATTTCATTAAGATATGTCTACAGTAAAGGTTTGAAAATATGATTTATAGAAATACCTCTCACAGAACACAATGCTTAGAAATACTTTCGGGTGTCCCTGTACACAAACCAGTAGAGGTATAAACTCCATTTTCAATAGGAACCGTCCGATAGGGAACTTGAATAACATACATCAGTTTCAAGAAATTCCATGAATATTTACGGCAGTTAGAGCGCGGACAGACAGACGAACAGACAGACGAACAGACAGACAGACAGACGGATAGACAGACAGACAGACGGATAGACAGACAGACAGACGGACAGACAGATAGATACACAAAACTGAAATCATATTCACACTTAAAAAATGTTAGAAAGCGTTAATAACGCTTAACGTAAACGAAAGTACAATTCTAGCAATTTTTTATTAATAGCTCTTAATGTAACTGGATATTTTTGTGCCACCCTGTAAATCTAATGCTAATCATGCTATATTCTGTGCAAAGCATTGTTTTGTGCATATAAATAACATATTTCAATTTCCTAAAACTTCGTGGAAAGTAAAGTTATTAAAATTTGATTTATAGAAATATCTCTCATAGAACGCAATGCTTTGGAATATTTTTGAGTGTCCCTGTACATAAACCGATGGTGATATTTCCCCCATTTTATACAGGAAACATCCAATAGTGAACTTGAATAACACATTTCAATTTCATTAAGATATGTCTACAGTAAAGGTATGAAAATATGTTTTATGAAAATACCTCTCATAGAACACAATGCTTTGAAATACTTTCGGGTGTCCATGTACACAAACCAGTTGAGGTATAAACTCCATTTTCAATAGGGAACGTCCGACAATGAACTTGAACAACATATTTCAATTTCATTAATATATGTCTACAGTAAAGGTATGAAGGTATGGTTTATAGAAATACCTCTCATAGAACACAATGCTTTGAAATACTTTCGGGTGTCCTTGTACACAAACCAGTAGAGGTATAAACTCCATTTTCAATAGGGAAAGTCCGATAGTGAACTTGAATAACATATATCAGTTTTAAGAAATTCCATAAATATTTAAGGGAGTTAGAGCGCGAACAGACAGACGGACGGACAGACAGACAGACGGACGGACAGACAGACAGACAGACAGACGGACAGACAGACAGACAAACCGAAGTCATAAACACTTTTCAACCTTGTTGGAAAGTGTTAAAAAAGCACTCACAGCACAGAATTTAAAACTTAGATTTTATTATTTTCACGAGATAATTATATTTATTTAAATAACATGTTGAATGAATAAGGTTAGTTGTTAAGTTTTGTTTACACACACATATATGTATCTATATACATAAATGTGTTTTGTTGCTTTAAAATGATATTAATAAATTATATTGTACTTACCAGGAAACCAATCCATAGTGTAATAAAAAAAAAAAAAAAAAAAAAAAAAAAAAAAATCGAAACAAGCATTAATAGAAAGATCATATATAAATACGTTTATTTAGCGCATAAAGCAATAGCTCACATCAGCTTGTATTCGAATTATAAATTCTGAAAGTTTACTAATAATCGGTGGAACCACGCCTGAATTGATAACTCCGCGCCCTACTGAAATAATGAATAAAATCCAAAACCAGCTGAAATAGAAAGAGCATAGTCAAATGTGTTCTTTGATGGAATAATTAGTTGCCCATTTCAGGTTTGAGATATATTCAATCGAGATACAATGTCTAAAAATTCCTAAGAAGAGAATTTAAAAATTGATAAAAGCCACGGTTCTGGCAGGTTTTAATGGGACTCCTCCCACTTCTTTCACGTTACTGCATTTTTAGCCAAACTTAAATATAGATTTCTGGAAAACGGGCTTACGTGGGCTAACAGTTTATGCGTCAAAAATCCCATTATATTATGCCCTCTCAAATAAACATAATTTGATTGATTTCTATTTTTACACAATTGGGATAGTTTCTTGGTTAGATTTTTTTTTTTTTTTTTTTTTTTTTATGAATCTCACTATGAGCATCATCAGAATGTCTTTCTATTCCTTTTAAGCCAAAACATTTTGGGATATTATTCATATCCTTTCTAGTAAGAAGATGGCTTCGATTGTACGACTCATCAATCTTATCTCGAATAGATTCCAGTATATTCTCAAAACTTATTCCAGCTTTTATTTGGCTGGCTATTTCAATAAAATTGTTGCATTTAGATATGCAGGACATACCTTTCCAATCTTACAAGACTCTACTGGTTCACGTTTCCCCATATTTTTCGAAATATAAGCTCCAGATCTATTGCAAACGTAGTATTGTTTTGTACACATTTGGTATTTATCATCACCTCTGGCCTTTTTGAAAAATACTTTATTTTCTTTTTCAAAATTCTCCTTCCACTGTTTGAATTCATCGGTATTTTCAAACGTTTTTTTTTATCTTCGTAAAATGTGAAATCGTGATTTTCAATTAAGTGTAATCTAATTTCATTCAGAGAGGACTTTTCAATAGTACAGTCATCAACAGGACAAGTATGGGGAAATGTCTTTTTTTTACCTCATCACAAACATGATGCATAATTTTTAAATGTCTATATAGAACAAATTTACGCGAAAACTTTTTATCGCAAAATTCGCATACGACATCCATAGTGTCAGACAATAATGATATTAAACATCCATTTAAAAGAAAAAGAAAAAAGCTATAGTATAAAAACAAAACAAAAAGACATGAAAAAGTTTTCGCTTTGCACGGATCGGGCGGGAAGCTGAAAAATATCTTTTGCAGACAGGTACAGTGGCGCCAACTTTTGGAAAAGATTGGGTGGGCTCAAATATTTTTGGGAAAAAAGAACAATGCTACAAAGATTTTTATTTTTCAAACATACTATGTAAGGAAAATATTGTAATCATGACAAAAATTTTAATTCAAGATTATGGTGTAGCTATACGTTTTGAAGTCCTCTGTGTTCATTTTTGCTATTTTTACTGTAATGTATGAATGTGCATGTGTGTATACACGATAGCGTCTAAATGCTTTGTTCCAAAGAGTTGAAAATTGGTACATATGTTGTAGGTTTGTAGATCATCGCAGCATGAACCCTATTGATTTTCGTGAATCTAGCACTTATAGTTTTTTTTTTTTTTTTTACAGGGACATAACAAAAATTTCTTTAACAAAATGGTCTATGGGTTCAAATTACTTTAAAGTGCGGTAATGTCTAAACACCTTATTTAAATAAGCTGAAAATTTTTGCATAATGTTATAGGTCACTCTCACACGAACTGTATAGATTTTGGTGAATCTAGCACTTATAAGTTTTTACAGGCACACAACAAAAATTCGTTATCATTATAGTCCATGGGCTGAAATTATTTAAAGTGCAATATTATCTAAATGTCTTGCCCAGCTGAGCTGAAAATTTATGTACACATTATAAGCCACCAACGAATGAACTGTATAATTTTAAAGATTCCAGACGTATAGATTTGTACACAAGAAAAAATTATTTATCATTATGGCCTATGGGTTTCAATTATTTAAAATGCGACGGCGTCTAAACGCCTTATTCAAATGAATTGAGAATTTACACTATATGTTACAGGTCCCCGACACACGAACTGTATAAATTTTAGAGAATATAGCACTTATAGTTTTTTAGAAATAAAAAACGAAAAATTTTTATCATTAGGTTTATGGGCTCAAATTTTCCAAAGTGCGATAGAGACTTAGACTATAGTGTTTTATCCAATTCACCTGAAAGTTTATATACATGTTATAGGTCAATGTCGCACGAAATGCATAGATTTTGGAGAATCTAGGATTTATATATTTTTACAGGGACAGAACGAAATACTCTATCATTATCATCTATGAGCTCAAATTATTTGAAGAGCAATGGTGTTAATTGAAACAACATACTATACAGAGGAAAATACCCAAATACCCTATTATAATCCTCTTTTTGTTTATTCAATGACTTGTTTTACTTTACTTTTTCTATGCAGCCAATAATTACTCTATGTTCGGAAAGTCGAGTAGAGTCAATCCAGATTTTTTTTATTTTTTTTCATGGGAGAGGGATGAAGGGGGGATAAGGATATATTATTTCAACACTACTTAAAGTATAAAGTTATGATGGAATAAAGAATGGACCTTCGTCTGGTCAAGTTTCACTGCAGGGTGAAGGAGGGTGCGCAATATGATTTCTGTGAAACGTCTGTTGCTGTCACCAAAAGTTTCTTTTTTGGAAACCTAATACATATTACAAGAATTTACAGTTTACACTGATCATATTTCATTTGTAAAATATGAAGTTTTTAATTCATATACATTTAAATGCGAGTCTGCCAAATTTCCTTTTATGGCTTGTATTCCTAACTTTTTTTTCAAAGAAAATGCTTTCTTAAGCTTCAAAAATATAAATAAATAATAAATAAGAATAATGAAATTTGGGTGGGCTGGGAGAACAAATTATTGGGTGGGCTCGTGCCCCACGGGCCCATGTAAATTGGCGCCACTGGACAGGTATAGTTTTCTGGTTTTACTTTTTAAATTGTAAATTTAAAAATGTATATTATTTATTGATTCTTTTATTTTAAGAATTTTAAGTCTTCAATCAAAATATTTTCGCTATGCTTATATATTTCACAAATCTCTAATATAATAAATAAAATGTTTAAATTGTTAAATCTAAATATATGTACTATTTTATTGAAACTATTTTATGGTTATCATTTCCAGTCCCCAATGAAAATAATTTTAAAACAATATTCTAAAAATTGATTTAAAAGAAAAAATAATAATAATTTTAAAACAAACTTCTAAAATTAATTTTAAACAAATCTCTGAGTTACCTTAATTATAGAGTTATTTTGTAATTAGACCGGTAGATGGTAGCACTAAACAGAGCTAATTTCTACGGTATTTACATGACGTCATAATAAGGCGTGGCTATGTTTAGGTATCACGATCCAAATAGTCGTTCGTCCCATTCCCCCCTTCCGTCACATGTCTTGACAAGAAGTCCGGGTTGCCATCGGATAAAAAAATACTCTATCCCCGTCATCTTTCATGACCAACCAACCAACCAACCAACCATTCAATCGTTACGTCACTTCCGGTTTCCTCCCCCTCCTTTCCCCCTCCTATGACGTCACTTCCGTCGGCCAAACGGCACGGCTTACTACTCATAATCTCCAAAAAATGCATGTAAACGTGTACAGTGGGTAATGGAAGTCGTGTGGTTGTTACGCACGAGATTTTTTTTTTCTTTTTAATGCATGCAATAATTCAAGAATATAATTTTACTTTTGTTGATGAATTTATTCTTTAATTCTTTAAGTGTAGCAGAGGTGTAGTATTGGTGTTAAAGCCGATTGACTATACGAGGGTCCTAGACCTTGGTGGAGTGCCCTCCGGGGTCTTTCTGAATGGTCCTAGCCCGCATTTACGCAAGATTCGAAGAAAACCCTAAAAGTCTCCGAATGGTTAAGCCAACGAGCATGATCTGGGTTCGAACCCTGCACTTTCAGTCTACCAGCTTCTACAGCTTATTTTTTAGGAATAATTTTGAAGATTTTTTAAAACAGCGGCCGCCAACCTTTGTCACTTCCCTGACCACTAAATCCCCAAATTAAAATTCTACGGACCACCAAATTCATAGTTTAAATCTCACGAACCACGAATATTATTCAATAAGAATCAAATATATTTCTAGAATGAAAATTAGTGAGTATCCATTTTATACATATGAAATAAATCTATTTATAAAACATTACAAATGTTTTATTTTATCATAAGGAAAACGTAAATAATCATAAGAACATAGGCTTAACCCCTTAACGCGCGCTGTCCTCGCTGCGAGGACGCCAAATTTAAGATCCAGCTGAAAAATTTCATCCCGGAAATTTTTTAGCAAAAAATTACGTTTATAACATATAGTCCAGTCAATAGATACATTTTACCTTGCAAAAGGTGGGGTAGAAGATTTTGTTTTTTTAATTTGTACATATTAGTACTAATATGCAAAAAACGAGTTATCCAACATGGGCGGCCCCGGGAGAATTTTTGTCGGCTGAAAAACCTCGAAAATTTACTAGTTTTTTGGCTTTTTTCAAAATATCTCAAAAATGGCTGAATTTAACAATATTTTTCTATTGTAATGTTTAAAGAGAATTAAATTTCCTACAATTTCCTTCATTACACCTTTTTTGTAGTACTAATAGCAAGCGCGTAACAGCTTCTTGAAAATAAACAGATTTCCCAACTTCGTAAAAAAAGCGCATTTCTCCTTATAAATAATCTACAGTAATTATTAGAATTAGAAGCTTTATTTACAGAAAGCTTAACAATTTTTAAGGGTATAGCTGTGATATCTGTCATCCTTGGGATTTTTGGATTTGGTGATCAAAAACGTAATACGGAAATATACACGTCAGATGTATTTTTTTACAATATATATTGTAAGAAATACTGTTTTATATTCTTGATTGTTCTCTTAACATATGCCTTGTTAAAATAATCGTGATTTTTGAAAGGGATTAAATATGTTCGCCAGATAAATTGGCGATCATTTCTTTTTTCTTCACTAAGGACGACAGATAACAAATCTGCTCTCTTTTAATTTTTCCCTTCTCCTTTTTACTAACTCTCTCTCTCCCCTCCGGCTACGAACTGACAATTCTGACCTAACAACATTAGTCATCATCAGACTCCAATAACTACCAATGTATAGCCTTCTATCACTGGAACACATAATACACACACAAAGAGATACAAAGAAAAATAAATAAAATAAAAGATATTTGTATATAAATGTAAATGAATAAATATTAGGCGGCTAGTAAGCAAAAACTCAGTGCATTAATACATAAATATTTTAATTCTACTATTTATTATATTATAAAACGTTAATGATATTTAGATATAATACATAATGTTGTAATAAACATTAATAACTGCTATATTAATATTAATGATAATAACAAGACACAATCTTAATTTTAAATGAACTTCACAAATAGGCAAACTTGTTTGAAGAACAATAGCAAATAATTACAAAGGTAAATTGTAGAAATTTAACTTTATATGCAAATTATAGGGAGATTCATTTAGCCTTGAAACAAATAAAGAAACGTACATTAATGTATAATGTACATGTTTATTTTCTTCGTGGTTATTTTGAAACCCGGGTTCTTAAATTTCAATAGTCATCAGAGCTAGAAGGAAGGTGTGTCGTCCTCAAATTGTTCCTCTCCGTCTTGCAGTAATTATATAAGCTCTTAGAATAGCTTATCTTCTTCAGCCTCGTCAAATGATGAAATTAGTTCGACATTTTCCTGTTGAGGATCGGAGTCCTTGTTACTATACCAGTTTCACTGAGTATTTTATAGCCAACATTTTGGAAGCAAACTGCTTTCTTGTTGGCAGTTTCGGCTATTAAAACATCTTCACCATATTTTTTGCAAAAGCGCGATGTAACCGATCTGATGCCAGGACGAAAATCATCCTCTATTTTATTCATCAAATACTTTATGAGACTGGCACTCGTCCGAGTCGTTTTCAGGGTAGGAGTAAATTGATTCCATTGCCTCATCAGTGTTACTTGCACGGTAATATCCTCGTTTCATCTCACTTTTAGGCCTCCAATACAGTTTTTGATGACAAAATCTGTGATACCCAGCATTTATAGCAACTAAACCTTTTACATTTCCGATGCATTCAAGTACTTTTTTTCTTCTCTCATCCCCACGATTTTCGACACCATTTACAAGTGTTTCTTTCACACCAGTTTCATAGCATGGTGCATAAAATTTCTTTCATGCTCAGGATGTTCCTGTTTTTTAAAGAAATCTTCAAGTATCCCCTCTCCACACGTGAAACACTGATCTTTAAAACTGAAACCTTCAGTTCTTGATGGAAGATATGGAACCGCACAGTTTGGACCAGCTCTATCACCAGTTGTATGACGCCGTACATATGCTGCAATCATTCGCCCATTGATGTATCGTTTGTGACAGGCATTGTGAATTCTTACTTGTTGTAGGTTCATCAAAAAACACCGATGTTCTTCATTTTGACGTTTTGCATTGCACTTTTGCAGATTTTTTGTATACCTTTCTCCTTCAGAATCTTTATTTCACCTTTATTCAAACTGATTTCGTAAATAAAACAAACACTCCGGTTATTGTAATAGAAAATGCTCATGGGTTGAAAAAGTATGTTCACACATTCTAACTGAACTGATTAATATAGGTAGATGCTCAGCCGAGGCAGCGTACTACAAGATGGGAAGAGACGGGAGGAAAGGGAGAGCTTTTTTTTTTTTTTTTTTTTTGTGTGTGTGTGTGGGGGGGGGGGGCAGTTTTCTTTTTTTTTTTTTACCTCCTTTGCTACGAAGCAGGTATCATTTCCTAAGGTCAGACAGATGAATATGTCCTTTCTTTTTTTTCCGTTTTCTAATAAACGTTCATGCACCGACTCATTTCTTTGAGTTGTATTTTATTAGCTTGAGCAAAAATGCCGACTTTCAAGAGGCTGTAACGTGCTTGCTATTAGTACTACAAAAAAGTTGTAATGAAGAAAATTGTAGGAAATTTAATCTTCTTTAAACTTTATAATAGAAAAATATTGCTAAATTCAGCCATTTCTGAGATATTTCAAAAAAAGCCAAAAAAGTAGTAAATTTTCGAGGTTTTTCAGCCGACAAAAATTCTCCCGGGGTCGCCCATGTTGGATAAATCGTTTTTTTCATATTGACACTAATATGTACAAATTAAAAAAGAAAAATCTTCTACCCCACCTTTTGCTAGGTAAGCCCTTTTTTACGTACCTATTGACTGGACTAATAGCAGAAAACGCCGTTTTTTTTAACCTTAAAATTTCTTTTAGTTTAATTTAAAACATGAATTCCGGTGGCAGTATAATTTAAATGATCCGAATTGTCTTGCGCCGCAAAGGGTTAAATGTTATTGGTTTGGTAAAGCAATTATAAAAATAGAATGTTAATATATATATATATATATATGTATATATATATATGTATATATATATATATATATATTCATATTATCAGAAAGTCAGATGAAAGATTTAACGACAATAATAAATTGCTATTTCCATTTATATAAAACTGCACTTATTAAATTTAGTAATATGTATATTCTTTTGTTACATTATTAAAATCAGAGCTGCCAACATTTAGATACATTTGAAGAATTCGAATATTCTAATCACTTTAGAGCAATTTCTCGCTATGCAAATCAGATATCAAAGCAATAAATATGTCTAATACTTAAAATTCAAATTCTTGTGATAAAAAATTAAATCATTTATCCTCTTCCTCATCCAGAAATTCTGACGTCTAATGTTGTGAGTAAAGTTGCACCGAATATTCGGTTACAATTCGGTATCCGGCCTATTCGGCAGATGACACCGAATATTTAGTTCGGCCGAATATCTTGATATTCGGCAACCGGATAGTGGAGTTAAAATTAAGTTAAAATATTGAAATTGGTAAAAATACTTTTATCATATAAAATTTAAATTGATTCACATTTTTTAGAAATTCATCAATAGCCTTATGAATAATATATTTAAATTAGTAAAATTATATTTAAATAACAATTTATGAAGTCATATTTAAACTAGTTGGCATAGGTGGACTCTGCTCGGTTCCCCATCATATACATGTTCACATAAAATTCTACTACAAAATGTACTGTATTCATGTTAAAAGAAATGAATTCGACCAATCGCTTGACAGAGTGACAGACTAAAATGGCTCACTTAAAAGGCAACACACCGTTGAGCTCTGTCGGTCTATGCATTTACCTTAGTCTAATCTTTTAATTTATTTTATTGGGATCAGTTTCGTAGCTTGGTTTTCATGCAATTTTATACTATTGCCAGTGCAGCAATCCCAAAAAAGCATATAAAATATCGCTCAATTTAGCTATGTTGATAAAATCTTAAATTTAGGATAACTTACGAAATTTACGAATTAGAATATTTATAGTCAATAATGTTCAAGCCAGTATCGTAAATGTAATTTTAAAATTAGTCTGATATCTTCATGACGAAAATATCCCTAAAAATGGATGTTTATGCGAAATTTTGCCCTATTCTGCTATATTAAGCAAATCGCAAAATTTAAATAACTTACGAAATTTTTAAATTAGAAAATTCATAGTCAATGCTATTCATGCCAGTATCCTAAATAATATTTTAAAAGTGGTCTGACATCTTTACGATGATAATAATTTATAAAGATTGATGTTTATGTGAAATTTTGCCCTATTCTGCCATGTTAAAAAATTCGTAAATTTCCAATAACTTACGAATTTTTTGAAATGGAAATTTCATAGTGTATGATATTCATGCCAGTATCTTAAATAATATTTTAAAAGTGGTCCGACATACTTACGATGAAAATATCCCTCAAGATTGACGTTTATGTGAAATTTTGCCCTATTCTGCATATTAAGAAATTCGTAAATTTCCAATAACTTACGAATTTTTTGAAATGGAAATTTCATAGTGTATGATATTCATGCCAGTATCTTAAATAATATTTTAAAAGTGGTCCGACATACTTACGATGAAAATATCCCTCAAGATTGACGTTTATGTGAAATTTTGCCCTATTCTGCATATTAAGAAATTCGTAAATTTCCAATAACTTACGAATTTTTTGAAATGGAAAATTCATAGTGTATGATATTCATGCCAGTATCTTAAATAATATTTTAAAAGTGGTCCGACATACTTACAATGAAAATATCCCTCAAGATTGACGTTTATGTGAAATTTTACCCTATTCTGCCATATTAAGAAATACGTAAATTTCCAATAACTTAAAGAAATTTTTATATTGGAAAATTCATAGTCATTGATATTCATGCCAGTATCCTAAGTACAATTTCATAAGTGATCTGACAACTTTACGATGAAAATATCCCTAAAAATTTACGTTTATGTGAAATTTTGCCCTATTCTGCCATGTTAAGAAATTCGTAAATTTCTAATAATTTGCGAAATTTTTAAAGTAACATGTTTATAGTTAATGATGTTCCTTCAGGCATCAAAACTGATATATTAAAATTGGTCTGACATTTTTACAGTAAAGATTTTTCATTTAATGCACGTTTAAGTGGAATTTTGCCCTATTCTCCCATGTTAAGAAAATCGTAAGTTTCTAATAACTTGCGAAGTTTTGTAATTCGGATGTTGCACATGACTAGTGTTCTTGCCAGTGTCAAAAGAAATATTTAAAACTGATCTGATTTCTCTGCGACTATTTGTTCGCGAGATATCGTGTACACAGTCTAACAAACTAACTAACGCACTAACGGACTTACGTACTTACGGACTAACAAACTAACACACACCCTACAGACGGACGCCATACAGATTTTGTCATTTTCGGATTCCTCACACCTGAAAACGTGCAAAAAAGTCAAAAATCCGAGGTCGAAAATTTTCACGATTACCTAAGTTCCCCATACTATAGTATGATGGGGAAATAAATTATTTCTGTGTTTTGAAATTAGAACAAATGTATTTTATTTTGTCTTTATCTTATCATTAATCAAAATAAAAAAAAAATACACTCCTTCTCATATTTTTAAGGACACTTTATATTTTGAAATAACTAATATAAAAATAATCGTGAACAAGATTATACTAAGTGCACTTAATATATCTAGTATTCTAAAAACCAAAACTGTTATAATTTTTTAATATAAAACAAAATTAATAAAAAATAATGCAAAATGTGTTTTTCTCCACGTTTTTAGATGTTCATAATTATAGGGACAATCCAGATTTTTTTCGTTTTATTTAACTTACTAGCGGATAAATTACAGTTGACATGCGAGTTTGTTAACTACTGGGCTAGATTAATTCATATATAAGCCTTCAATTTTTCTTGGACGGACATTACTGATAATTCCTCGAAAAAAAAGAACGTTCAAGTAGGGAAGTATGATGAATGCGTTTTTTAAGTGGAAGGATAATTTCAATCCGCCGAATTTCTAATGAAATTCGAAGGTCTAAAATTGCTGAAGGAAATGCGATCAAACATTGAACTGCTGATTTGATAGGTGAGAGATCTGATGTAAAATCAGAGTTGTTTTACAGAGATCGAAGACTCATAATTACTCTTACTGTTCTACTCATAATGATTGCTGCCGAATTTGCTCGTAATTTTTAACGAAAGGTTAGGGTCTACATTTATGCATGTTTAAAATAATTAATAATATGTTAAAATGAATAAAAAACCTGTAATAATCAATCAGCATTTAATGGGGGAAAGAACGTCTGTGTTAAAGTTGGATAAAGATAATATTAAATGGTAAAATGTTGCATTTTCGGATGAAAAACATTTTATTCTTGATTAACCAAATGGTTTTAACAGTTACTGGCACGATCTGAAGATAGAGAAAGACAGAGCAGATTTTTTAAAGGCAGATATGAATCGGGCATTTTAAAGGTGGATCTATGGTGCTCTGGGGAGCTGCTTCTACTGAAGGCAGAATGAATTTAGTAATTTTTTCTATTATTATGAACATCAAGAGAATATCCGCAAATTTTAAACGTGGAATTATCAGATTTTTGTTAGATTTTGGGGGGTAATAATATTTTTTTCAACAAGATTTACATTTTTGCTCCACCTTTAGAGCAATAGGAAATATTTTGAAGAAAGAAACTTCTGTATTATTGCCTTTCCCATGGCCTAAAAGTTGAAAAAACTTTAACTTATGGTATTAGAAAAGTGCATGTAAGTGGAAAGCAATTTTAGATAGTTTAAATGTATTAAGAATATCATATATGCTATATGAAATGGTATAGAAACTGGATATTTAAAAAAAAAAAAATGTATATATAAATACACCAGAGAGAATGTCTGACTGTCTAACCCTAAAAAGAGACCCCATAAAATATTAATCTAAGGAATAACCGAAAAATAAAATACTAAAATTCGAGCTGTCCTTATAATTGTGAACACCTGAAAAATCATCTTTTTACCATATTTAAAGTTTTTTAAGATAGAAAAATGATAAAACTTTTTAAATATAGTCTATTAATGAAATTCAAATTAATTAAAAATATATTTGTTTAAATAATAGTGTTCAGTGTTTAGTTAATATAGAAAAACGGGTGTCCTTATAATTATGAGAAGGAGTGTATATCTCATATATGACTTTATCTGTTCTTTTAGAAATATTTTATTTTATTTTTTAGTAATTGTATTAAAAAAAAAAATATTTTTGAGTTTTTAAATACTCAGTACAGACAGATAAAGCAGTCTTTTATTTATTTTTTAGTTCCCCATCATACTATAGGTATGGGGAGCTTAGGTAATCGTGAAAATTTTCGATCTCGGTTTTTTGAGTTTTTTATACGTTTTCAGGTGTGAGGAATCTAAAGATGACAAAATTTGTATGGTATCTGTCTCTAGGGTGTCTGTTAGTGTGTTAGTCCGTCAGTTTGTTAGTCTGTTTACACGATATCACACGAACAAATGATCGCAGAGAGGTCAGACCAGTTTTAAAATATTATTTATGACACTGGCAAGAACTTTATTTATTTGCAACATTCTAATTAAAAAACTTCAGAAGTTATTCAAAATTTATGATTTTCTTAACATGGGCGAATAGGGCAAAATTTCATTTAAACGTGCATGAAAAGAAATATTTTTATCGTAAAGATGTAAGAACAGGTCTTAAATATCAGTTTTGATGCCGGGATGAACATCATTAACTATAAACATTCGACTTTAATACGTGTTCGCTGTTAACCCTTTATCGGCCCATTGTATCATATAGCAGAAATTAAATTTACTCGGAAATGGATATAGCGATTTAAAAAAAGTTTGTAGTTAAGTGTTTTTCGGGGTGTGTGTGTGTGTGGGGGGGGGGGGGGCTTGGATTAACCCTCATCTTCAGAAAAAATTGCATTCGCTATTAACCCTTTATTGGCTAATGGCAACATATGGCAGAAATTGGGTTTACTCGGAAATGGTTATAGGGATTTTGATGAAAGTTTGGAAATAAGTGGTTTTGGGGGTGCTTAAACGATTAGAATTGTCCTCATTGTCAGAAAAATTCGCGCTCACAGGTAAACCTTTAAAGGCCAATTGCAACGCATGGCAGAAATTGGGTTTACACGGAAATGGAGAAAGCGATTTTGATGAAAGTTAGGAGTTATGGATTTTTGATGAAAAAAAAAAAAAAAAAAGAAAAACGATTGGATCTCATCTTCAGATACATTCGCGTTCACAGTTAACCCTTTATCGGCCAATTGCAAAACATAGCAGAAATCGGGTTTATTCGGAAATGGATATAGCGATATTGTTAAAAGTTTGGGATTAAGTGTTTTCGGGGATGTGCTAAAACGATTGGACTTACTCTCATCTTCAGAAAAATTAGCATTATTAGTTAACCCTTTATCGGCCAATTTCAACATATGGCCGAAATTGGGTTTACTCGGAAATCAATATAGAGATTTTGGATGAAAGTTTAGGGGTACATAAATGATTGGAAATATTTTCATCTTCAGAAATTTTCGCGTTTGCTGTTAAACCTTTAAAGCCCAATCGCAACGTATGGCAGAAATATGGTTTACACGGAATTGGACATAGCGATTTTGAGGAAAGTTTGGAGTTAGAGATTTTTTGGTGAGAAAAAGCGATTGGAAATATCCTCTTCTTCAGTAAAATTTCGTTCGCTGTTAACCCTTTATCATCCCATTGCAACATATGGCAGAAATTTACTTCGAAATGGGTATAGCGATTTTAAAAAATGATTGGAGTTAAGTGCTTTTTGTCCACATTCGGTATTCTATATCTGTATCATATAGTGATGCTACAATAAACTTTTTGTTGGGATCAAGCAAATGGTTAGTGTATAAGGCCATCGAAGAGGATTTAAGTATATTACGTCTATGGGTATGGGATGGGGAAATTTCTGGTAAGTCCAGGGTAACATAGCCTGCCCTACAGAAAATGAAATAAACTTATATATATATATATGCATAAAAACATGTTTTGTGTAGATTGTGGCATGGAAATCATTAAACATTCGTTTGCAGGGCTACCCAAGTATATATTAATCATATTAAAATATACAGGATATTTTAGGTCTATACTTTGAAATTGCTGGATGTGTTTTTCATATAGGACTAATTTTAAGTAAACAATATCATGTGCATATACTTTATAGAAAATATGCAGATTACTCAAAATACCTAAACATTCCTTCTTAACACGCTTTTATTAGCTTCACCTGTATGTATGATTGTATGTAACCGTTCTGGGAGCAAACAAAAAATCTATATTGTAAAAAAGACTTTCCCTACGTGAAAGCTGTGGCTGTGAGGTAAAGCTCCGGGCTGCAAACCTAAAATTCTAACGTTCGAGCCCAGTCAGGAAAGATTTCTTATAAATGGTTTTTGTTTAATTCTAAATTATTTATTTATTAAAGATTTAAAAATATGTAAATATTATGGTGTGTCACTCACACGATTCTCTCTTACCCTGCAATTTAATTTTATAAAGTTAGATATTTTGTGCTTTTTAGTTCACATTTCAATGAAAGCGTGTTCTTTAATTTTTTAAAACTATAATTTTATTTATTATTAAATGTAATTGATGGAACTGCTTTACCTGCGATTTATCTTTATAGCATTGAAATGAAGGATAACGAAAATTTTGTGAGCGACAAACCAGATTATTTATTTTTTAAAACAAAATCTCAATGACTTAACCTTTGGTGAAAGTTATTTATTGCATCGATAATATAAATGTAATAAATAAAAAATAAATAAATAAAAATAAAAGAATAACTAAAAACTTAAATCTGATAAAAAACCAAAGTTTTTAAAAGGCATTAATGGAAAAACATTATGTTGGTGCATTAAAAAGAAGTCCTACTTCGTTGTAAAATTTGAAATAACAAATCACTATTATAAAAAAAAAGCAAGTTATAGAGCTTTTTAAAATTTTGTAGTAGGCATAAATAAAAACTTTTTTGATAACCTTTTAATAATAAAAGCCAAAGTTTCTCGAAAGTAACGCTCGAAACTGATGTCATTGCTAAACAATAAACTGAAATAAAGAAAAAAAAGTTTTCATACTTGTTTTGAGGAATTGTTCAAAAAATTTATTTAATTAATAAAATAAATATTTATTCTTTGTTTGAAGGAATGAATAAAATAATGGAAGAAGGATGATTTAGCAAAATATTTTTTTTTTTTAATATATTGATGCTACTGTGTGTTTTATTGAACAATATTTTAAACCCAGACTTTCTCGTACCAAATGTCTGAAGCTATAAAATCTAAATGCTAATTGGAAGGACTGGTGTAATTCTATGTAAGGACTGCCAATTGGCGATTTTCTTTCTTGGCCACAATGTAAATGATAATAAATTACAACCGAAACCAATTATGGTTGTAACTCTGTAATCGGCATCGGATTCGGGTAAACTTAAAAAAAAAAAAAAAAAAAAAAAAAAAGGCATTATACCCTCGGACAAATAAAAACTAACAATGCTATGTTATTGATGAATTTTTGCTCACATTAATTTTCACAAATAATTAAATTTAAATTGCATATGACTCGAATTCTATTATTTTGATAAAAAAGTTAAATTTTAAATATTCGTTTTGTTTTAGATTTAGTGAATATGACAAATTTGAAAATAGGTTAATTTGAAAATGTCAACTGCTGAGGGTGCGAAGAAGATAAAGAATGAAATAAAACTTTATTTATTTTGCATTGATTTTCTTTGACAAAATCATTTATTACAATATCAAAGTAAACATTTTCAGGCATTCATATTTTAAAACCAGTAAAAGATAATAAATGTGCAAAAACAAACTACGTATGAAATTTTTGCTATTATATGAAGAGAAATATTTTAAATTTTACACATGAAATCTTTTTTCATATACGTATATATAAAGTATTGGATTCGTGAAAATTTTCGAACTCCAGTTTTCGATGGATTTACACTTTTGGCATGTCCTGACCACGATTTGACTGGTTTTAGAAAATGTCTGTCTGTGTGTATCACAAATTTTGTGGGCGCTGTATCTCACGAACCATTGAACGTAATTTCATCAAACTTGGTATTTAGTTGGACCCTGACATAAACTGGCGCTGATTAGATTTGGGGATCAATCGCTCAACAGGTGGCGCTGTAATCGCATTTTTTTCTAAATTTTTAACATGGCAGTATAGGACAAAGTTTAGTATAAATGCACGTAATGAGAGTTATTTTAAACGTGTGACTATAAAGTTAATATTAATTATTACTTTCCGAACACTATAGTGAGGAAAGTATTGTAATCATGTCAAAAATCCGAATTCGAGATTTTGATGTTTCTATACGTTTTGAGGTCCCCTGAGTCCGTTTTCACTATTTTTACGATGATGTATGTATGTGTGTGTGTATGTGTGTATGTCTGTGAGTGAACACGCTAGCGTCTAAACGCTTTGTTCAATTAACCTGAAAGTTGGTACGCATATTGTAAGTCACCATAGTACGAACCCTATAGATTTTGGTGAATCTAGCACTTATAGTTTTTTTACAGGGACACAAAGAAAAATTCTTTATCATTATGGCCTATGGGAGCAAAATCTTAAAAGTGCGATAGCATCTAAACGCCTTATTCAATTGAGCAAAAAATTTATACACATATTATAGGTCACAAATACTCAATCTGTATAGATTTTGGAGAATCTAGCACTTATAGTTTTTTTACAGGGACACAAAGAAAAATTCTTTATCATTATGCCTATGGGGCCAAATTTTTAAAAGTGTGATAGCGTCAAAACGCCTTATTAATCTGACAAAAAATTTGTACACATGTTATAGATCACAGTTGAACTAACTGTATAGACTTTGGTGAATCTAGCACTTACAGTTTTTTTACAGCGACACAAAGAAAAATTCTTTATCATTATGGCCTATGGGACTAAATTTTTAAAAGTACGATAGCATCTAAACGCCTTATTGAATTGAGCTGAAAATTTATATGAGTATTATAAATCACTGTTGCACTAACTATAAGCATTTTGGTGAATTTAGCATTTATAGGTTTTTACAGGGACACAACGAAAAATTCTTTATCATTATGATCTATGGGCTCAAAGTTCAGTAGCGTTAAATAAAACATCGTGTAATAGATGGAGAAAAATACTCAAACACTCTATTATGGTTTTCTCTCTTTTGTTTGTTTAACAACTCCTCTTTCTTTACTTTTTCTACAAAACTGTTAATTACTCAATGTTCGGAAAGTCGAGTGGAGTCACTCCAGATTTTTGATAATAGTAGTAGTTAACCCGGAAAACTTTTTTGTGCATGTGGGAGCAATGCTTCCCCCATGGGGGGAAGTACAACCCCGGGGGGAGTAAATTTTCTATATGGGTATCATTCGAAAAATCTCATCAATACCTCTAAAACGAATAGTTGAACTATAGATCTGTGATAATTTAAAACAAAGTTATTGAATTTTTTTGTTTTTTTTTTAATCTTTTAACGAAAAAAAAAAAAAAAAAAAAAAAAAAAAAAAAAAATCGTATTTCTTCTGATAATTGCAAAAAATTGACTTTCTTTCGGCATTTAGTGATATGTATAACTCTGTCAGATAAAAATCGTCTGCATTTATAATGGAAAATAATTTAATAAATAATATGTATTGAATGAATTTTGTGTAAAATTATATAGAAGAAAGTCATGTGGGGGCCACATCATACTAGTTAATTTTGAAAACGAGCGTTCACTACTAGCAACTGTTATTGGGAAAGTTAAAAGAATTCTTAAACAGATATAGATATTTGCAAACACTTCAACTAAGTTATTCTTATGCATGTGATTTAAAAACAACAGCTTTCATCCCCCTTTTTACAGTATTCCTAAAAATTAACAATTCGTTAAATAAATTATTTAACTCGATATTATCGGTTAAATGATTATGCAAGACATTTCACTAGTTAAAGACAGTGCTTGAGATTACTTCAGTTAAGGAAGGAATATCATACAAAAATTGAAAAACATTGCTATGGTCGTTTAATTGTTTAAACCTCTCGGTAACTGAATTTTGACATGTATCGAATTATCGACAAGATCAACACCTCAATTTCAATTTTTTTTTATAGGTCTTCGATAGGAGTGTCGCTTCCTTCATAAGCGAATAGTTTACTTTTGCGTCTAATTCTTACCGAACACGATGGCTGAAAATCATTACTAATTTCCATTTCGTCTGCAATTTGTATTGCGGAAGTCCTGATCTGTTGCAAGCCATTGTCACGAAAGTCTTTTAAAAATGATTTTAACGATTCTAAAACCTTAATAGATTCCGGTATGACCATTTTTGGACTTTTTATCTAAATGTTTTGAAGCAATATTTATTTTGGTCAAAATTTCATTCCGAAGTACACTACAAATGAATTTAAATTTTGCTGTTTTATTAGCCAGTAATTTAATCTTACAGACTGTCTCAGTATCTTTTGAGATATCTAGAGAATTTCGACTAATGCGTCATATTTGGGCAAATCATTCCTAAGCGGTTTTACAGTCTCAATCCGTCTTTCCCATCGAGTCGTACTAACACATTTTAAAGTTAAAGAAGTTATGTGTTTTTTTAACACTGACCATCTGGACGTAGATGTCGAAAATAAAACAAAGAGCTCTTGAATAAGTAAAAAAAGTTGCATAATTCACCGGATTTCTTAGCAGCATCATTAATAATCAAATTCAGTGAATGACATGAACAAGGTACATAAAAAGCTTTAGAGTTTTTCTCAAAAATTATTTTTTGCACACCTGAATGAGACTCTTTTATATTAGCGCCGTTATCATAACCTTGACCACGAATATTCGTCATTTCGAGGCTTAACAGTGGACAATATATTGCAGAGTTAAATTTAAAGGTTAAAGGGTATAATAGTAAGTATATGTAGTTAGAAAGTATTTCACAGTCTATATAAACAAAGAAATAGTTTTTTTTTTCTTCCCGTAATGAATTCTATTTTTAATGTAAATGCGCCAAATGCCGCCTCTTGAATCATTGCGCCTGAGGCGGCTGCCTCAGTTGCCTCACCCCTGGCGCCGGCCCTGCACACACACACACACACACACATATATATATATATATATATATATATAGAGAGAGAGAGAGAGAGATAAACGAAGTGATTGAAATATTTCGATTTCCAAAGAAATCAACCTATGGCGAATTTGGGTTTATGTTGTTGAAAAATGCGTATAAAATGCCTCCAATGAGCGCGGAAAATGTCGCATCTATAACTCTCAATTCATCCACCTGAGAGGCATTCATGTTAGTTTTATTATAGCCAAGTTCATTCTTTATACCATCTCTAAGTTGATTCTTCTCAAATACTGCATTTTTAAGTTGTGTCATTTTTCTTGCCGGGATGCGACATGTCAATTTTACTTTGATAGTTTTTAACAATAATTGCCGAAACGTCAGTGGAGGCCCTACATTGAGACTCAAAACGGTTTTGGGCTGTGTCTGTGTGTCTGTCTGTCTGTCTGTCTGTCGCGCGATAGCGGCCGCACAAATAGCGCTATTATGACATGAAATTTGGTACACATGTTCATGAGCCCCACGAAATCAGCTGTATAGTTTTTGGTATGTATTCCATTTGTAGTTCGTATACAGGGACACGCCAAAGTTTTTCTTATCATTACGGCCTATGGGAGGAATTTGTATGTATCGCGATAGCGGCCGCAAAAATAGCGCTATTGACTTGAAATTTAGTATACATGTTCAGGAGCCCCACGAAATCACCTGTATAGTTTTTGGTATGTATTCCATTTGTAGTTCGTATACAGGGACACTCCAAAGTTTTTCTTATCATTACGGCCAATGGGAGGAATTTGTATGTATTGCGGTAGCGGCCGCAAAAATAGCGCAATTGACTTGAAATTTGGTACACATGTTCATGAGCCCCACGAAATCAGCTGTATAGTTTTTGGTATGTATTCCATTTGCAATTCGTATACAGGGACACGCCAGAGTTTTTCTTATCATTACGGCCTAAGGGGGGAATTTGTATGAATCGCGATAGCGGCCACAAAAATCACGCTATTGACTTGCAATTTGGTACGCATAATCATGAACCCCACGAAATCATCTGTATGTTTTTGGGTGTGTATTCCATTTGTAATTCGTGTACAGGGACACGCCAGAGTTTTTCTTACCATTACGACCTACGGGAGGAATTTGTATGTACTGCGATAGCCAACGCAAAAATCAAGCTATTGACTTCCAATTTTTGACGAAACGTCAGTGGAGGCCCTCTGTTGAGACTCAAAAGGATTTTGGGTGCCGTCTGTCCGTCTGTCGTGTGATAGCGGCCGCAAAAATCACGCTATTGACATGAAATTTGGTACACATGTTCATGAGCCCCACGAAATCAGCTGTATAGTTTTTGGTATGTATTCCATTTGTAGTTCGTATACAGGGACACGCCAAAGTTTTTCTTATCATTACGGCCTATGGGAAGAATTTGTATGTACCGCAATAGCGGCCCCAAAAATCACACTATTCACTGCAAATTTGGTACACATGTTCATGAGCTCAACAGAAATAACTGTATAGTGTTAGGCGTGTATTCCATTTGTCGTTCGTGTACAGGGACACGCCAAAATGTTTCTTATCATTACGGTCTATGGGAAGAATTTGTATGTACCGCAATAGCGGCCGCAAAAATCCTTCGATTGACTTGCAAATTGTCGCACACTTTCCAGCTTTGCATATAAGTAGCTGTATAATTTTTATTGCTATATTGTTTATAAACTGTGTACAGGGACACGCCAAAATTCTTAACATTACGGCGTATGGGGTGAATTTCGTTTAAACGTATTTTAATACCATTACTTTGCAATCAAGAAAATGAAACTAGCGTACGTGAGTAAGATGCTTAAACTTATGTTGTTTGAAGAAAATATGTGCTTTTAAGATTTCTAATTAATGTACAGGACCTTACAAAAGTGTTCTGACAATGTCACGGTGTCATCCAAACGATGTTAAATTTGGAACAATTATTAATTTTAAATGCAAAATAAGCTGAATAGTTTTTACTGGTGTATGCAATGTTTATGGTTCGTTTACAGAGACACACAAAAAAATTTCGTAACATTGGAGCCTATGGACAAATTTTTATTTAAGCGCGCACTTTAATGCGTTTATGCTGAATTGAAATTAATAAAATTAACATACATTTTAAAGATGCTTAAAATCATGTTTACTCTTAAAAAAGGGTATGTATCGACTAAATAATTAATGGGACCACACAAAATAATTACGAGTATGTACTGTAATCATCCAAATAATGTCAAATTAGTTTGAAAAATTAATGAGTTATAATTAATTAGGTTTATTCTTATTATTGGCGTTTATAATGATTGTGGCTACTTTACCGGGATACATAAAAGAATTTCGTACTATTACGGTCTATAGTCGGTATTTCTTAAGAGTATTTTAACATGGTTACACTACACCCCATCAAATATAATGAAATTTTATTAGAATTTTAAAAGCATTTTTTCCTGTGGAAAATTGTGGTATAGAATTGGTAGTTAACTTAAAGGTTACGCAAAATATTTCCGATATGCTATGTAATTTTTTTTTTTTTTTTTTTTGTAAGAAATTTGGTAGTTATTAAATTTGGTAATTATGAATTTCAGGGAAATAATACAAGACCGTCGTTTATTAAGAATACATATTGTTGCATACTTGGGGGGTTCGTAAGTTGTCCGAGAATGAAAGGCGAAACTTGTAATAATTCAGTAATTTATTCACAGAAAGTTCCAGAAAAATACAGGTCTATAAACCAAGTATCAGCTTCAATTCAACCAGTAAACACAGCTTAATCAATAGCCATTAACAGCACAACAACAGCACAAACTGTTTAACAATAACACATAAAGCAAGTCTCATTCAAAAAGGCTCAAGGCAAAGCAAACTGACGCAGATCTGAGACTAACTGCCTCGGTGAAGAAAATGCTCCTTTTATACTTTTCTATCGAACCCAGGCTGTTCTGGAAAATTCTCGTATCTCATCAGCCAATGAGATTAGAGCGTCCATATTTGGTATATCCCTAATAAGGAATTTCTCGCCAAGATCGGCAAAAAATCGCCAAAGAGGGAAACAGTCGCCAAATTTGGCGACAAATCCATTTCTTCCCTTCTTGGAGCTTTTTAATGCGTTTTTAAGGGAAAATTAGGCTATTTTAACACTAAAATGACTAGAAATGCAGAAAATTAGCATTTTATCAACTTACTAAGCCTCGTTGAAAGAATTTATGGAAAAGTAAATAGAATTATTTATAATTCCGTATCACTTTATATGATATACAGATAAGTATACAAAGAGAGATAGAGCAGGGGGTTGAGGGAGGCTGCAGCCCCCCCCTCAGGAATGTATCTGATTATGATAACAAGTCTATCGAATCAATATATACTGTTATATAATAAGGAATAAATAAAAATAACCTATTGAATAATGTCTGATACAAATAGGACGTTGAGGCTCCTGATCTGCAGATCCACTAGTTGCCGAAACGTGAGTGGAGGCCCTCTGTTGAGACACAAAACGGTTTTGGGCTGTGTCTGTGTGTCTTTCTGTCTGTCTGTCTGTCTGTCGCGCGATAGCGGCCGCAAAAATAGCGCTATTGACTTGAAATTTGGTACACATGTTCATGAGCCCCACGAAATTAGCTGTATAGTTTTTGGTATGTATTCCATTCGTAGTTCGTATACAGGGACACGCCAAAGTTTTTTTAATCATTACGGCCTATGGGAGAAATTTTTATGTATCGCGATAGCGGCCACAAAAATCACGCTATTGACTTGCAATTTGGTACACATGTTCATGTGCCCCACGAAATCAGCTGTATAGTTTTGGGTGTGTATTCCATTTGTAATTCGTGTACAGGGATACGCCAAAGTTTTTCTTATCATTACGGCCTATGGGAGGAATTTGTATGTACCGCGATAGCGGCTACAAAAATCACGCTATTGACTTGCAATTTGGTACACATATTCATGAGATCAACGGAATCAGCTGTATAGTTTTAGGTGTGTATTCCATTTGCAGTTCGTGCACAGGGACACGCCAAAGATTTTCTATCATTACGGCCTATGGGAAGAATCTGTATGTACCGCGATAGTTACTGCAAAAATCAAGCTATTGACTTCCAATTTTTGCCGAAACGTGAATGATGAGACTCAACCTCTGATGAGACTCAAAAGGATTTTGCGTTCTGTCTGTCTGTCTGTCGCGCGATAGCGGCCGCAAAAATCACGCTATTGACTTGAAATTTTGTACACATGTTCATGATCCCCACGAAATTAGCTGTATAGTTTTGAGTGTGCATTCCATTTGTAGTTCGTGTACAGGGACACGCCAAAATTTTTTTTATCATTACGGCCTATGGGAAGATATTGTATGTACCGCGATAGCGGCCCCCCAAATAAAGCTATCGACTTGCAATTTGGTACACATATTGATGAGCCCAACATGATTAGCTGCATAGTGTTAGGTGTGTATTCCATTTGTCGTTCGTGCACAGGGTCACGCCAAAGTTTTTCTTATCTTTACGGCCTATGGGAAGAATTTGTATGTACCGCAATAGCGGCCGCAAAAATCCTTCGATTGACTTGCAAATTGGCGCACACGTTTCAGCTTTGCATATAAGCAGCTGTATAATTTTTATTGCTATATTTTTTTAAACTATGTACACGGACACGCCAAAATTCTTAACATTACGGCGCATGGGGTGATTTTCGTTTAAACGCATTTTAATATCATTACTTTGCAACGAAGAAAATGAAACTAGCGTACGCGAGTAAGATACTTAAACTTATGTTGTTTGAAGAAAATATGTGCTCTTAAGCTTTCTAATTAATGTATAGGATCTTACAAAAGTGTTCTGACAATGTCACGTAGTCATCCAAACGATGTTACATTTGGAACAATTATTAATTTTAAACGCAAAATCAGCTGAATAGTTTTTACTGGTGTATACAATGTTTATGGCTCGTTTACAAAGACACACAAAAGAATTTCGTAACATTAGAGCCTATGGAGAAATTTTTAATTTAAGCGCGTACTTTAATGCGTTTATGCTGAATTGAATTTAATAAAGATAACATACATTATAAAGATGCTTAAAATCATGTTTACTCTTAAAAAAGTTTATGTATAGACTAAATAATTTATGGGACCACACAAAATAATTCCGAGTATGTACTGTAATCATCCAAATGATGTCAAATTAGTTTGAAAAATTAATCTTATATATATTATAAATGTGAATGTCCGTTTATTTGACTGAGTTTCACGCTAAAACTGCTCGATGGATTCCGATAAAATTTGTTATGGAGATAGATTATACCCTAACTTAGAAAGTTGGCTGCCTTTTATTCCGAAAAAAAACTTTTTTTTGTTACTTTTATGCATAAAATAGCAATTTTGTAAGCTAATAATAGCAAAAAATTAGACATTTAAATTTTAACCATAATTTAATTGTTGCCAAAATTAAATTTAATTGTCCATAATTTAATTGTTGTCGAGTTTATTTTTTTTCCAACAGGAAAATAAATACATTTATCTAAACGTGAACAATAAAAAATAAAATAAATAAATAAATTATGCATCTCACAAAAATTGACGTCATTTTTTAAATTGTTGCGTTGAAGTACACCGAACATTTTTCTCCAAGAGGTTTAATTTAGTAACAGCTATTTTAATCTAGGTAGTTCAAGAAAAATATAAAAGAGGTTTAATTTAGCAACAGCGATTTTAATCTAGGTAGTTCAAGAAAAATATAAAATTAATAAAGTTGTGTAGCCCGATAATGTTTATTTATTTATTTATTTATTTTTTTATATACCATTCACAACGCTTATTTAACATACAAATAAATGAGCTGCTGTGTGTGACTGCACTTGCACGCTGTCGGGCAGAAATATTTGATTAATTCAAATTAATATTTAAATAACTAAATAAAGATGTGTTTAATAGAAAGCATAGTCTTGGAGACAAACTTGGCGAGTGGGCGACCAAATTTGGTGAAAAATTATAGTTTAGGGTTCCCGATGTTTCAAAGCTCTCCGACACACGGGAACGTAGACCTTGAGCTTACCAAGGGATTCTCGATGGAGTCATCTCCAAACCCCATCGCCAAAAGTTATAAGTAGGTGTGAGTTGATTTTTGCGAAAGAGTATGCATTCACTGCGATCCAGAGTTATTCAGAGACCTATTCTGAGCTCTAAGCAACTGGACATTTTTCGTGAGTGAGTGAAAATTTTTGCTCTGGTGTAGTTGATGTTATTTGCTTTACTCCTGTGGAACAAGTGACTATTTTTTAGACTGTCCTGAAACATTCATCGAATAATGACTTATACTGTACGAGTAACAGCTTCAACTGTTTCCAGAATATTCGAAGAATTAACACCAGCTATTGGACTATTTTCGAAAATATTTGTTTTAATAATAGTTTTTTTGCACAGATTCGAGAAGTTCAAAAAATGTTTGATATTGCAAGGAGGTCCCATACTAAAGCTGTGACGAATATAGTCGCCAATCGAAATATATTCAGTTACAAAGAAATCATTTAAATATAGTGTCCAGCGAAGCGGGCAAAGCCTGCTAGTGAGTTATAATTAATTAGGTTTATTCTTATTGTTGGCGTTTATAATGACTGCGGCTACTTTTCCGGAATACATAAAGGAATTTCGTACTATTACGGTCTATAGTCGGTATTTCTTAAAAGTGTATTTTAACATGGTTATATCCCCATCAAATATAATGAAATTTTATTAGAATTTTAAAAGCATGTTTTCCTGTTGGGGCAGAGAATTGAAATTGTGGGCAGAGAATTGATAATTAGTTTAAAGGTCACGCAAAATATTTCCGATATGCTATGAATTTTTTTTTTTTTTTTTTTTGTATGAAATTTGATAGTTATGAAATTTGGTATTTATGAATTTCAGGGAAATAATACAAGACTGTCGTTTATTAAGAATACATATTGTTTCGTACTTGGGGGTTCGTAACTTGTCCGAGAGTGAAAAGCGAAACTTGCAAAAATTCAGTGATTTATTCATAGAAAGTTCCAGAAAAATACAGGTCTATAAACCAAGTATCAGCTTCAATTCAATCAGTAAACATAGCTTAAACAACAGCCGTTAACAGCAAAACAACATTACAAAATGTTTATCAATAACGCATAAAGCAAGTCTTATTCAAAGAGGCTCAAAGCAAAGCAAGCATTTGACAAAACTGACACAGATCTGAGATTGACAACCTTGGCTAAAAAAATGCTCCTTTTATACTATTCTGTCGAACACAGACTGTTCTGGAAAATTCTCGTATCTCATCAGCCAATGAGATTAGAGCTTCCATATTTGGTATATCCCTAATAAGGATTTTCTCGCCAAGGTCACCAAAAAATCGCCAAGGAGGGAAACAGTCGCCAAATCCATTTCTTCCCTTATTGGAGCTTTTTAATACGTTTTAAAAGGAAAATTAGGCTATTTTAACGCTAAAACGACTAGAAATGCACAAAATTAGCATTTTATCGACTTTCTAAGCCTCTTTGAAAGAATTTATACAAAAATAAATGCAATTATTTACAATTCCGTAACACTTTATATGATATACAAATAAGTATAGAAAAAGAGATAGAGCAGGGGGTTGAGGGGGGCGGCAGCCCCCCTCAGGAATGTATCTGATTATGGTAATAAGTCGATCGAATCAATATATACTATTATATAATAAGGAATAAATAAAAATGACCTATTGAATAATGTCTGATGCAAATAGGACGTTGAGGCTCCTGATCTGCAGATCCACTAGTTAAAATGTGTTTAAACAAATACGTGATGGGGAACTGCGCGGAGTCCACCTATGCCAACTAGTTTTAACATGATATTTTATTTTTTCTTTATTCTGAATATAAAATTTATCTTTAAATGCTTAGATTTTACGCTGATACTTTTTATTTAATATTGCATTTTTGCCGAAACGTCAGTGGAGGCCCTCTGTTGAGACTCAAAACGGTTTTGGGCTGTGTCTGTGTGTCTTTCTGTCTGTCTGTCGCGCGATAGCGGCCGCAAAAATAGCGCTATTGACTTGAAATTTGGTACACATGTTCATGAGCTCCACGAAATCAGCTGTATAATTTTTGGTATGTATTCCATTTGTAGTTCGTATACAGGGACACGCCAAAGTTTTTTTTATCATTACGGCCTATGGGAGAAATTTGTATGTATCGCGATAGCGGCCACAAAAATCACGCTATTGACTTGCAATTTGGTACACATATTCATGTGCCCTACGAAATCAACTGTATAGTTTTGGGTGTGTAATCCATTTGTAATTCGTGTACAGGGACACGTCAAAGTTTTTCTTATCGTTACGGCCTATGGGAGAAATTTGTATGTATCGCGATAGCGGCCACAAAAATCACGCTATTGACTTGCAATTTGGTACACATGTTCATGTGCCCCACGAAATCAACTGTATAGTTTTGGGTGTGTATTCCATTTGTAATTCGTGTACAGGGACACGTCAAAGTTTTTCTTATCATTACGGCCTAAGGGGGGAATTTGTATGTACCGCGATAGCGGCCACAAAAATCACGCTATTGACTTGCAATTTGTTACACATGTTCATGAGCCAAACGGAATCAGCTGTATAGTTTTAGATGTGTATTCCATTTGTAGTTCGTATACAGGGACACGCCAAAGATTTTCTATAATTATGGCTTATGGGAAGAATGTATAGCCACCGCAAAACAGCCAACGCAAAAATCAAGCTATTGACTTCCAATTTTTGCCAAAACGTGAATGGAGGCCCTCTGTTGAGACTCAAAAGGATTTTGGGTTCTGTCTGTCTGTCTGTCTGTCTATCGCGCGATAGCGGCCGCAAAAATAGCGCTATTGACTTGAAATTTGGTACAAATGTTCATGAGCTCCACGAAATCAGCTGTATAGTTTTTGGTATGTATTCCATTTGTAGTTCGTATACAGGGACACGCCAAAGTTTTTCTTATCGTTACGGTCTATGGGAGGAATTTGTATGTACCGCGATAGCGGCCACAAAAATCACGCTATTGACTTGCAATTTGGTACACATGTTCATGTGTCCCACGAAATCAACTGTATAGTTTTGGGTGTGTATTCCATTTGTAATTCGTGTACAGGGACACGTCAAAGTTTTTCTTATCGTTACGGTCTATGGGAGGAATTTGTATGTACCGCGATAGCGGCCACAAAAATCACGCTATTGACTTGCAATTTGGTACACATGTTCATGAGCCAAACGGAATCAGCTGTATAGTTTTAGGTGTGTATTCCATTTGTAGTTCGTGTACAGGGACACGCCAAAGATTTTCTATCATTATGGCTTATGGGAAGAATCTGTATAGCCACCGCAAAATAGCCACCGCAAAAATCAAGCTATTGACTTCCAATTTTTGCCGAAACGTGAATGGAGGCCCTCTGTTGAGACACAAAAGGATTTTGGGTTCCGTCTGTCCGTCTGTCTGTCTGTTGTGCGATAGCGGCCGCAAAAATCACGCTATTGACTTGAAATTTTGTACACATGTCCATGATCCCCACGAAATTAGCTGTATAGTTTTGGTTGTGCATTCAATTTGTAGTTCGTGTACAGGGACACGCCAAAATTTTTTTATTATTACGGCCTATTGGGAGATATTGTATGTACCGCGATAGCGGCCCCCAAAATAACGCTATTGACTTGCAATTTGGTACACATATTCATGAGCCCAACGGAATTAGCTGTATTGTGTTAGGTGTGTATTCCATTTGTCGTTCGTGTACAGGGACACGCCAAAGTTTTTCTTATCTTTACGGCCTATGGGACGAATTTGTATGTACCTCAATAGCGACCGCAAAAATCCTTCGATTGACTTGCAGATTGGCGCACGCGTTCCAGCTTTGCATATAAGCAGCCGTATAATTTTTATTGCTATATTTTTTATAAACTGTCTACAGGGACACGCCAAAATTCTTAACATTACGGCGTATGGGGTGAATTTCGTTTAAACGCATTTTAATATCATTACTTTGCAATGAAGAAAATGAAACTAGCGTACGTGAGTAAGATGTTTAAACTTATGTTGTTTGAAGAAAATATGTGCTATTAAGCTTTCTAGTTAATGTACAGGATCTTACAAAAGTGTTCTGACAATGTCACGTAGTCATCCAAACGATGTTACATTTGGTACAATTATTAATTTTAAACGCAAAATAAGCTGAATAGTTTTTACTGGTGTATACAATGTTTATGGTTCGTTTACAAAGACACGCGAAAGAATTTCGTAACATTAGAGCCTATGGACAAATTTTTAATTTAAGCGCGCACTTTAATGCGTTTATGCTGAATTGAACTTAATAAAGTTAACATATAATATAAAGATGCTTAAAATCATGTTTACTCTTAAAAAAGGTTATGCATAGACTAAGTAATTTATGGAACCACACAAAATAATTCCGAGTATGTACTAATCATCCAGATGATGTCAAATTAGTTTGAAAAATTAATGAGTTATAATTAATTAGGTTTATTCTTATTATTGGCGTTTATAATGACTGTGGCTACTTTTCCGGGATACATAAAGGAATTCCGTACTATTACGGTCTGTAGTCGGTATTTCTTAAAAATGTATTTTAACATGGTTACATCCCCATCAAATATAATGAAATTTTATTAGAATTTTAAAAGCATGTTTTCCTGTTGAAAATTGTGGACAGAGAATTGATAATTAGTTTAAAGTTACGCGAAATATTTCCGAAATGCTATGTAATTTTTTTTGTATGAAATTTGATAGTTATGAAATTTGGTATTTATGAATTTCAGAGAAATAATACAAGACCGTCGTTTATTAAGAATACATATTGTTCCGTACTTGGGGGTTCGTAATTTGTCCGAGAATGAAAGACGAAACTTGCAAAAATTCAGTGATTTATTCACAGAAAGTTTCTGAAAAATACAGGTCTATAAACCAAGTATCAGCTTCAATTCAACCAGTAAACATAGCTTAAACAACACCCGTTAACTGCAAAACAACATTACAAACTGTTTATCAATAACACATAAAGCAAGTCTCATTCAAAGAGTTTCAAAGCAAAGCAAGCATTTGACGAAACTGACAAAGATCTGAGATTGGCCGCCTTGGCTAAAAAAATGCTCCTTTTATACTATTCTATCGAACACAGACTGTTCTGGAAAATTCTCGTATCTCATCAGCCAATGAGATTAGAGCTTCCATATTTGGTACATCCCTAATAAGGATTTTCTCGCCGAAATCGCCAAAAAAATTGCCAAGGAGGGAAACAGTCGCCAAATTTTGCGCCAAGTCCATTTCTTCCCTTAATGGAGCTGTTTAATGCGTTTTTAAAGGAAAATTAGGCTATTTTAACGCTAAAAACGACTAGAAATGCACAAAATTAGCATTTTATCGACTTTCAAAGCACTTTGAAAGAATTTATACAAAAATAAATGCAATTATTTACAATTCCGTATCACTTTATATGATATACAAATAGGTATAGAAAGAGGATAGAGCGGGGGGTTGAGGGGGGCGGCAGCCCCCCTCAGGAATGTATCTGATTATGGTAATAAGTGGATCGAATCAATATATACTATTATATAATAAGGAATAAATAAAAACGACCTATTGAATAATGCCTGATGCAAATAGGACGTTGAGGCTCCTGATCTGCAGATCCACTAGTTTAAATATGTAATAAATGATAAAAAATAATTAAGCTATTTTGGATATGAAAATATATTTACATTGAAATTTATGCATT